>QRFJ01000332.1:330148-660098 GCA_006176705.1 Cocos nucifera
CCACAGAAAAGATAGTGTTTTTAGATTTGAAATCTTTGATATTTGAAAAGAAAAGAAGAAAAGGATTTTTAGAATCAAAAGTGAAGTCGAAAAATAAAAAAAAAGCAAAAATTAAAAGGTGCAGGAATTTAAACTTGGTACTAAGATCTACTAGTTAGATCTTAGCATCTACTTGCAAGGCAATAATTTAAAGTACAGAAATTAAATTGTAATAAAAATAAAAAGTAAGAAATTAAAGTGCAAAAATAAAATTTTTATTAATTAAAATTTCAAAATTTAAATATATGAAATTTAAAAAAAAATAAAATAGCCTGATCTCTGATCTTGGATCGGCATTGGCAGAAAGATGGTGTAGAAGCTCGACTCTTCTTCTCGGCACCCGTTGCTTCGAAGCAGCCTTTAACCCATAGCCTGGCTTCGCCCTGTACCAAAGCTTCATCTTGATCGAAGATGTTGATTTCTGGAGGCCTAGGGTCCTTTTTATAGTGCTAGGAGGGCTGGATATTTTTTCTAAAGGCAATGTGGGACTAATGAACTTTGTAATCATCAAAATTTGAATAAAATTTGAATTAAAACAGCTCTGATACATCTCTGATAAATTTGATAAAATCCAGCCATTCAATAGAAATCCAACGGTCCAAAAATCATCAAAATCGGATGCAGGTCAACTCAGATCGGGTCGGATTAAATTCTGGCCATTGGATCGTGCTTGATGGAGGAAATCTGGCCGCAAATCATGTGCCTGAGAGTTTGATCGCCGTCGGGAGCTTTTTGGACCGTCGGATCGTCGCTTGGATCGAGCGCTGCCATCCGATGGTGATCCGCGTGATGTTTGTATCTGAATAAAATTCGAAAGCAACCACAGCCGTCCGATCCTGACCGCAAACAACCACATCCGTCCGATCGCGCAATAACTGTTCCCATGGACCGCGTGGACCGGCCGCACCACATACCGCAACCAATCAGCGCCGCTGTTGTCGAACGAAAAGACTAAATTACCCTTGTGAGCCACAATAAATTTCTATAGACCCTTAAGGGGTCTAGGTCCACCACGTGGCAATCTCTGATTCGTGGAATTTGCTGAGCTGGCGGTCCACGCCTGGATCGTGGACCGGCTGATGGCTTCAACGGCTGAGTCGGCTTTGATGGCTCGGCTTGGCTTGGTGGCTCGGCTTGGCTTGGTGGCTCGACTTGGCTTGGTGGCTCGGCTTGCGGAGTCGGCTGAGCCGTTTTCTTTTTTTTTATTTAATTTTTATTTATTTTATATTTTTAAAAATTCATATCTTTTCCATTTTAGCTCTGTTTTACTTAAAATTTATTTCGTTGTGATCAAAAAAATGATCTCTTTCTATTGATAATAAAATTTTATTTTTTAATTTTTATTATTTTTTATTATTTTTTAATTAATTTTTTAATTAATAAAAATATGAATTTTTTAAAAATGATATATAAGTTGATTAATAATTTTTAAAAATTAATATAAATTAATTAATAAATTAATAATTTTATTGGTGAATTTATGATGCTTATCACGTAACAAGCCTTGTCGGTAAACCATGGTGAACTCTCCTTCAGTAGATGAATTTTCTCTTTCGCCACCTTGAGATCGACTTTGAGAGAGCTGATCTTCACCATTAGTGCCCAAGATTTATCATTGGTATTTTTCTTGAGTTCAACGATCTTTCTCTCAAAGTTGTCCTTCGGGATGCTGAAGCTTGCGGAGTCCTTCATGTGTAAATTTTGGAGGCGAGTGACCTCTTTGGTCGTCTCCAAAATCTTCTTTCGAGAAGCTTAAAAGTCGTCCTTCAACTTCTTCAACTTCTTTTTTAGATGGTAGACTTCCTTCTTTAAGCTTTTTATTAAAGATTTCAATGGAACTCCCTGAAGTAAGGGGTCGGCATCGACTGGAGATGGCAGGTTATGGCTCTGATTATTGGAGGGATTCTAGATAACACATGGCACTACACCAATATAAAGAAAGACATAGATAAAAGTAAATTCACTTTCATTTAACTAAAAACTTTCAAGTATAAAGCAAAATAAAAAAGAAAAAAAAGTACAACTATTCAAGGTTCTCAACCTCAGGGGTTACAACGGCGGAAGAGGTTGGAGTGCCCTCGACTGCCTCAAGTTCCTGAGCAAGCTCGGGCACCTCCATGGTAGGTTTGGACAGACCGAGGGTAGGCTCGGTAGGGGAATGATCGACTACAGCACTGGATGGTCCTGCTTCTTCGCCAAGATCTTCCTCATCCAAAAAGCTTAGATCGAGCTTGAAAAATTTTCGAGCCACCCTACCTTTGCAGAGTTCAAAGCCCTTGATGAATGCCTTCTGATCGAAGGCGATATTCAGATCTTTCATTTTGGAGGAGGCCTTGAACTCCTCCACAGCTCGGGCTACCATCTCCGAAGCTTACTTCGCCTCGCAAGCCTCCAGCTCGGCAGCCCTCCCCTCGGCTTTTTTTCTTTTCTCCTCCTCTAGTGCTAGAGTGGCCTTCAGCCCGGTCAAGATGAGCTCCTCTTTTCGGAGCGCGCCTTGGAGACTCATAACTTTCACTACCTTCTTCTTCATAGAGTGCTCGACTTCAACGGCCTTTTTCTGGAGGCGACCAATCTCAACTCAAAGATCCTCCTGGACCTTCAGCACCTCTACCTCCTGGTGATTTGCCCTCTTGAGGTGGGCAATTATTTGGTGATCCGACTACCATAGCAAAATAGTAGTAAGATAGAGGAATGAAAAAAAAAAATGAAAAAGGAAGTATGATAAGATGATTACCTTGAGAAAAGTCTCAAGAAAGTCCCAAACAAACTGTGTCCGATCAAGGTCAGCCATGCAATCTACTACCTTAGGCATGATGAATTTGTCAGTTAGATCCTGGATGATGTTCAGATTGTCGAAGGGGTCCGCCCCCAAATCGTCACTATCGTTGTTACTTGGCTCGCCCGGACGGGCCTTGCGGGCTACCTTTGCAATGGACGACCTTCCCTTTCCCATCTCCCTTTCCTTGTCAGTGGAAGGGTCTAATGCATGCCTGTTGGAAGATCTACAGGCTCAAGGGGAAGCGACCCTCCTTCGACGACGTTGACGCTGGCGACTGGGGTGACCTCAGCTCATGGGCAGACCTCGGGTGCAACATCTGCGGTAGTAGGAGCCGTAGAGTTAGAGGCGCTAACCTTCACCCATTTTGAACCCTCACTCGGGGCCTTCTCCTTCCTTTTCTTCTGGGCGTAAAGGCCCTTGGTGAGCCTCTTCATAGTGTCAGTATCCATTTCTGCAACAAAAAAAAAAAACTATAGTCAGCCAAGGTACATGCAAAACTTCATGAGAATTGAACATTCATACTCATATATATATGTGCATACATGAGGCAAAACATAGTGATAACAATAATAGTATCGGAGGGGTTGAGAGGACTTAAGCTAAGGTTGAACAAGGTCTGCTCCTTTAGAAGATCAAAAAGAAGAGGAGCTTGGTACATCTTAAGCTTGTTAGAAGACTCGAGGTCGGCTCCGTCTAAATTAGGAGCTCGATGAACTGATTCCTGAAGGAAGTCCTAGGGAAGAAGGTCAAGCAGCAAGGTCAGACATCGAACGTAGAAGTATTTCTCCTTCCAGTTATGAATGAAAGAAGGAGCATCTTTCAATAACCCCTTCTTATCAAATTGGAGGGAGAAATACCATCAGTCCTTCGTGGAAGGATAACACTTGAAAGTATAAAAATTCTAAAAAAGTAAAATAGTTGGCCAAACTTTGGCCAGACGACAAAGGAAAAGAAAATCAATTACAAACCGAAAGGAGTTCGATACGATGGAAGTAAAAAAAATGTTCAAAAAGTGAAAAAGCACGACAACAAAGGTTGGAAGGAGAAGTCGAAGCCCGACACGTAAGACTTCTAGATACAAACAAAACCGACCGACTGGAGGAAAACTAGCACATTCGTCCGACCCAAAGAGCTTGAGGTCATACTCGGGGGGAACCCCATATTGGATGTGGATCAATGAAAGATCGTTCGGAGTCAAAATTAAATGAATGATATCCAGAATAAAAGGCTGGTGAGATATGTTCCTAGGCTCATCCTCAGCCAAGGGTGTGGGATCTAGGAAGGCTGGTCCGAACGAGCTGTAAGAATCACTGGAATGGGAGGTTTCAGAAGACATTCAAATCAAAATAAAATCCTAGAAAAACCCTCAAAAATCAAGAAAAAATGCACTATAGAAGCTTCTACCAAAGAAATTGAAAGAGCTAAAAGAAAAAAAATGCTAGAAAAATCAAAATAGGTGATAGGAGGCTGACCTAAGTTGACTGAAAAGGGCAAAGAAATGATGGGCACGATGAAAATCGAGCAGAGGAGCACCAAAAATTGGAGAGGATGCGGGAAAGAATCGGTGCTCTCGAGCAGGAAGAAGGCAAGGGCTCAGGAGGGAAGAAGACTCAGGTAAGAATGAATTCTAGAGTGGAGAGAAGGCCTTAAATAGCCAAGGACAATCCGAGGTGGTTATGATTGTAGATCTTACTCGATCGCTCCATGCGCACTGCATCCCACTCATCATGACAGGAAAGTGGTAATAGGCAGGTCTTTAATTACGTCATACCTAGGATAGTGTTACGATTGGAAATTTGAAGGACCATCTTCTCGAAGTCATTTCAAATTTAATGAGCCCAGGAGTCGACACGGTAGATGCCGAAATGTCTCTTCCGGACAGACATGGGAAAAAAACTTCGACGGTCGTATCCGTACTCCCTTCTTTCGAATTTTGAACTCGAGAGTAGGGGGACTAGTGTTGGGGATAAACCTGCTCCTGTCGAAGTTTAGCCAAAATATCTGACCTTTGAATTGGCCCATCCGATATTAGCAGCCAGAGATGGGCTTCCACCGAATTCATAAAATCTTCTGAACTCCTTCAGCAATCGGACTCCTATCGAACTTCTCCTTTAATTGGACTCCTTCAACAATCAAACTCTTGCCGGACTTCTCCTTTAGCCGAACTCCTTTAGCACTCAGACTCCTACCGAACTTCTTCTTCAATCGAACTCCTTCGGTGGTCGAACTCCTACTAGACTTCTCCTTCAATCAGACTCTTCCAGCAATCGAACTTCTGCCAGACTTCTCCTTCAATCGAACTCCTTCAATGGTCAAACTCCTGTCGGACTTCTCTTTTAGCTGGACTCCTTCGACAGTCGAACTTCGGACAGGCTTCGGTGCTAATTGAGCTCTTCACGGGCTTCTCTTCCTATCGAGCTCCTCTCAAACTTTTCTTACCAGTTGCCCGAAAAGGCCTCAACACCTACTCATGATATGGCAAATGACGGCCCAAGTGCGGCTAATCTCAAGAACCTCTGAACTCCTCTAGAATGGTGTTAGCTAAGTGATAGGGACACGATGCCGTCATTAAGACACCGTGTTTATCAATTTAAATCCGACTCTTTACTTTTTAAATTAACTAAAAATTATGAAGAAAGTGGTGAGTTGGGTCGAATCCACAGAGAGGCAATGATTTATTTCTAAAATCTTTGATTTTTTTTTTTAAAAAAAAGAAAGAAAGGATTTTTTTAAAAAATTAAAGTTAAAAAATAGATCTATAAATAAAAATAGAATTTAAATTATGCAAAAATAAATTTGATACTAAGATCTACTATTTAGATCTTAGCAACTACTTATAGTAAAATTAAAAAGCAATAAAGAACAAATAATTTAAAGAGCTAGAATTGAAAAGAATAATGAAACTTTCTTTATTAAATTTAAAACTAAGATGCAGAATTTAAATACAAGAAATTAAAGAAAATTCAGAATTTTAATACAAGAAATTAAAGAAAAAAAAGACTAGATGGAGATCGCAGATCAGCGTAGGCATGAAGATGGCGTAGAAGACCGGCTCTTCTTCTCAGCACCGCAGCTTTGAAGCAACCTTTAATCCAGAGCTTGACTTCCACCCTATACCTTAGCTTTCCTTCCAACCCTCCTCCCTTTCTTAGAGGCTTAGGATCCTTTTTATAGAGCTAGAAGAGGTAGATATTTATTTCTAAAAGCAATATGGGACTAATTGCCTTTGTAATCGTAAAAATCTGAATAAAATTTGAATAAAAACAACTCTGTTATGACTCTGGTAAATCTGGTAAAATTTGGCTATTCGATAGGAATCCAATAAAATCTGGCTATTCGATAGGAATCCAACGATTCAAAAATCATCAAAATCGGATGCCTATCAGCCCAGATCAGGTCGGATTAAATTCTGGCCATCCGATCGTGCTTGATCGAGGAAATCTGGCCGCAAATCGTGCTTCGGGAGTCCTGATCACCACCGGGAGCATTCTGGACCGTCGGATCGAAGCTGGAATCAGGCGCTGCCGTTCGATGGTGATCCGAGTGAAATTGGCAACCGAAAAAAATGCTGACCGTCCGATCTTAACCGCAATCAACCGCAGCCGTCCGATCGCGCAATCACTGTTCCCATGGACCGCGTAGACCGGCCGCACCGCACACCGCAACCAATCAACGCTTCTGTCGTCGAGTGAAATGACCAGATTGCCCTGTGAGCCGCGATAAATTTCTGTAGACCCTTTAAGGGTCTAGGTCCACCACGTGGCAGGCTCTGATTCGCCGGATTTTGCTGAGCTGGCGGTCCACGCCTGGATCGTAGACCGGCTGATGGCTTCAACGGCTGAGTCGGCTTTGATGGCTTGGTGGCTCGGCTTGGCGGAGCCGGGACTGAGCCATTTTCTTTTTTTTTATTTAATTTTTATTTATTTTATATTTTTAAAAATTCATATCTTTTCCATTTTAGCTCCGTTTTACTTGAAATTTATTTCGTTGTGATCAAAAAAATGAGCTCTTTCTATTGATAATAAAATTTTATTTTTTAATTTTTTTATTATTTTTTTAATTAATTTTTTAATTAATAAAAATATAAATTTTTCAAAAATTATATATAAATTGATTAATAATTCTTAAAAATTAATATAAATTAATTAATAAATTAATACTTTTATTGGTGAATTTATGATGCTTATCACACCCCCCAACTTAAGCTTTGCTCGTCCTCGAGTAAAGAAAGAATTTAGTTTAGATCAATTACCATATTTTGTTGAGATCCTCCTTCACAAAAATAAATCTAGGATTTAAGATCAAAAGTTTAGACAGTATCACTAACTAAGTATTGAGTTTCAGAAGTAAATTTTCATGGCAGATTAATCAGAAACTTTCTTAGAGTTCATCTAAAGATTTTCAGCACTTTGTGTCGTGAATACTAACTTAGCATTTGGGTGTTGATTCAAAGGGCAAATGAATCTTCTTTTTATCACCTATTTTGGTTAGTTTTATATACTCCCAAGTTAAGTGCATGAATTAAGGTAGCTTTCACACTGCTTTTTTTTTTTTTTTTTTTTTTTTTTTTAAATTATGCTGAGCATCCTGGCCTTTCCTTCACCATTTGATGTGAACTTCTACATTTAAGGTGCAAAGTTCTAGTTTAGGGCAATCCACATATACTCTATTTTTTGCACTTTTTTTTTTTTTTTTTTTAGAAAGCAGGTAGCTCTTTCCTTAAATTCAAGTTTCTTTAATTGAAGTATATATAAACCATCAATTTTTAGTGATAATTGAATCCTCAATTTAGCCTTATAATCAAACACCTGCTGTGCTTCATTAGTGTGCATGTGCAAGTAGAAGTGCTGTTAGCCTTTAAATGACCTAAGTAGGTTGCTAATGGTCTGACCAAAGTAATCTGCTTCTTGACTCGCTACCATTATTAGTTAATACTTTCTAACTTTATTACTTTTCCTAGTTTATTTTGCTTAAGATTCTCTTTCCCAAAATATGGTTTGTTCAAAAAAATTTTTTTTAAATAGTTTTATTATTATTATATATATTATTTATTTATTATTTATTTTTTATTTATTTTTTTTAATTTTTTAATATTTTATTTATTTTATTATTATTATTTATTAATTTTTATTTTTATTGATTTATTTATTTATATTTTTTTATTTTATTATTTTTTTTTACTTTTTACCCCCAACTGAATTGACATTGTCCTCAATAAAAGAGTGTAAATTATGTTTATTTATTTAGCATGGGTCTTGAAGCTTATGATCCTTCTTCCACTTTTTGGTTCTCCAACTTAGCCTAAAGAGAAAATAAATTAGATTCAAGAAGTATTGGGTTGCCTCCCAATAAGCGCTAAGTTTATTGTCTTCAGCCAGACAAAATGCAGTTTAATTCATTGTGGTTCTATTAATTGCACTTGATCAATATTTCGATTTAATGATATCCCTTCGATATATGGTTTAAGCCTTTGGCCATTTACCTTAAAAAAATTTTTAGTCCTGGGATCATAGAGTTTAATTGCACCATGTGGGAATACATGATTAACTATATAAGGTCCATCCCATCTAGATTTTAGTTTTCCAGGGAATAATCGAAGCCTTGAGTTAAATAACCAGACTTGTTGATTTGGCTCAAAGGTTTTTCTTGAAATATGTTTATCATGGAAGGCTTTCATTTTCTCCTTATAAATTTTTGAATTTTCATAAGCTTCTTGCCTTAATTCTTCTAATTCACTTAATTGTAACATCCGATTGGAACCAGCTTTGTTTAAATTAAAATTTAATTATTTTATTGCCCAATATGCTTTATGTTCAAGTTCTACCGGAAGGTGACATGCTTTTCCATAGATTAATCTATAGGGAGACATTCCAATGGGGGTTTTATAAGCTGTCCTATAGGCCCATAATGCATCATCCAATCGATCTGACCAATCTTTTCGATCAGGCCTAATAGTCTTTTGTAAGATATTCTTGATTTCCCTATTAGAGACTTCTACCTGACCACTTGTTTGCGGATGGTATGGTGTAGCTATCTTATGTGTCACCCCATATTTTCGTAATAAAGTTCGAAATTGATGATTTGTAAAATGGGTACCCCCGTCACTAATGATAGCACGTGGAAATCCGAACCTAGAAAAGATATTCTTCTGAATAAATTTTAGGACTACTTTATGATCATTGGTTCGAGTTGCTATTGCTTCAATCCATTTAGAAACATAATCGACAGCTACCAAAATGTATTCAAATCCATTGGAAGGTGGAAAAGGTCCCATAAAATCAATTCCCCATACATCAAAAATTTCAACCACTAAAATGGGGTTCAAAGGCATCATGTCTTTCTTTGAAATATTCCCTAAGGCTTGACACTTAAAACACTCCTGACTAAAAGTATGGGCATCCTTAAATAATGTTGGCCAATAAAAACCACTTCTGTAACACTTTGGCCGCAGTTTTTCGTCCAGAAAAGTGTCCTCCACAAGCAAGAGTATGACAAAATTGTAAGATACTCCATTGTTCAGATTCAGGAACACATCTACGAATGATTTGATCAGCACAAATTCTAAAAAGCTCAGGATCTTCCCAAAAATAATATTTGATTTGAGCAAAGAATCGATCCTTTTCATTCTTAGACCAGCCATCAGGAATTTGTCCTATGACTAAGTAATTGACAATATTTGCAAACCAAGGAGTCTTTGTATGTGAAACTGTTAACAATTGTTCATCTGGAAAAAGATTCTCTGATTGATACAGGTTCATTATCTTTCACTAGGATCCTAGACAGATGGTCTGCTACAACATTTTTAGATCCCTTCTTATCTCGAATTTCAATGTCAAATTCTTGTAACAGTAAAATCCATCTAATTAATCGTGGTTTAGCATCTTTCTTTGAGAGCAGGTATCTCAAGGCTGAATGATCCGAGTAAATTATGATTTTTGATCCTAATAAATATGATCTAAACTTTTCTAGGGCAAACACAATGGCTAGCAACTCTTTTTCAGTGGTGGTATAATTCATTTGTGCTTCATTCAGAGTTCTACTAGCATAATAGATCACTACAGGACATTTGTTTACCCTTTGGCCTAGGACAGCTCCTATGGCAAAATCTGAGGCATCGCACATAATTTCAAAAGGTAGTGACCAATTAGGAGGTTGTATGATTGGAGCTTTGGTCACAGCTTCTTTTAAGATTTCATAAGCTTTAAGACAATTTTCATCAAAGTTAAAAGAAACATCCTTAGCAAGGAGATTACACAAAGGACGAGAAATTTTAGAGAACTCTTTGATGAAGCGACGATAGAATCCTACATGACCAAGAAAAGATCGAATTTGTTTGACAGAAGTGGGAGGAGGAAGTTTAGAAATTAGTTCAACTTTAGCTTTATCTACCTCAATCCCTTTCTTGGATACTATATGTCCTAAAACGATCCCTTCTTGAACCATGAAGTGGCTCTTTTCCCAGCTTAACACTAGATTAGCCTCAATACATCATTTTAATATTTTCTTCAAATTGTTGAGACAACTCTCAAAAGATTCTCCAAAGACTGAAAAGTCATCCATGAATATTTCTAAGAAATCTCCTATCATGTCTGAAAATATTGACATCATGCACCGTTGAAAAGTTGCAGGTGCATTACATAATCCGAATGGCATTCTACGGAAAGCAAAGGTTCCATAAGGACATGTAAAGGTGGTCTTTTCCTGATCTCCTGGGTAGATTGCTACCTGATTGTATCCCGAGTATCCATCTAAAAAGCAAAAGTATTGTTGGCCTGCTAGTCTTTCTAGGATTTGATCGATAAAGGGTAAGGGAAAAGTGATCTTTTCGGGATGGTTGTATTGAGTTTTCTATAATCTATGCAGACACGCCACCCAGTGGAAAGTCGTGTTGGTACTAAGTTTCCATGTTCAGTGCGGACAACCGTAAGTCCAGATTTTTTTGGAACAACTTGTGTAGGACTCACCCAGTGGCTGTCAGAGATAGGATAAATAATTCCAGCATCTAACCATTTAATTACTTCTTTCTTGACTACTTCTTGCATGTTAGGGTTAAGCCTTCTTTGCATCTCTCGAGTTGGTTTGGCATTATCTTCTGTATAAATATGGTGCATGCATATTGACGGACTAATTCCTTTTAAATCGGCAACGGTCCACCCTATGGCCTCTTTATATGTTTTTAGAATATTTACCAATTGGTTTTCCTGTTCAGTAGTTAAGTTGGAAGCAATTATTACTGGTAGGGTTTTCTTTGATCCTAAAAATACATACTTAAGTGATTCAGGTAAAGGTTTTAGTTCAAGTTGTGGTGGGGCCTGAATTGAAGGACGTAGTGGTTCAATTTTTCGCTCAGGTAAGGGCTCAATTTTCACTGACCAAGGTAATGAATGTGATGGTTGAGGTGAATTAAGCAGGGTATTTACTTCCTGGGTTTGAGTTTCTTCAGTGGGTTCATCATCTTGTAGTAAATCTAAGGAGGAATTAGATTCAACTATTTCATCTATCTGATTGATTACAAAGCAGTCTTCCTCCTCTTGGGTGTACTTTGGGGTATTAAAAACATTAATTCTTACTTTTTGATTCCCAAAAGAAATATCCATAGCTCCCATTTTACAGTTGATATTGGCATTCGCGGTTGCTAAGAATGGACGTCCTAAAATTATGGGATTTTGGTTCAGCTCTTGGGATGGTTCCATGTCAAGTATGAGAAAGTCTACAGGAAAATAACATTTATCTACTCTAACTAGAACATCCTCAATTAAACCACGCGGTGTTTTTATAGATCTATCAGCTAATTGCAAAATGACTGACGTGGGTTTTAATTCTCCAATCCCAAATTTTTCATAAACCGAGGTTGGAAGGAGGTTTACACTAGCTCCTAAGTCTAGTAATGCTCGGTCAAAGGTTATACCTCCAATAACACATGAAATTAAGGGTGCACCAGGATCTTTCATCTTTTGAGGTATTGGATTTAACAGGACCGCACTTACATCCTCGGATAGCATAACTCTTTTGGTGGTTCGTGGCTCACGCTTTTGGGTACAGAGTTCTTTAAGAAATTTAGCATAGGCTGGAACATGCTGAATTGCATCGAGGAGGGGTAAATTAATATGAACTTGTTTAAATAGTTCCATTAGCTCCTTGTTGCGTGTTTCTTGCTTTTTGCGAGAAGAGCCTGCTTCTAAGGCCGAAGGGAACGGGGCTTTGGGTTTATATGTCTCAGCTAATTCATCTGTTCTCTTCTTTTCTTTATCCATCTTATCAGTGTCAGTACCAGTCTTAAGCTCAAGTTCTTCTATATGATTATCCTCTTCTTCAAATTTCTCATCTTGGCTAACATCAGTATTGGCCTCTATCACCTGGTCTTGATATGGGTCCTTAAGAATCCTACCACTTCTAAGTTCAGATATTGCTTTGGCATTTTCTAATTGGGGGTTCTTAGGTGGAATGTTAGATGGATGAGTAAATCCAGGTGGTTGATAGACATTGGATGGATTATTTTTAGGATTTGCAATTGGTTGGCTTGGTAATTGACCCGGTTCTCTCCTCATGCTAGACTCAGCTATTTGTCCTATTTGAGCTTCTAGTCTGGCGATTGATTGTTGTTGGCTTAGAATTAATTGTTGAAGTTGATTGAATTTATCGTCGGCTAGATTGGTCTGTTGAGGAGGTGGGTATGAGGGTTGATTATAATGTAGTGGTTGAGAAGACTGACTAGGCTGACCCTTATTATAGGCATAGTTCTGGTATTGGGGCCTATTTTGATAATTCTGAACTGGTGGGATTTGGGTCTGAGCCTGAGTTTGTTGTGGTTTCCAAGAGAAATTAGGATGGTTTCTCCAACCAGGATTATATGAATTTGAATATGGGTCATTAAGTGGTTTTGAGTAACCTTGAGCAGCTTGGACTTGTTCTTGGATAAGAGGTGGTAATTGTGCAACCGTGGGACATTCACTTACATGATGTGTTGGGCTAGCACAAATAGAGCAAATCACCTGATAATTAGAAGCTGGTGTGTATTGTGCAGGGGATTGTTGACCTAAGTTTAGGAATTGATCTAATTTCTGTGCAATAAGGTCGACTTTATCTAATTTTTGTGCTATTATGTTCAAATCTGCCTTAGAATTGAGTTCTGGAGTTTTGATCTCATAAATTCCTGCCCGTTTTTGTTGAGAAATTGATCTTTCATAAGAAGATAATGAAGCATGGTTAATAGAGTTTTCACTTAAAGTTTCAAACAAGGTATAAGCTTCATCCTCACTTTTGCTCATGAATGCACCTCCACAGGATGCATCAACCATCTGCTTATATTGATCTCCTAAACCTTCATAGAAAGCTTGTACAATTTGCCACTTAGATAGACCATGGTGTGGGCATTTTCTAAGGAGTTCCTTAAGTCTTTCCCATGATTCATGAATTTGTTCCCCTGGAAGCTGAGCAAATCCCGTGATGGCTCGCCTCATGGTATTGGTTCGTCCTATGGGATAAAATTTCTTAAGAAATTCATGTTGCATCTCTGCCCATGTTTGAATTGTTCTTCCTAATGTGCCAAGCCAGTACTTGGCTTTATCTTTTAATGAGAAAGGGAACAAGGTCAGTCTAAGGGCATCATCAGAAAAATTCTGAATTTTTACCGTAGAGCAGATTTCTAAGAACTCATCCAGATGTTTGTAAGGGTCTTCATTGGCATTCCCATAAAAAGATGGGAGCATCTGGATTGTGGTCGACTTAATCTCATAGTGGCTAGCAGGGATATCAGGTATGTGGATGCAAGTCGATGGGTTGTAGGTGGAAGGAATAAAGTATTCCTTCATCTGCCTAGGTGGTTCTTCACGATTTCCAGCCATTTGATTATCTGGTCTTAAATGAATTAGTCTTTCAATTTCAGGATCTGGTTTAACTAGGTCAGGTAAAAGTGATCTTCTACCGTGCATGTACTAGTGCAATTTGATATATGGTTCAATTTTTTTTTTTAAATTTTTTTTTAATTATTTTATTTATTTATTTATTTTTTTAAGAAAAGAAGAGAGAAAGAAAGAAGAGGAAAAATCCTAAAGAGTCTTAAATCTGGAGAAGATAGGAGAGGAGTTAATTTATGGTTTATGTTAGATATTATTTGGCAAACAAGTTAGGCAATCAATCCTGACTAAGAGTTATCCTAGATCTAGACAGCTCCTAACTGCCAAGATCACCTTCAAGCCCTCCAAATAGAGGATTAGCCAATCAACTGGCCAGGTAAGTGTAAAGTCGGTGGGAGTCCCTCCGTTGCTTGCCTTAGACACCAATTGTGCTTGGCCAGGTAAGCGAACAGAACCAATTAAGTAACCACCTTCTTTCGGGCCCAGTCATCCCTGAACCACTTTCCTAGACACCAGTCAAATTGATTAACCCTAACTTGGTTCAACTCTTAGGATTTCTTGTCCTATTGAGCTCGAATATCCTTAAAGGTTAATGTCTAATTGATTTTAAGAGTTAAGGTTTGGGTTAATGCAGGATGCTGAGTGGTTGTTTGTGGGCTAAGAAAGGATGATCAAATCCCCACCTTATCTTGTTTAATGGGTTGTACCCTTAATTTGGTTTAATATGAAATATGCAAAAGAAAAAAAAATTCTAATCAAAGAGTTCTATGCAATTTAAACTAACTAATTAAATTATAAAAAGGCTTACCTTGACTCCAGCAATCACCAAAAATAAGAATAAAAACTAATATGATGGATGCTCTAAATAATTAGGGTTTCTAATCTTATGATGAGATTTTTAATTAGGTTTACATAGGTAATATTTTTAATTAATTTAAAATAAAGCAAATATTAAAAATAAAGAAAGAGATTTAGGGTTTAGGAATGATCTCACCGAATAGGATTGAGAGTTTTGTTCGTGCCCTAATCTTCCTTGTTCCTTTTTTTCTTATTTTTTTCTTTTCTACAAAATAAATAAAAAATAATGAGTAGGCAGTAAAAAAAAAAAACAAAAAAATAAAAAAATTTTAATTTTTATGCCTCCCCGGCAACGGCACCAAAAACTTGATAGGGATACGATGCTGTCGTTAAGACACTGTGTTTATCAATTTAAATTCGATTCTTTACTTTTTAAATTAACTAAAAATTATGAAGTAAGTGGTGAGTCAGGTCGAATCCATAGAGGCAATGATTTATTTTTAAAATTTTTGATTTTTTTTTTTAAGAAAAGAAAGAAAGGATTTTTTTTAAAAATTAAAGTCAAAAAATAGATCTATAAATAAAATAGAATTTAAATTATGCAAAAATAAATTTGATACTAAGATCTACTATTTAGATCTTAGCAACTACTTATAGTAAAATTAAAAAGCAATAAAGAACAAATAATTTAAAGAGCTAGAATTGAAAAAAATAATGAAACTTTCTTTATTAAATTTAAAACTAAGATGCAGAATTTAAATACAAAAAATTAAAAAAAATTCAGAATTTTAATACAAGAAATTAAAGAAAAAAGACTAGATGGAGATCGCAGATCAGCGTAGGCATGAAGATGGCGTAGAAGACCGGCTCTTCTTCTCAGCACCGCAGCTTTGAAGCAACCTTTAATCCAGAGCTTGACTTCCACCCTATACCTTAGCTTTCCTTCCAACCCTCCTCCCTTTCTTAAAGGCTTAGGATCATTTTTATAGAGCTAGAAGAGGTAGATATTTATTTCTAAATGCAATATGGGACTAATTGCCTTTGTAATCATAAAAATCTAAATAAAATTTGAATAAAAATAACTCTGTTATGACTCTAGTAAATCTGGTAAAATCTGGCTATTCGATAGGAATCCAACGGTTCAAAAATCATCAAAATCGGATGCCTATCAGTCCAGATCAGGTCGGATTAAATTCTAGCCGTCCGATCGCGCTTGATCAAGGAAATCTGGCCGCAAATCGCGCTTCAGGAGTCCTGATCACCACCAGGAGCATTTTGGACCGTCGGATCGAAGCTGGAATCAGGCGCTGCCATCCGATGGTGATCCGAGTGAAATTGGCAATCGAAAAAAATGCTGACCGTCCGATCTTAACCGCAATCAACCGCAGCCATCCGATCGCGCAATCACTATTCTCATGGACCGCGTAGACCGGCCGCACCGCACACCATAACCAATCAACGCTTCTATCGCCGAGTGAAATGACCAGATTGCCTTGTGAGCCACGATAAATTTCTGTAGACCCTTTAGGGGTCTAGGTCCACCATGTGGCAATCTCTGATTCGCCGGATTTTGCTGAGCTGGCGGTCCACGCCTGGATCGTGGACCGGCTGATGGCTTCAATGGCTGAATCAGCTTTGATGGCTTGGTGGCTCGGCTTGGCTTGGTGACTCGGCTTGCGGAGCTGGCTGAGCTGTTTTCTTTTTTTATTTAATTTTTATTTATTTTATATTTTTAAAAATTCATATCTTTTCCATTTTAGCTTTGTTTTACTTGAAATTTATTTTGTTGTGATCAAAAAAATAAGCTCTTTCTATTGATAATAAAATTTTATTTTTTTAATTTTTATTATTTTTTATTATTATTTTAATTAATTTTTTAATTAATAAAAATATGAATTTTTCAAAAATTATATATAAATTAATTAATAATTATTAAAAATTAATATAAATTAATTAATAAATTAATACTTTTATTGATGAATTTATGATGCTTATCACTAAGAATTCTTCATTACCTGCAGCTATCCCATCCAAACTTAAGTTGCCAGACTCCGACAAACTAGCACGTCATGATAATAGACATAATCCTCCATAACAAATCTCACGTAGCCCTGAATGACCCACTACCAAGTGCTTATGACTATCACTATCAGTTTGTTATGGGCTTCATCTATATAAGAGACCCTTTAGATACGCCTTCTTCTCCAAGCTTTTGATTTTTTTTCTAAAAATTCTGCTAAAATCTCTTTGAGCACTCCATTTCTATTGATTGAAAGAGCTGACTTGATCATCAGAGGGTCTTGCCGGAGTCACCACCTCTGACTCTGGATGAGATTTATTTTGCAGGTCATTAATGGCGACCTCATCTTCTCCAACTCCAACCTCGATTCTGATGATAATAAAATTTTGCACCAATAGGTCTTATCTAAATAATCAAAATAGATCAAAAATCTATTTATTTTATATTTAAAATTAAAAAATAAATTATAAATCTAAGTAGATCTCATCTAACTTATTTATGATTCAAATTTTTAAATCAGTATATACTATGACAATCTTTTCATTATAAGTGATAAACCTTACAATAGAGCAATCTTATAATTAGTATGTGCGATCTTTAAATATTATTTTTAGATTTATTTTTAATGCATATATAATCATGTCATAAAAGAACCTAGGCTCTGATACCACTAAAAAGAAAAAATATGTAGGATTTCATGCATGTATTTTGAAATATTTTTCAAAAATAACATAGGAGGAAGACTTAGATTAATCTAATTAATCAATTTTTTCATGTGATCAATACCATAATCACATCTAGCAAACCCTAGATCAAATCTAGGTGTAAAAAAGATTGGATCTCTATACCTTTGCATGGATCGAGAATATCGCCACTGATATCCATGGTTGTCTTCATTGCTTGGAGCCACACAGGATGTCCAATCTCTACTGGTTATCCACATGAGACTCCTATGCTAATTGGAGGCTCGTTGAATGAGGATCCGCGTGAAGTACTAGCTTCATGCAAATTCCTTCTGATGGTTGATCTAATTTTTTTTCTTCAAATCTCTTGGACCTTCCAAGAGAGGAAGAACTGAAGGAGGAATGAGGGAAAAAATCATTTCTTTAATCTCTCTAAATTAGAATGGAAGAGGGATCAAAAGAAACCCTAGAGAAGACCCTTCTTCTCTTCTTTCTCTCTCAATGGACATGAACCAGATGATGTCCAAAAGAAAGGCCCACGCCTAACTTCTTGGAGCGCCCAACACTCACGCCCCTCTCCCCTTTTCTCTCTAGTTTTTACCATGAAAATTCCAAGTTTTCTCATGCCAAAAGACTCTTTAAAATAGGTTCCCTAAGAGAGTCCTTCCTTAGGTCAAATACCTAAGAAGGAAAAGTCAAAACAAGAAAGTTTAAGGGGCGTCCAACTCTTGGATGCCTCCCAAAAATCTTGAGCATGCCCCTCTTGGTTTCCACACAAAAATACCCTCAATTCAATGCCAAAATACAAAATAAATTACATTTATTTTGGCTGCCATAATTAGAGGAGTTTGGGAATCTAGAAATTATATCGAATAGAGTCCTAGGTCAAAACTATTTTAAACCTTATTGAACTAAGATTAGTGCAATCTAATTAAGAATGATCCTAGTCTAACTAGGAGCTCAATTAAATAAGATTAAATTATATTTTAATCTAATTTATATCCTAAATTAATTAAAAATTATGTGCACTCAAGTTCTAATCAAATAAGAAATTGTTCTCCTTTGTAATTAGCTTATCTCATAAACTAATTAGACTTAATCCAATCAAGTCCAAACTAGATCTAATTGAATCTAATTTAATTAGACTCTATCTTAATCCTAATGCTTAATCAAATTGAGCCAATTAGCAATCTAATTGCTAATTAATCTTCCTACAATACTTGCACTTGATTCATCATCAATTGCATTGATGATTCGATCATTAAATAATTTTTAATCATTGATCGACCATCCGATAGAAATCTCTTATGTATGTGACCTCATAGGTTTGAACCTAGCTAGTAGCATAGGAATAAATTTTTATACCAATCAAAATGACCATCTAGCAATGTACCCAATGTTTGGATAGGTCGAATATATGTAAAGTAACATTCTTAGAATCCTGACCTATGGTTATCATATAATTCATCTCTTTGATCCTTAATGCTCAAGATAACTTCGAGTTAACTATCAATACTCAAAATAGTTTATCCACATTATGTCTCAAAATTATAAATCCCATGACTCCTCATAAAGATTACTCAAGCCTAGGTTTTATTCAATTGAAACACAGCGAGACATTCACTCCTGAAATTAATCAAGAGTGGTCAATCCCATCTTGACTCACGCATCGACTGTACAAGTATTTAACTACATCCAAAAATTAACCTTCCATCATTGTATTAGAAATATAGATAGTCTGGCATCAAAGTATAGTGAGTTGCTTACAAGTCACCATGATGATCTCAGGTCGGAGGGATACTTATATCCATTATCTTTTGCTAGCTACTCTTGATAGGAGAGTGCTACATTGGTTAAGTTCGGTATAGATGTATTCCTACATCTCACTTGCATGTCATACTAATGTCTCTACATCATTTGGTTATGAGGACAACTAATGTATATGGCATACAGCGATCTATACTTAATAAGTTATCATCCTAATTAATAATATATCATTTGATCATGAATATGTTTAAGAACCTTCTGATAAATCTTTCTTTACCAATTGATTGTAGTTCTAAGGACCTCATCATAATATAGAAGTTCATTTAAGAAAAATAGATAATTTATGATCAATATATTGAGAACCATGGTATTGATCTGATATCAATTATTGAAACCTCAATTCAGCTCTCTCAGGCAGACAAAAGATAGGATTTGGATGAGACGCAGTCAAGCCAGCTCAACTTCTGAAGGAGCCAACTCGATGATGGCAAATAAAACTGGATGAAATTTTCTATTTGATCTTGAATTGGGATTAATCAAAGGGATCTTAAGGCCTAGTCCAATAAGATCTTAAGGGGGCTAACTCATGTATGGGTCGGGTTTAGATCCAAAGGATGAGAGTATGGGAGACATGGATGTACATGGACTTGGTGAGTGCTTTCACGTATTGGGTTAGCCTAGAAAAGATTTTTAACTAGAGTTTAGGTTTATTAGGATTTATGTGGTGTAACAAAAATTCTAGGATATAAATCCATGTATTGTATCTTTTACAAGGAGTGAAATCAATACAGAGTTTTTTTCCTAAACACTATTCTCTTCTCTCTTTGGTTCCAACTTTAGGCCCTAGGTGCCGGCCATCTACTTTATTCTTCTTTAGATTTTTGGATTAACACCCAAATTTCACGTAAGAGATGGGATCTATGGCTATAGTTTTCAGTAGTCGTAGGAGCAATAGTTGGTTTCAAAGTGGTGCCATATGCTACAACAATTGATATCAAAGCTAACTATCCTCAATAGAATAAGCTAAATAACTTTTATTAATTGATAATTTATATATAAATTATAATCATCTACAACTTAGATGATTGTCTTTAGAACACATTTTCTAATAGGTAAAGCACTTTACATTTCGAACCGAGTCAGCTAGTGAGCAAGTAATCATCCACAAAAAGGTGTGAGACCGGCTAAATCCTAGGATAGGCCAATAGGACTCCATCTCTAACTCCTAAACCACTGCTCATAGTATATAAGATAGAGCATCAGCATATAAAATAAATAGATAGGAAGAAAGAGGGCACCCTTGGTGAAGCCTACCCATCAAGTGAGAAAAGTCTATCGGAGTTCCATTGATCAAGATGGTAAAGCTCAAGATCTCCATATAGTCCATAACCCGATCAATCTATCTTAGAATTCAAACTCGTGAAGCATCCGACATAGAAACAGTCGGCTCATCGAGTCATAAGCTTGCGCTATATCTAGCCTGATCGCCATCAGGCTCCAATAAATGGTGGCATACCATAGATTATACATGAACTCCTAGATGAGCAAGACATTATCAATGATACAAAACCACTGATAAAAGTATCCTGCTCTAGGCTAAACAAGCAAGGAACAACTAGCTTCAATCATTTGATCAAGACCCTAGCACACACTTTACCGAGAGTGGTTCAAAGACTGATCAATCTGAAGCACCCTGGGGTAAACACATTAGATCTCTTCGGGATGAGGATAATCAGCATCTTCTTCCACTCCTTTGGAATGCCTTTAGACTCAAAGGCCATCTGCACCGTCTTTACCACCTCCCCTTCGATAATAGGCCAATACCAATAGAAAAAGAGAGGGGGGAACCCATCTAGCCTCAGGGCCTTATCCTCACCAAAAGACCAGAGGGCCCCCCATACCTCCACAATATACACTAGGCAAGTTAGGACCTCATTCTCCTCATTGGAGAAGTGGCTTCAACACAATTTGAAGAATTGGAGAATCTACCTCCTGATCTCATCACTGTCCTCTACCACTCTATTATCACTCTCCCTTAGCTGCCTAATGCAATTGGTAGACCTCTGGATCATCATTGACTAATGGAAGAATCTAGTGTTTCAATCATTCTCCCTAATCTACTACATCCTTGACTTTTGCCTCCTCAATGTCTCCTACTATCTCAGCAAAGAGTGGTGCATGGAGAGCTTGTGATGAAGCTCTCTCAAGTCAGACTCTTGGAGGCCTCCCTCCTGATCCTCTTTCCTCTGAAGCTCTATAATATCTATCTCCACCCCTTCAATCTATCTAAAGATATCACTGACCTCAAGATGGTTCCACCAAATGAGCATGAGCCTCACTAACTTAAGCCTCCCAAATATCCAATATCTCTCATCATTATGAATCGGCATCATCCAAACCTCTCTAATCAGGTTCCATGATCTTAGGTAGAAGGTACAAAACTTCTTAAACCTAAACGAAGCCCTAGGTAAGCATGGGCGTTAGTGGTGATGAGAAGTCGGCAGTGGTTTGAAATAATCCTTGGAAGGCACTAAACCTGGTGTCCTGGAAAGCGCTGGAACCAATCGGTGATGGCAAATGTCCAATCAATCATCTCCTAAACCATAGCCATCCCTGTCGGTTGTTGCACTAGGTGAATCTGGATCCAGTTTAACCAAGATCAATGAAGCCCAAGTCACTAATGAACTTCCTGAACTATTGAAATTAATACTATCTACATACTCCAACCATCCATCTTCTCGTGAGACCCCACAAAATAGTGGAAGTCTCTGGTGATAAGACAATGTAAGCTCGACGCCACCATCGTAGAAATCTCAGACCTAACCACCCTCTACTCTTTGTACTTGGTGGTTGCATACACTCCGAATAGAAGCCAAGGGCCTCCGGTCAGCTCCAAGATGACTAGTGCCATCTGCTACTCGCACCTATGGAATGCATCCAACCTAATCAAGCCACGACACCAAAGCCCCATGATCCCCCCAGACATATCCCTAGACTCCACCGTGTAGATGCTCCATGCCAGTGGGATCCATTGTCTGGTCCAGGCCAGGCTTGTCCCTAAAAGGTGGGTCTAAAGCAAGATACAAATGTCAAGACAATGTTGCTGAATGATTCTACCGAATGTCATCTGAAACGAGGGCTTCCCCACCCTCCGGGTGTTCCAAATCAATAATCTTATTAGGGCACCTAGTGGGGAAGGGGATCCGTAGCAGTAACCCCCACAGCTTGACTATCAATCTCCATCACTACTGCCATCGAGTCTATTGCTAACAGACTCCACCCTCCTCCTGGATGGCCTACCTCAATCGGACTATTGCCTTGATGTGATCCATGTCCAAGCCATCTACCAACGCATTCATGTGCACCGGATCGCCATCCATCAAGGGCTCCAACCCCTGGTCAGAATGCCCCCCGGTCATAATGCCCCCCCTCCACCACTGAGATGCCAAGGTCAACCACCAATTCATCCATATGAAGTGTAGCCATTTCCCCTTCCCCTTGGATCCTGGTTGAGAAAATGAAGACCCCAAGGCCTCCATTGGTAGCTCATGACTCCATCCGGGCCTCCAAGCAGGCTAAGGCCTTGCCTTTGGCCCTATTCAACTTTGTAGAGCCCTTTTTGGGTTCACTGGGCTCTTTTTCTTGTCCACTGGGCTTCATAGGTGCCTGGCCCATATGATCAAAATCACTCTGCCAGGCATGCTTGGGCTAGCCTGAGCCCACCCCCATAATTTTTGCTGTCTCGGTCCACTGCCCAAAGGGCCCATCTGCCACACCACCGTCGAATAAGCCTTCCCTTGCATCTCGACTCAACGCCAACAAGCCAAACCTGTTAGCGGATAGGACCGCACCTAGGCTCAAGCCCATGCTATCCCTAGCACTAATCCCCGCATCCCCCCACCTCCAATCTAGCTAGTTGATCTAGGCCTAGGTTGGAGGGGCGATCACCACCGTGCGATCTTGGCTGGCTTGATTCAGCCGTCAGATCCAACTAATGGGTCAACACAGTCCGAGCCAACCTAAGTTGGCTCCTTTCTGAGTATGCTCGATCTGCGTTCCAACTTAGGGCCTAAGTTAACTCGGCCACATTCTTTCCTAGATCGACCATCACCTCTGACCCAAGCAGCCATCGCCAAATGGCCACCAGCCATGGCCCCAAGCATGGCCCTCCATCCACCACCGCCCCCACCTTCTCTCCTCTAGCTCGGACTATGTTCTAAGAGCGAAGGCCAGCCATCAAACATCCTTCTCCCCGTTTGGCCAGGCATCCACCACCAGAGAATGGAAGCACCCACCACCAAAGACATACGCCATCGAGGTTCTCGTACATAAACCTCAACCAAAAGGGGTCTTAGCGGTCGGGAGAGATCAATCTTCACACAAGTTCAGATGAATCCAAGCCTTCTATGCTCCGCCGTGCACTTATCCACCAACGGTTTCGCCCTCACTTCCTCCTCCGGGGCCTCAACCACCTCGGAGAACCACGATCTGTTTCACCTCCTCCCGTGATGGTTCCGATAAGACCCATACAGCGCACCTCTGCACTACCCTCTTCCAACTGGACTGAGTACAGGAATGTTATAAATACAAACGCAGATGTTTAGTTCTGCACATGTCCAAATCCTCGTAGCTCATGCTGGACCCAATCTTAGCCTTACAGATCAGCAGAGAATGTTGCATCCTATTTAGGAGAGGATAACAGCTAGGCACAATAACTGTCTTGGTTATGGCCTAACGCTTCCCCGCCCTTCTCTCTCCTTCTATCAAACCTCCAGGACTGTGCATGTCCAATTGCCACCCAAGTTTTACGTAAACACCCGCTTGAATCATTCCAGCATCTGAAACCACTCCAACAAACAATTTTTTTGTTCGAGAATCAAACTTGATTCCGAAACGATTCCCTTTGCAAGAAGAAATTGAGAACAAGCTTGCCAATCCATCGGCTCCGGAGTTCTTGTCATGGCGCAGACGCCCCCTTCCAATGGAAGGGCGGGCGACATCCGAATCTGGGTCATTTCTGGCTTCTTTCTCATCCTCCTCATCACAGCAGGAGTTTTGCTAGTTCTCTACTTTGTCCTCCCAGAGTCAGAGGTGACTGTCTGGTTCCCGTCGATCGCAATGATCTTGGTCGGGATCCCATGGGCGTTCTGGATCATGACATGCTTCTATAGGTACATGACAGGGAGGGGGCCGGAGATTGTCAACCGACAGCCGAACAGGGTCAGAACGGTCACCCCAGCCTCGAGTAGTAAGACCAGCAAGACCAGTGCTGCAAACAATTGCTCGCCGATCAATTCCCCCGGCAGCGCTAGGAATGTGCATTTTGGAGCGGCCGCCACCCCCGGAGGACTACAGGGGGTGGCAGGTGGAGCAGAAACAAGTGGTGCAAAGGTGGATGTCGATGCTGACAGAGAATTCGATGCCACAAATAAAACAGCCAATTCCAACAACGAAGGTTCGTCGCTTGCATCTCACGAGAGTGAAGTGCCCTTAGCATTTTCAATGTCATAGCAATGGGATTATCAATGCCTTCTTGCAAGAAACTTTGATGATATTGCATGTCAGGGGTTAAGATATTAATGTTATCATCAGTACCGGACCTTAAACTGCTGCTAGAGATGAGGAATGGATGCAAAACAAGAACATAATCTGATGACCTGCTCATGTCTTGATTACTACGTCTGTACATTTTTTTCCCCACATTCAATTTATAGAGTTCAAGAGTTACTATGTTCACTGCATCTGATGCATAATATATTATAATACCCCAGCCCAATCGAGCCTAAACTACTTGATCCAAACCTCCATCAGCATGGATCTCAATGCAGCAAATCCAGAAAAAAAAAAAAAAGGCCCAGCTGGGTGGGAATTGGACTCCTAGCAAGGGTCCTATTCGATAAGCTATCCGCCCATGGAGATGGAAGATGGGGAGGACTCAAACTCCTCCCCCGGCCCTTTTTAAAAGGAGGCTAAACCTTCCTTCAAGCCCCATGAGCTCTAATCATTGGTCATCACCAGAAAGAACCCCATCCTCCTCATTTTTTTTCTTCTAGGTTTTCACCAACTTCACCAAAATTGCAAGCCACAAACCACTGGAATGAAGGTAAAAACCCATTGATTCTCTAGTTGATTCTTAATACCATCTTTCTGAGTCTTGAAATCATGAATTTTGATTGAAAAAGCACTAGATTTGATCAAAAACAGGGAGCTCTATTGATTCCTCTATTTTTCATGAGTATTTTTGCATTTTTTCTGCTGCCGTTTGGCCGCAGTCAGTCACCAGATCTGGTCGGCTGTTGCCACCATGGCCTTCTTCTCCGGCCATGGCTATTGTCAGCCGGGAGGATACCCTTCCTTGCCTTATAAACAAGGGGAAGAAGATCCCTTGTTCTGTAAGAAAAGAAAGAGGATCACGGGTCCTCTGTTTTATAGCAAAAAAAAAAAAAAAGAGAAAAGAGAAAGAGAAAGAAGAAAAGGAAAGAAAAAAAAAAGAGAAAAATTCTCTCACTTCCATCTTCAAGTTTGAATCTGACCTTTCTCTTTCTAAAAGATTCATTTTCTCTCCCTCTACTTCCTCTCTCCTATTTCTCTCTCTAATACGATTCTTAGATTTAAAAAAAAAGAGAAAGCAAGGAAAGAATAAAAGGAAAAGAAAGAAGAAGATTTTTCACTCCTCTCTCTTTCTCTCTTCTTTCCCTCTCTATTTTTTTTTTAAATTTTCTCTTTCTAAAATTCTTTCTCTAGACTGCTTGGGTTTCTCCGTAATTTCTCTCTCCAAAAATTATCTAGATTTTTAAAAAGATTGATGATAATTTTGAATGACTCTAATGAAGGGGGTCCTTATCTGTAATTGTCAAATAATGTACTGGCATCTACTTTAGCCAGACTAGATACTTTAGATTTTATCACCTATGATTTTACTGAATTATCTGTGGGATAATTTTATTATTATTTGATTTAAACTATCTTGATTTGATTGATTAGATTTGTCAAACCATATCGACCGATTAGTCCTGATTCATCTTCATAGTTTCTCTCTTCTCTGATTTTATCTCTCTACTTGATTTCTGAACACTATAAAAGATTTCTGATCCTATCATTTTGAATCTGATTTGATCCAAATAAATTGACTTTGAACCATCTATCTCTTAATCTAACCTTGATCGATGAAATTAGGATGACTAGACTGATCCAGACCATTGGATATAACTACTGTCAATCTATTTTTTTTAGATTATTCATGTCCTTTTTAATTATTGAAATTAATCCTGTATAGGACTGTAGATGCTTGATAGTAAGGTACTGCGACATAATCTATGAACAAAAGATTTTGGAAAGATATTACTATAAGTATGAGGATTCAATGGATTGTATGTAAGGTAAGTAATGTTTCACCTTTTTCTAGATTTATCGATAAATCATAATGAATTTTCTTGACATGATTTATGAAATGATGCATGAACTTGATGAATGGTATTTTGTTATTGAAAGTATCTTATTTTTTTAAAATATTATGATGAAGCATGATTGAAAGTACTGATCTTATTATGTATTATACTTAATTAATTTTGATGCTATATGATTATGTGCATTCTTATCAAATTAAAATAAGAAACATAAATTATGAAAAGAATTATAAATTAAGATGATTTGAACTCTCAGCCTAACTATGTGGAAGATCCCGCTAATAAAAGCTAATACGTTGGCAAAGATTTAATCCTGAGAGTCTATGTCGCCAGCAGACCAATGACAAACCACCAGCAAACCAGCAGTTCCGAAGGACTTTGCTGCCAGATGATTTGTGGCTCACCGCAAGATGATATACGATGTTATGATCCTACTGCAAAGATAATGTGATCATAGCTCATGGTTGACGAGATTAATTAATGAGAATTTGATGATTTGAAAGTAAATTAAATTTTTGAAAGAAACTCAAAAAGATAGAATTTGGCATGATAAATATTTCGATAATATTGCATATTAAAAATTAATTTCAAACCATCATGACTTCTATATATATAAGTGATTATTTATTTTATTGCCTAATATAACTAGTTAAAGTGATCATTACTTACTGGACTGTGAGGCTCATTATCTCTATTTTATTATTTTTATAAATCTGAAGAAATAAGATGATACAAGAGTATTTACAGAAGAGTGATTAGAGACAGATAGGATGATTAGAAATAGAACATCGATACTCTTATTTTAGATAGAAATTTTGTTGAAGCTGATGTGAGATCTTTTGAGCATTGTTAAACTTTATAAAATATTATAATTAAATTTTAATTAATTAAATTTTAGATTTAATTTATAACTAATCATTCCATTGTTGCTTTATGATAGCAAGATTAG
This sequence comes from Cocos nucifera, assembly GCA_006176705.1. NCBI lineage: Eukaryota > Viridiplantae > Streptophyta > Magnoliopsida > Arecales > Arecaceae > Cocos > Cocos nucifera. Next base: position 357,446 of record QRFJ01000332.1, read on the forward strand.
ATGCCTTGCATGCTTATGGGAAGAGTTTTCTATAAGTATGCAGCAATTGCCATAATCCTTGACTCCAAATTTTTAGATTGGAGGCATGACAATTAAAGTGGTATCAGAGCATAAGTGGATAAATTATAAACATAGAATCAGATATAAGATAAGTATATATAGGTAGACATTAGGGACATCAAAGTATAGATCTATGATAATTGCAGTATTAGCTATCCTCATGAATTTTGACTAAATCTTATGATTATGAATTTAAATATTGCTCCAAAAAAAAATGATTTAAAGGGTTTGATATGTAATGGACAATCTATGGATCATGATATAATTTGTTGAATGTTGATCTAAAAAAATTGCAAGAGGATTGATAATGAAATTTCATTAAACATTATGATTATTATTTAGATATTTAGTTGTTAAAGTGAATTAAAAGCTCAAATCCGATGTGGGAGCAGTACTATGATATTGCTCCTAGTTGAGAAGTTGATTATTCATGATAAGGTAAAGATTTGATGATAAAATATTATTTTAGATTGGATTAAGATAGATTTTTATGATATCTGATTGGAATATTCTTCAAAGTTGAACTTAATGTTAGATATATGTGCCCTAGAAGCCAGAATTGGCTGACACTTGTAATGCACTTCTAGGGGCAAAATTGTAATTTTGACTATAATTAATAAATGGGTTATTTTCTATCACACATGTGTATTTAGTGTCTGTGATACATCCTTTGAGTTAATGGTAATGATAATTCATATTTTCAAGAGTTGAAAATTTAAGACATGAATAATCATTATTAACTCATAAATAGCTCCCGACCATAGGATCATCACGAGGATGGTGATTGATCCGGAAGGTTGGTGTACGATCGCTTCTCTTTAGTAGATGAGTCTTGAGTCTACGGTGTGGAGACACCGGAGCGAGAGTACAGGTACTCGTTAGAGAACGAGGGCACTGAGCGTGACCACCTCGAGTAGTCATTAGGGAGTCTACCTTCTCGTCAATGACTGACTCGATGCTGCAGTAGTGTGTCTGGTTCTTTGACCTGAGATGCATCGGCAGTTCACCTTGAGGGTGTTATAGTTTGACTACACCATTACTCGGTCTCCTAGCCATATGGAACCCTGAGGTGTATGTTGGCTATGACATGTTCATTGTAGGAACTGGATTGCATCAAGATGGGATCTATCTACCTCGGTGGTAGAGGAGTAGCCCTATGATGATCATGAGAATCAAGTCCTGAAGCCCATGGCCATGGCAGAGTGAAATAATAGAAAGAGTTTCTATTTAGATTTTCACATTGGACTCGAATCGAATGATTACATCATATGACAGAGACTAGGGTTTGACGAGTTCACCTTAACCCTAATCTGATCGGGGCTCAAGATAGAAGAACTGAATCACACAGGTAGCTGCACCAAGAGGTTCGCATTCAGCTCTGATGGGTTGCCACCATATACTGCTAGGTGTCACTGGTGGATTTTGGGAGCAATTAGAATGATTTAGATGATCGATCATTCTAGCTGTTCGAATCAGAAGAGTTCTGATCCATCGAAAGGAGTTTCGATGATGTCGATGATAGAGATCATGACATATCCCATTACCATACAGAACTGAACCTAACTGGGTCACACAAACAAGGGTTTGAATCTGGTGATCATCAATTGAACTGATCTAGTTCAATTGATCTGAATGAGATTCAATTAGGTTCAAGGAAATCGTGCTAGCACTCGATTGAACCTAACGTTCTTCTTTTGCTATCATAAATAAGTTGTCCTGTCTGAGCCAAAGGAGTTTGTGCTCAATCAGAGGCCTTCATATGGTCTGACTGGAGGTTGTCCAAGTCAGAATAGGTTGTCTTATTTGTAAGACATTACCTGCCATTTTTGGTCACCTGCCATTTCTTGTTCTTTGACTTTGGTCAAAAGTCTACCTTTGACTGGTCAAACGTTGACCATTGACCCTTTGACTTTTGACCACATGTCATGCACCTATTGGAGAGCTGGTGGGGGCCTGTCCCCCTGCCAGAACCTGGCAAGGAGAAGGGGGCGCACGCCAAGGGTGGCGTGAGCCCAAGTAGGAGGCGCCTAGGAGTCCTTGTTGGACAAGGACTCCATCTCCCTTTTGGATTCCAATTAGAGTTCTTCTAAGAATCCAGTTTGACTGGTCTTAGGCACCCTCTAAGGAGGAATCCAGGGGTCTCTATTCCACCAATCAGATTTAGATCTGATTTCACAAAGGGTTGTGATTGGTTGGGAAGGAAGAGGAGTTGGATCACGCTTAAGAGTCTATAAATAAGACCCTGCGCCCAACTAAAATGAATCAAGAAGTAATCAAGAAGCAATTTCCCACGCCCCAAGGCTGCCTCTCTCCTCCTTTCTCCATGCCATACTCTCTTCTCCCCTTGCTCTCCACGTCCAAAAGTGTTTTGGATTTGGTTGGTGCGATTCAGATCAAGAAAGGCGATCAAAAGCAAGAAGGCTGCGCTGCTGCAAAGGACGACTGCAGATCTTCAAAAGAGTTTTGAAGATCCTCCAGATCAGATCCAGATCTGATTTTTGGAGGTGTGATAGAGAAGAAGAGGATCTCCAGATCCAACCCGAGTGGATACCGGTAGAGGCCAGGCGCTTGCGTGGCTAAGATCCAGAACCTTCCGCTGCAAACAGGATCATCAACAGGGTAATAGGATTACCCAATCAGGTAAATTAAATTTGATTTAATTTATCCTTTTATTTTATTTTATTAAAATAATAAGAATCAGATCTGAAACATATCAAGATCTGATTAGATCAAGAGAAAAATTTTTGAAATATATCTCTTGATCTGATCAGATCTGAACGAACCTGGACCGGGAAATCAGGATTTCCCTTCAACTGGTATCAGAGCCATGGTTCTAAAAAATTATTTAGATCTGATTTTAATTTTATTTTAATTAAAAATAAGTGATTTTCAGATGTCACATGAGATGTGATCAGATCTGAAATCAGAAAAAATTAAAATTAAATGATTTGGATCTAAGAATTATGAAGATATGCATGACTAGTTCTAGAATAGAATAGTTCTATAGAATAGTTTTGCATGTTTTTGATTTAATCTGATTAAATCATATTTTAGATCTTCTTATTTACTATTTTCTGATATTATAAGTGTTATAATAACATCTGAAAAATAGCAAATAAAAATTATTTAATTTTAAATATCATATGAGATATGATTGATGCATGTCTAGACTAGTTGTAGAATAGTTTTACATAATTGTCTAGATTAGAATTTATTTTGATTAGATCAATTTAAATCTAATTTTTTAGATTATTATGAGATAATTTAGATCTGAAAATATGCATGATTATGATACATGAGATGTATGCAAAATATGCCATGATTAGATCTAAATTTGTATATGAGATATATGATATAGATCTGATAACTGTTTTGTAGTATTAGTTTATTGAATGTTCCTGATTAAGGCGTTCCTCTTGGCCGTCCGGTCATAAGAACGAAGAAGGGTTTAAAGGCCCTCTCTTCCCATTCGATGGGGTGTTCTTATGATGTGTAGGGGTGCTGCGTGTTCGTCCTTAATCAGAAACCCAAAACTTACTTTCTGCAAAACCCTAGATCCTGAAACCCTAGGATTTATTGTGCATATTTTGTTTATGAACCCTACTTAATTAAGAATTAAGTTTATGGAATATTAATTAGGTCTAAAATTGAGAATTTCAGATCTAAGACATATTCATAATACTGGGTTCGGGCTTGGGTAGCTCAATTAGGTCTAAGCGGTTGATCAAACCGAATCAAGAGTTGGTTAGATGGGATCAACAATGCTTAAATTGACCAGCCTAATAGGATTAAGTCTGGGTCAAGATCGAGTCACGATCAAGCAAGACCTAATTAGGCTCAGAGGTTAGAGTCTGGATTGTAGGCTAACCCAATTGGTTCTGACTCAACAATTTGGTGTCTAAGGTAAGTTTGGCACAGACGACCGACTGGTTTTTAATTGGAAGCTACTCGACCTGAATGCGTTCTTGTACGAGTTAATGGCATATTCCTTCCACCGGTCTCACTTACCTGGCCATATCTGTTGACACAGTTCTGATCTGAGGTGGTCAATAATCCGAGCTAACCCATGCCACTAGGTTAGTCATAATTGTTATGACTAAGCCAAGTCTAGTTTAATGAGACCTGAATCAATTCTCCCTAAGAAAAGATTAAGTCTGAGGTCTTCCACCATTGTAGATGTGCGGGCCCTTCCCGGGGTTGATTGTTCTCGGCTGGATACAGTGGCTCAGTTGCACCGGGAAGACGCAACCATGTCTATTAGGCATTGGATGCTATGGGCTGGAGGATGAGTTGGGCTCAATATTCCGGATACGGTGAGAGACTCAATTAGGAACCCAGTCTATGCAAATGGTGGGTCTGACTTAACTAAGGAGTGGATCAATATTCCGGATACGGTGAGATTCATGAATTAGAGACCAAGTTTGGGTGCACCATGATTAGAGAATCATTGAACAAGAGTTGTTCACTCATTGGCTAACCCATCACCAATAACTGTTAGGTGAGGTGATGAGTCAGTTGGTGAGACCGCACCACCCACTAGAAATCATTAATCGTGGAGATTTTCGCATCTCTACAGAGGGAGTGTAGGGATCCGAGAAAATAGTGGGAGCTAATTTGTTTAAAAATAAAATCCCTAAACAAATTGGTCAAGTCAAAATTACAGTATCTAACTAGAATCTTTGACTCTCTCTACAGGAAAATGTCTGCGTCCAACCCATTGGCACGTATCCTGGACACACACATAGACTGACTGGACCCAATTATAAAGATTGGCTCAGGAACTACAAAATTATTTTGGGTTCCGAGAAGTTAACACATGTTTTGGACCAGGACCCTCCCACCTTACCAGCCTCGTCCATCCACTGAACAGAGAGCGTCTCTGGAAAAAATGGATTGACGAAGATAATAAGGCCAGATATTACATGTTGGGCTCGATGTCTGATGAGCTCCAGCGCCAACATGAAGATATCGGGACTGCTCGCCAAATGTTGGCTCACCTGCAGGAGATGTTTGGTGAACAGAGTCGCGCAGCCAAATATCAAGTCACGAAATGACTTTTTAAGGCTAAGATGCGTGATGGGCAGTCAGTCCAAGATCACTGTCTGACAATGATCAAGGACATGGAAGAGCTTGAGAAGCTCGGTGTGAAGTTGGACTTGGACCTGCAGAATGATATTATTCTGCAATCCTTGACTGATGCATATGGGCAATTCATCATGAATTACCACATGCATAAACTTCAGAATTCCTTGGCCGAGTTAATGAATATGCTGGTTACCGCTGAGCTTTCTATGAAAGGTTCTAAAGGCTCAGTTCTTGCTATGGAACGGACTTCTTCCAAAAGAAAGTCTTATGGAAAGAAAAAGAAGTCTGTGAAAAAGCAAAAGGTGGAAGGATCAAAGAAGAAGAAGGCAGAACCGAAGAAGAAGGCCGATGGCAAAGGAAAGTGTTTCCATTGCAACAGCGACGGCCATTGGAAGCGGAACTGCCCTACTTACCTGGCCACCCTGAAGAACAAGAAGGAAGGTCCTTCTGGAGGTATGCTCGTTATTGAGTCTAACCTTACGGTTTCTTCTGCATCCAGTTGGGTGCTTGACTCTGGTTCTAGTGCTCATCTGTGCACTTCTATGCAGGGTCTTGAGGATAGCAGGAGGCTGAGGGATGGAGACATGATCCTACGCGTCGGTAATGGAGCAAGAGTTGCTGCAGTAGCCGTGGGAACATACCCTCTTCGATTACCATCTGGTTTAGACTTAGTTTTGAAAGACTGTTATTTATGTGCCTGCAGCTAGCAGGAATTTGATTTCTGTTTCATGCTTAGCACAAGAAGGTTATGTGATCACCTTCTTTAAGGACCATTGTAACATTCTTTATGAAAGAAATAAAATTGCAAATGGTTTCCTTATTAATGGTCTTTATCAGCTACATATTGATGTACCTATTCTAACTATCGAGCAAAACGTGAATGCCAAACGACCTAGGGATAGTCCAAACGACAGATATCTATGGCACCTGAGATTAGGTCATATAGCAGAAGATAGGATCAACAAATTGGAGAAAAATGGGCTATTGAGTCCATTGACTTTCCGAGTCATATCCAACTTGTGAATCTTGTCTTCAAGGCAAAATGACTAAACTCCCTTTTGTTGGACATGGGGAGAGGGCCACAGATCTCCTTGCCCTAGTACATACTGATGTGTGCGGCCCATTTGATGTGCCGGCTAGAGGCAATTTTGTCTACTTCATTACCTTTACCGATGATCTGTCTAGGTATGGGTATGTGTATCTTATGAGACACAAGTCTGAAGCTTTTGAAAAGTTCAAAGAATTCAGACATGAAGTAGAAAAACAAACTGGAAAACCCATTAAGGTTCTTCGATCAGATCGAGGAGGTGAATACCTTAGCCGGGAATTCCTAGACTATCTTAAGGAAAATGGCATAGTCTCTCAATGGACTCCACCAGGAACACCTCAACTCAACGGGGTTTCAGAACGGAGAAATCGGACTCTATTGGATATGGTTCGATCCATGATGAGCTTCACAGACCTCCCTGATTTTCTTTGGGGACATTCATTGTTAACTTCAATTCTATTCTACTGAATAGGGTTCCCTCTAAAACCGTTCCTACCACACCGTATGAGATATGGCACGGTAAGAAACCAAGTCTGAGTCATCTCAGAATTTGGGGTTGTCCGGCTCATGTCAAAAGACAACAAGCGGACAAGTTAGAGTTTAGGTCCTTTAGAGCTCGATTCATAGGATATCCTAAAGAGTCATTAGGATACTATTTCTACATTCCAGAAGACCACAATGTGATTGTGAGTCGACATGCCATATTTCTTGAAAAATAGTTTATTCAAGATAGCGGCATTGGAAAGCAGATTAAGCTTGATGAGAAAGTCTCACAAGCAGAAAGAGCTAAGGACCAAGTGGAACCAAATCAGGTTGAGCCAATAAGAACACTACCTCCTCCACCTCGTAGATCGGAAAGAGTTTCCCGTCCCCCTGAAAGATACTTAGGTATTATTTCAGAGGACGTAGAGGAAATGTTCCTCGTAGGTAATGGTGCTCATGGTGATGATCCCAAAACCTACAACGAGGCGATATCAGATATCGACTCCGAGAAATGGCTTGAGGCAATGAAGTCAGAAATTGACTCGATGCACTCAAACCAAGTCTGGACCTTGGTAGATCCACCAGAAGGTATAGTACCTATTGGGTGTAAATGGATCTTCAAGAGAAAGATTGGTGCAGATGGGAATGTGGAGACATTCAAGGCTAGACTAGTGGCAAAAGGTTATAGTCAACGCGAAGGCATTGACTATCAGGATACCTTTTCCCAGTAGCTATGCTAAAATCCATCCGCACATTGCTTGCTGTTGCAGCCTATTTCGATTATGAAATATGGCAAATGGACGTGAAAACGGCATTCCTAAATGGATATCTTGAGGAAGATATCTATATGGAACAGCCGCTAGGTTTCACATCCAGTGATACTGATCACAAGGTTTGCAAGCTGCAAAGGTCCATATATGGACTTAAGCAAGCATCTCGGAGCTGGAACACTCGTTTCAATGATGTGATCAAAAAGTTTGGTTTCATCAAAAATGAAGAGGAACCATGTGTTTTCAAAAGGGTCAGTGGGAGCGCTGTTGTCTTCCTCGTATTGTACGTGGATGACATCCTCCTTATTGGGAATGATATTCCCATGTTGACATCAGTCAAGATGTGGTTGTCCAAGGAATTCTCCATGAAAGACCTAGGTGAAGCATCCTTTATTCTAGGAATTAAGGTCTATAGGGATAGACCGAATAGGATGCTAGGACTTTCACAGAAGATGTACATAGAGGAAGTACTAAAGAGGTTTAGTATGGAAAACTCTAAGAGGGGATTAATACCCTTCAGACATGGTATTCATCTTTCCAAGAAGATGTGCCCCAGCACACCTGAGGAAATAGAACGCATGAGCAAGATCCCTTATGCTTCTGCAATAGGGAGCCTCATGTATGCCATGCTATGTACACGACCTGATATAGCCCATGCTGTGAGTGTCACAAGCAGATATCAGTCAAATCCAGGTGAAGAACACTGGACTTCTGTGAAATGTATCCTTAAGTACTTGAGAAGAACTAAGGATATGATGTTGGTCTTTGGTAATGGAGAACTCCAAGTCCAGGGATACACAGACTCGGACTTCATGTCCGATATAGATGATCGAAAGTCGACATCTGGAAGTCTGTTTGTGTGCAATGGTGGAGCTGTCAGCTGGAAGAGTTCCAAGCAAACTGTGATAGCAGATTCCACCATGGAAGCAGAATATATATCGCTGCATCAGAGGCTGCAAAGGAAGCATTCTGGTACAAGAAGTTTGCTGCAGAAATTGGAGTAATGCCATCAGATGCCATTCCTCTTATACTGCGACAACAATGGCGCCATAGCCCTTGCTAAGGAGCCGAGGTCTCACCAGAAAGTCCAAGCACATTGAGCGGCGATATCATCTCATCCGCGATTACCTTGAGAAAGGTTACGTTGAGGTCAAGAGAGTCAACTCCACAGATAATGTGGCAGACCCACTTACAAAGCCGTTGGGCCAGCAGAAGATCGAAGCCCACCTTGAGAAGATGGGACTTAGACTTGTAGCCAATTGGCTTTAGGACAAGTGGGAGATTGTTAGATATATGTGCCCTAGAAGCCAGAATTGGCTGACACTTGTAATACACTTCTAGGGGCAAAATTGTAATTTTGACTATAATTAATAAAATGGGTTATTTTCTATCACATATGTGTATTTAGTGTCTGTGATACATCCTTTGAGTTAATGGTAATGATAATTCATATTTTCAAGAGTTGAAAATTTAAGACATGAATAATCATTATTAACTCATAAAATGCTCCCGACCATAGGATCATCACGAGGATGGTGATTGATCCGGAAGGTTGGTGTACAATCGCTTCTCTTTAGTAGATGAGTCTTGAGTCTACGGTGTGGAGACACCGGAGCGAGAGTACAGGTACTCGTTAGAGAACGAGGGCACTGAGCGTGACCACCTCGAGTAGTCATTAGGGAGTCTACCTTCTCGTCAATGACTGACTCGATGCTGCAGTAGTGTGTCTGGTTCTTTGACCTGAGATGCATCGGCAGTTCACCTTGAGGGTGTTATAGTTTGACTACACCATTACTCGGTCTCCTAGCCATATGGAACCCTGAGGTGTATGTTGGCTATGACATGTTCATTGTAGGAACTGGATTGCATCAAGATGGAATCTATCTACCTCGGTGGTAGAGGAGTAGCCCTATGATGATCATGAGAATCAAGTCCAGAAGCCCATGGCCATGGCAGAGTGAAATAATAGAAAGAGTTTCTATTTAGATTTTCACATTGGACTCGAATCGAATGATTACATCATATGACAGAGACTAGGGTTTGACGAGTTCACCTTAACCCTAATCTGATCGGGGCTCAAGATAGAAGAACTTGAATCACACAGGTAGCTGCACCAAGAGGTTCGCATTCAGCTCTGATGGGTTGCCACCATATACTGCTAGGTGTCACTGGTGGATTTTGGGAGCAATTAGAATGATTTAGATGATCGATCATTCTAGCTGTTCGAATCAGAAGAGTTCTGATCCATCGAAAGGAGTTTCGATGATGTCGATGATAGAGATCATGACATATCCCATTACCATACAGAACTGAACCTAACTGGGTCACACAAACAAGGGTTTGAATCTGGTGATCATCAATTGAACTGATCTAGTTCAATTGATCTGAATGAGATTCAATTAGGTTCAAGGAAATCGTGCTAGCACTCGATTGAACCTAACGTTCTTCTTTTGCTATCATAAATAAGTTGTCCTGTCTGAGCCAAAGGAGTTTGTGCTCAATCAGAGGCCTTCATATGGTCTGACTGGAGGTTGTCCAAGTCAGAATAGGTTGTCTTATTTGTAAGACATTACCTGCCATTTTTGGTCACCTGCCATTTCTTGTTCTTTGACTTTGGTCAAAAGTCTACCTTTGACTGGTCAAACGTTGACCATTGACCCTTTGACTTTTGACCACATGTCATGCACCTATTGGAGAGCTGGTGGGGGCCTGTCCCCCTGCCAGAACCTGGCAAGGAGAAGGGCGCACGCCAAGGGTGGCGTGAGCCCAAGTAGGAGGCGCCTAGGAGTCCTTGTTGGACAAGGACTCCATCTCCCTTTTGGATTCCAATTGAGAGTTCTTCTAAGAATCCAGTTTGACTGGTCTTAGGCACCTCTAAGGAGGAATCCAGGGGACTCTATTCCCACCAATCAGATTTAGATCTGATTTCACAAAGGGTTGTGATTGGTTGGGAGGAAGAGGAGTTGGATCACGCTTAGTCTATATAATAGAGACCCTGCGCCCAACTGAAAAATCAATAAGAAGTAATCAAGAAGCAATCTTCCCACGCCCCAAGGCTGCCTCTCTCCTCCTTTCTCCACGCCATACTCTCTTCTCCCCTTGCTCTCCACGTCCAAAAGTGTTTTGGATTTGGATTGGTGCGATTCAGATCAAGAAAAGGCGATCAAAAGCAAGAAGGCTGCGCTGCTGCAAAGGAACGACTGCAGATCTTCAAAAGGAGTTTTGAAGATCCTCCAGATCAGATCCAAACCTGATTTTTGGAGGCGTGATAGAGAAGAAGAGGATCTCCAGATCCAGCCCGAGTGGATACCGGTAGAGGCCAGGCGCTTGCGTGGCTTGATCCAGAACCTTCCGCTGTAAACAGGATCATCAACAGGGTAATAGGATTACCCTATTCAGGTAAATTGAATGTGATTTAATTTATCCTTTTCATTTAATTTTTATTAAATAAATAAGAATCAGATCTGAAGCATCCCTGATCTGATACAGATCTAAGAGAAAAATTTTTGAAATATATCTCTTGATCTGATCAGATCTGAACGAACCTGGTCAGGGAAATCAGGATTTCCCTTCACTTAATATATAAAAGATCAGTATATACAAAAAAAGTATAATTGAGATTATTGTAAATTTAAGTACCTTACCTAGAAGAGAATCAGAATATTTTTCTTATTGATTTTACTTACCGAATTTTGAATTATCTAAATGAATTGATGTGAGCATTAAGATTTGATTCATAGAGGATTAACAAATCTATGTGATGGTTTGAATGTGATATTGGATTCAATGATTAATTAAGATGGTTGTGCACCAGACAAAAGTAGAAATGAGAGTTGAAAGTTAATCTTTAGCTTCAATTAAAATTTAAAATTTTAGAACTTTTTTATTTATGAGATAGAAAAATAATTTGATCAAAATTATTTCGTGAACCTAAAAAATTTTAATTATTAGATTAGAGCGTGCAACGGAAACATGATGATCTAAATTATTTTGAGCAAGTTAGGGATGTTGATTCTTTGAGTTATAGAATTATGATAGATGACATATTTTGATATTCCTCAAACAAGAAATTCATTGATAATGAAAAGAAAAAATATATTTAAATTTTGGATTATTTTAGATGTCGTTATGTAATTCTCAAAAGAAGTGCCCCTATTACCATGTTAAGAAAATTTTTAGTATTTTGAGTCTTGATGAGTGGACCCTTAATATTTTATTTTGAATTTAAAATATTTAAAGATAATTTTTTTTATTTTATAATTAAATCTTATACTTCTTTATCTGTTAGAAAGAATTTGAGGTTGTTTATCGGTTCTTGAATTTGAATTTTGATTTTTATACTCAAATGTTCATCTACATAGAGTATAGTAAAATTTGGTTATGATCTTGTGATTAATTGATCAAATCATAAATAGTTAAGGATTTGATGAGAAACTTGATATCCTAATCTAGAACTGAGAGACTAATTTCAATGACCAAAAAATAATAATTTTGATTTTGATCAATATTTGTGATATTGATCTTTTCCTTATGAAATGATTTAATGATGAAGTTGTATTGAGAATTAAAATTTCAAAAAGTTCAAAAATGAGATTAGAATGATGAATCTTTAACTTTTGAAAGCATGGATGAGAGGAAATATCTTGGATTCTTGACTGATTGGAATATCATTGTTGGGTCATATTAATATGATCTCCTATCTTGTAATAGGTTGATTAAATAAGAACACTTTATATTTTGACTAAAAAAATAAATTAATTAAAATTTTTATTCAGAATTAAGATGTTAATTTTCTTTAATTTACAAGAAATGGGTTTGATTTCAATCATCTATAATAAGAATGCATGGGTAGCTTATTCCTATAAGAAACAAAATTACAATTATGAAAGTTTAAAGTTTAAAGACTTTTAATAAAAAATTTTGGGATGAAATTTTTTTTAGGAGAGAAGAATATAATACTCCAGCCCAATCGGACCTAAACCACTTGTTCCAAACCCCCACCAGCATAGATCTTAATGCAACTAACCCAAAAAAAAAAGAGAAGAAGAATTGGCCCGACACGTGCTGTGCACTGTTGGGTGGGAATTGGACTCCCAGCAGGGGTCCTATTCCATAAGCTATCCGCCCATGGAGATGGAAGACAAGGACTCAAACTCCTCCCCCGACTCTTTTTAGAAGGAGGCCGAACCTTCCTTCAAGCCCCATGAACTCTAATCATCGGTCATCACTGGAAAGAATCCCATCCTCCTCATTTCCTTTTCTTCCGAGTTTTCACCAACTTCACCAAAATTGTAGGCCACAAACCACCGGAATGAAGGTAAAAATTCATTGATTCTCTAGTTGATCCTTAATACCATTTTCCTGAGTCTTGAAATCATGAATTTTGATTGGAAAATTATTGGATTTAATCAAAAATAGGAAGCCCTATTAATTCCTCTATTTTTTGTGAGGTTTTTTGGATTTTTTTCTGCTATCGTTTGGCCGCCATCGATCACCGGACCTGGCCAACCATTGCCGTCGTGGCTTTCTTCTCCAAACATAGCTATTGTCGGTCAGAAGGATACCCTTTCCTGCCCCAGGAACAAGGGGAAGAAGGTCCCCTATTCCATGAGAAAAGAAAGAGGACCACAGGTCCTCGGTTTCATAGCAGAAAAAAAAGGAAAGAGAAAGAGAAAGAGGAAAAGAAAGAAAAAAAGAAAATAAAGAAAATAGAGAGAGAGAGAGAGAGAGAGAATTTCTCTCTCTTTCCTCTCTTCCATCTTTAAGTTTGAATCCTACCTTTCTCTCTCTAGAAGATCATTTTCTCTCCCTCTACTTTCTTTCTCCTATTTCTCTCTCTAATATGATTCTTGGATTATTTTAAAAAAAAGAGAAAGCAAGGAAAGAAAAAACAAAGAAAAGAAAGAAGAAGACTTTTTCTCTCCTCTCTCTCTTCTTTCCCTCTCTACTTTCTCTCTCTAAAATTTTTTTCTCTAAAATTCTTTGTTTTGACTGCTTGTGTTTCTTTATAATTTCTCTCCTAAAAATTTTTAAATTTTAAAAAAAATTAATAATAATTTTGATTGATCCTAGTGAAGGAGGTCCTGATCTGTGATTGTTGGATAACGTACTGGCATCCATCTTAGCCAAATCAGATGTTTTAGATTTCATCATCCATGATTTTATTGAATTATCTGTAGGATAATTCTATCATTATTTGATTTAAACTACCTTAATTTGATTGATCAGATTTATCGGACCATATCGACTGATTAGTCCTGATTCATCTTCATAGTTTCTCTCTCCTATGATTTTATCTCTTCACTTGATTTATGAATACAATAAAAGATTTCTGATCCTACTACTTCAAATCCTATTTAATCCAAATAAATAAATTTTGAACTATCTATCTCCTAGTCTAACCTTGATCGATGAAATTAGGATGACCAGCCTGATCCAGATCGTTGGATATGACTACCATCAATCTATTTTTTTAGATTATTCATACCCTTTTTATTATTGAAATTAATCCTGTATAGTGTTGTAGATGCCTGATAATGGGGTACTATGACATGATCTATGAATAGAAGATTTTGAAAAAAAATTGCTAGAATTATGAAGATTCGATGGAATGCATATGAGGTAAGTAATATTTCATCTTTTTCTAGATTAATCGATAAATTATAATATATTTTCTTGATATAATTTATGAAATAATGCATGAACTTGATGAATGATATTTTGTTACTGAATGTATCTTTTTTTTTTTGAAATATTATGATGGAGCATGATTGAAAGTACTGATCTTATTATATATTATACTTGATTGATTTTGATACTACATGATTATGTGCATCCTTATTGAACTAAAATAAGAAATATAAATTATAAAAAAAAAAATTATAAATTAAGATGATTTAAATTCTCAATCTGACTATATGGAAAACCCCCCAAATAGAGGCTAATATGCTAGCAAAAATTTAATCTTGAGGGTCTATGTCACCTGTAGACCAGTGGTTCCGAAGGACTTTATTGTCAGATGATTTGCAGCTCACCGCAAGATGATACGCGATGTTATGATCCTACCATAGGGATAATGTGGTCATAGCTCATGGCTGATGAGATTAATTAATGAGAATTTGATGATTTAAAAGTAAATTAAATTTTTGAAAGAAACTCAAAAAGATAGAATTTGGCATAATAAATATTTTGATAATACTGTATATTAAAATTTGATTTCGAACTGATAATTTTTATATGCTTATTTTTCTATAAATAATTATTTATTTTATTATCTAATACAATCTAGTTAAAGTGATCATTGCTTACTGGGCAATCTAGCTCATTACCTCTATTTTATTATTTACATCTTGAGAAATAAGATGATATAAGAGTATGCATGGGAGAATAATTAACGATAGATAGGATGATTAGAAGTAGAATATCGATACTCTTGTTTTAGATAGAAATTTTGTTGAAGCTACTATAAAATCTTTTGGGCATTGTTGAACTTTATAGAATATTATAATAAAATTTTAATTAGTTAAATTTTAAATTTAATTTGTGACTAATTATTTTATTGTTGCTTTATGATAGCATGATGAGATGCCGTTCATGCTTATGGGGAGAATTTTCTATGAGTATACAGTGGTTGTCATGACCCTTGGCTCATGATTTTTGAGTCAGAGGTATGACATATATAGTCCCATACAGTAGGAGTTTCCTATTTGATTTAAGCAACTCCAACAGAATAATTACTTTTTCTTATATCTTGAATCCCCTTCAGAACATTTAAGTTGAAAAAATATTCCTTTAATCCAATGAAGCAGTTTGATCTATTTTTTTCCTAAAATGTGGATGGTGTTGACATGAAATGATTTTGGAGGCAGAAGTCATGATATATATATATATATATATATATATATATATATATATATATAATATTTATATAATTTGTACAAGGTCATTGAATATCAGGTTTTGCCTATAGCGGAGGTGGCTTAGACAAAAATGCTCAGCCAAGTAGTTATCAAAAGTTCGAAAACTCTCTGAGAAGCATGATATATGTTCTCGGAGTCTGAACCGAGTCGGTACTGAACTAAGCCTAAAAATTTTACAGGGATAGTAACTATAACAAAAAGTGGCTAAACTATAATCTCCTGCCTTCCTTTCACCTACACCTGTTGGTTTTGGTAAATGCTAATGTGCCAATGTTCGAGCCCTATCAATCATTCTATGAATCCTTAGCATTCCTTTGACGACGAACAGAGATTGAACAGATGCAAAAGGGATTTATGAATTAGATAATCGTTATCTCATGACAATAGCAGAACCAGAGTTGAGAACGAAATGCTGTAGACAACGTATCAATTAACCTAATGCTATAGAGAGTGTGGGGTTGCAGGTAACTAGTTGCTGTGGAGAGCTTAGAGTGTAGTTCAAGTAGTTGTTCATTGTTCAAATATCTCGTCCAGTCATTTAAGAGGAAAATAATCTTTTTCAGAGCAGTCTGACTCAGTGCTTCACATCGAAAAATGCAATTATTTTGCTCAATCCATATGCACCATAACATGATTGCCACCAGAGTGTCAGAAGATTTATATGTAGTTTTGTCAATATAACTTTGTCTCCAATAATGCCAAAAATCATGGAGATGATCTGGTTGAGGTAAGTTGGAAAGAAGTTGACTCCAAATCGACTTAGTGTAGTTACATAAAATGAAGAGGTGTTCGGTTGTTTCACTTTAGCATTTACTTGGACCTTGCATCCCCTTCCTGTTTAGAACATCCCAAGTTGGCATCTGTTTATTATGGAAAAACCAATTAAAGATTTTGCATTTCTCAAGTATAGGAAGCTTCCCAATTACATAGCAAAATGTGGGCATCACTCCACCTTGCATTAGGAACCTATAACACTTTAAAACTGAGTAATCAATGGCCAAGTACCATAATTATTTTCTGTGATCTTCATGCTATGAAAGATGAATGCCATGTAAGATGTTCTGAAAGTTGTGGTATTCAACAATTCCTAGAGAAGGAAGAGGTTGTCTGAAATTGGTTTGCCAATTTGGTACAGCCATGAATTTGGCCACACTGAGATTTTTCTGCTTTGCAAACCAATATAGAATTGGGAAGGTTGATTTAAGTGCCAAGTTGCCCACCCAGGCATCATGTCAGAAAGAGATTTTTCTACCATTTTCAATAACAAGAGAGGAGATTTATTTCATGAGTGATGCTGTCTTTAGAATACTTTTCCAAAATAGAGAACTCTTGAGCTGGATATGTTTGGAGTCTATGGTAGGTATCTCATTATTGGAATAGTTTATATTTTGAATAAGAGTCTTCCGTGGCTTCTCAATTTCAGAGAAAAGAGAATTCCACCATTTAATGAGCAAGGTGAAGTTCTAAAGTTTAAGGTCAATGATGCCTGACCCGCCCAACTTCTTTGGATGAGAGATTTGTTTCCGGTTAGCAAGAAACTTGATTCTACTACGTGTAGCTTGATCACCCCATAAGAACTGCCTACGTATATGATTTATGCTGTTGATAGTTTCTGTGGGAAGGTGAAAAACTAACATCCAGTATATAGTGGAATTGACCTTAGCACCGAGTTAATGAGAATGAGCCTACCAGCTAGGGAAGGTACATTTCTCTTCCACCTGGCCAATTTCTTTTCAATTTTATCAATCAAGAATTTCTAATCATTAGTTTTTAAGTATCAGTGATTCAGCAGTAAACCAAGGTAGAATAATGAAAGCCTGCCAGTCTAAAAACCAAGAAGTTTTGAGAGACTCATCACCTTTGTATGCGAGAGACCAATCCCAATCAATTGAGTCTTGCTAAAGTTGATTTTCAGACCAGTTAAGAGCTTAAAGGAATACATGATAAATTTAAGGTTATTCATGTATTTTTTGATAGGATGGTAGAAAATGACTGTATCATCTACATACTGAACACATAAGGTATTGGCTGTAGTTTTAGGAGAACCAATGTCGGCAATAAAATTCTCTTTGGCTACCTGAAGAAGAATGTGATGAAGAGTATCAGCTATAAGAATGAAAAGAAATGGGGACAAAGGGTTACCTTTCTTGAGGCCTCTTCTTATTGAGAACTAGTTACCAATCCTCCCATTGATTACCAAAGCTAAGTTAGAGTTTGTAATAATTTGCTTAACCCGAAAAATCCATTTCGGACCAAACCATCGCTTCACTAAAAGCTGGAACAGAAAAAACCAAGAAACACTATCAAACTCCTTTTCGAAATCAATCTTAAGGAAGGCCCCTTTCCTCTTGGTTCTCTGACAATGGTGGATGATTTCGGAAACCGAAATGAAGCTTTCAAAAATTAAACGACCCTTTATGAATGCACTTTGCTGGAGGGAGATTGAGGAAGCAATGACTTTTCTTAACCATGTTGCCAAGACTTTTAAGAAAATTTTAATGATAGAGTTCTCTAAGCTGATTGATCTGAAGTCTTTGATTGAGGGGTTATCTATTGCCCCTAAAAGGAGGGGGGTGAATTAGATTTTTAAAATTTTAAAATTAATTTAGAGTTACAAGAATTATGTGATGATATTCAAGTGATATGCGATAGGTATTTTAAGTATAGAGAAGAAGTGAATACCAAGAGAGTAGGTATATAACAAAGTAAAGATAGAGAGAGGACAAACACATCACAAACAAATAAGATTTATAGTAATTCAGCATCAATCTTACACCTACATCCACTCTCCGAGCTCCTACTTAGAAATTTAAATCCACTAAATGTATTCAAACTGAATACAACGTTGAAAACTTCCAACCCTAGCTATTTTAAGCTAGAATACTTATTTTTCGAATACAAGCCAACCCAATACAATCCAATTCAAGGTTCGGATAAATATTTCCAAGTTTTGAAATTCTCCCAAAACTTAAAACAACTCAAAGAGTAGAGAATAAGAGTTAATATCAATAAATACAACTCAAGCCCCTTAAATGAGCAAATAAAAGCTTTGAGAACACTTTATACAATAAAGAAAAAGCTTTTCTGATTTCTCTCAAGATTATTGAGGACTTGAATGAGCTTTTAAGGGATTGATGAGCTTGAAAATGAAAGCTTCTTTGCTTGAAGAGGGCTTTTTGCTTAGGACTGAAATGAATGCTTGAATTTCTTCTTTTTGAGCCTTTATATCTTCAATAAGTGTTAGAGAGAAATCTGGATAGGATTAGAGTCATTGAAGGACTTTAAATGTGCATCAAATATGATCAAAATGGACTAAAAAAATAGTTATTATAGAATTTTTCCATCGTAGGGGTCGATCCTTAGGTCGTCCCCTACGCAGGGGTCGACCTTTGTGACAGAAAATCGAAAAACCCCATACTCTGTATTTTTGGTCTTTAGAACAATAGAGGTCGACCCCTAGCATAGGAGATGACCTAGGGGTCGATCCCTTTGGTATGCCATCCAAAGAACAGCATGCCAATCAGCTCTTTTTGACAGGGATCGACCTAGGGATTGACCCTTTTCTTTAAACTTGATTTTCACTCAATTTATACATCCAAAAAATATAAAATTACCTCCAATAAATCATAAATCCTCTGTTCTTGCTCTTAAGGCTTTCGAATCAAAACTTGGTGAAATTATAATTTTGCTCTTGAAATATAAAAAAAAAATTTCAAGCCAAAATCATTAGTAATCTCCTCGAATATTTTATAATTATCAAAATCAATTCTTAGAGTAACAATCTCCTCCTTTTTTATGATGATAAAATATTTGAGCATAAGTAAAAGGTAAAACATGTAGAAGCATTGATTAAGAATTTTAAATATTTGAAGTAACATGATACATTACTTGAATATTATATTTAATTGTTCGACTAAAATGCATCATGAATAGTTTGATGATTACATATGATCAAACATTTGAGTAATTTGCAAAAAGAGTAGTCTGAAAATTATTAATAGAAATTTTGAATTATTTATTTCTTTTGTCAACTTTGCCCATACCCCAATTTTTACTTATTTTTTTTGTCAATTTTGCTTACTTATTTCTTTTATCGGCTTTGCTTATAGCCCAATTTTTACTTATTTCTTTTGTCAATTTTGCTTATAGCCTAATTTTATTTCTCTACTCTCCCTTTTTAGCATTATCAATTAAGATCTTGAAGGATTTTTAATAAAAAAAAAAAAAGCCTCCCCCTTACATTATTCTATATTTTTCTGTTAAAATAAGAGTTTATAAAGAAAACAAGACATATAGCTATCATATAGGGCAAGCAAGATAGTGTTTACAGTATACTATAATAGGAATCTTAAATCATTCATAAGAGTTAATTCTAACATCATCCAAAGATATCATCATATATATAGACATTCCACACACAATAAACTAGAACATATATTAGACATAAAGCTACATAAGTTATCAATACATATAGAAATCATGGGTATCCAAAAAATATAACCAACCATAGCTTAACCATCAACACATATAAATAACTAAAAAATACAAGGCCATAAACTAACACACAGATGACTAAACTAGATCTAGTAGAAGTCATGACTGGATGTATCAGAATTAGATGAAGAGTTAAAAATGTGATGAGGAGTATCAGGATCAAAGCCAGAGGCACGTCCTCGACCACGTCTATTTTGGCCATAGGTAGAGGTGCAGGCTCGAGTAGCTGGACGAGATGACCCGGAAGCCTGAGAAGAAATAAACTGGGCAAGGAGAGCAATCCTGATGGTATCCAAGTATCCCAATGCTCTCGACATGGACTGCATAAGAGAACCAATATGAGTAGAAATAGCCTCACTGGAGTCTCTAAACTCTCTCCTTAGAAAATCAAAACCATCCTCCAAAACACCATGAAGTCTGACTGCCTCTATAGAAAAATTTGATATCTCTGTGACATCTCCTTGAGGTTAGAGATGTGCCAGAGCTAATACTTACCTCTGAAGATCCAAGACCCTGCTAGTCAGCCTCGAAACACATCCCTTAAGCTCCTTAAGCCATGCAGACTGAGCTGAAAGCATCTAAAAAATAGTAGAGATATGAGGGATCATAGTCTGATCAGAAGGTGGGATAAAATGAGAACTCTCTCCTTGTATAGAACTGGTCATCTATCGAGACAAGAGATCTGTAATCCACTGAGATAAAATATCGATAATCGACTGAAACAATAGGTCGGCAATCATCCTAAGCTGGTTATCAAAAAATCTGGCAACCGTATCTCTACTCTCCATCAGTGCTACTAGTGCATCCCTCCTCACTAACTCTGAGGGACCAGCCTCATGATCAAACACGAACTAAATATCAGAAAATGCTCTGTGATCATGAGAAGGTAAAGACGGTCCCTCCTCCTTTGCTCGCTCCTCCTCGACACACTTTGATCAACTATCATCAGTCTTTGAAAATCCTATATGGTGTAGTGTGTGTTAGTTGATGGTATCAATGTGTGATAATCTGGTGACTGTCTCCCCCTCAAAACTAACTCCGAACCTCCTAAAGACTAAGGTAAGGGTCATACCATAAGGCAAGTGAGCCTTTGATCTATTCAATGTCTCCCTCATAGCCTCAATCATCAAAATAGGAAGGTTCAAGGGGGTCTCAGTGATCACATAGTACATAGTGCATATGTCTCTATCCAATAAGAAATCATGCCTGCCACTCCTAAGAACAAGTAATTTGGTCTCCATGTGGTGCAACAGCCTCATCTCTATTGAAAAAATCTTTGTTTCTAACTCATTTAAATACTAGTAAATTTTCTTCCTAAAATAACTCTCACTCCTTCTTCTTTGTTTATGAGCTCCATACTAGTATAACTCTTACAAGGCAGGCGCAAGATTTCTCCCAAATGAAATGGATCAAGAGCTATGTCAACTCCTTTCATAGAGGACCTTACTATTCCATTGAAGTAACTTAGATTCAAATAAAATTTTCTGACCAGATCAATATAAGCATTCTTCTTTAATAAATAGTAAAACTTCCATCCCTGATTTTTTATTTTTGACCCAATGGAGAATCCTTCATTTTCAAAAAACTTAAAATCTATGTTCTTCCCAGGTTCTACTTTATGATCAAAAAGAGGTACCTTGCCTGGACTGAGAGGAGACAGAGAAGAAGCTCGAGCAGGACCGGAACAGGGGTTGGAGCAGAAGAGGGCTCGGCTGCCGTTCTTTTTTTATGAGCTTCTTCCTCCAAGCTGTGAACCAACTTTCTCCTCTGTGGCAACTTCATCTTAGGCACCATTCTAAACAAGAAAGACTTGCTTCAGGTTCAAGACACTCAAGAGAGGTAGAGTGGAAGAGATTTTTGGAGGGAGAGAGAAGATTTGGAGGAGAATGGCCGATAGTTTGGAGAAGGGGGTTTGAAACTAGGGTAAGCTTGATGCCATGAATTCGCCCAAAAGGAGAAGAGACAAAGAGGGATTTGGCTTCCTTAGAGGCGATTTAGGGAGGAGATCTAGGTGGGAAGGAAGATTTTGAGAGAGCTATTCAATTGAGAGAGTGGAGAGGGAGAGGTCTTTGTTCAGTGGGATGATGAACAGAAAAAATGATGGGTCGACCTATTTGATCGAAAAAAAATTTTAAGAAAAAAAGGGTCACCAAAAAGGTTTTGGACAAATTATGAGAATGCCCTAGGGTCGTCCCTTAGGTCAACCCATGGCATAAAAATTTTCATAAAATGATAAAAAATTCTAAAAAAATTTGAAACTTTTAGGGTAGAACTTCATTCATAAGATTGATCAAAGAAAGTATAAATTTGAGCTTTTAAAAGATTGACAGACGAGAATTAAGCTTAAGATTTGATTCAAGATGATTTTGATAGAAATAAACTTGGAATCAAAAAGATGTTTAGGCTAATAGATTAAATATTTCTAATTCTCTCCTAATTTCATAAAATCTATTCTCAATTAAGGCCTTTGTAAATATATCAGCCAATTATTTTTCAATACAAATATAATCAAGAAATATATCATTATTTTGAATATGTTCTCTTATAAAATGGTGCCTAATTTCAATGTGTTTTGACCTAGAGTATTGAATTAGATTTTTAGTTAAATTAATGGCACTAGTATTATGACATCTTATAAGAGTTTTATTAAGTTTGATGTCAAAATTCTCTAGTTGTTGCTTAATCTAAAAGATTTGAGCACAGCAACTTCTGAATGCAATATATTCGACCTCGACCATAAACAATGCCATCGAATTTTACTTCTTGCTAAATCAAGAAATTAAGTTAACTTCTAAAAATTAGCAAGTTTCACTAGTACTTTTTTTGGCTAATCTACATCCAGCAAAGTCTGCATCTGAATATCCTATTAAGTCAATAGATGAATTCTTAGAATACCATAATCCTAGGATTTGAGTTTCTTTTAGATATTTAAATATCTTTTTAACAGCATTTAAATGTGATTCTTTTGGATTAGATTGAAAATGAATACATAAGCAAATACTAAACATAATATCCGATCTACTAGCAGTTAAATACAATAAAAAACTAATCATGCCTCTATAAAATTTTAGATCAATACTTTTACCTCCTTCATCCTTGTCAGGTTTACATGATGGGCTCATGGGGGTGCCAACGGTTTTGGAGCTCTCCATCCTAAATCTTTTGAGTAGCTCTCTTGTGTACTTGCTTTGGATGATGGAGATTTATTTTTTTATTTGTTTGATTTGAAGTTCGAGGAAGAATATTAGTTCACCCAGCAAGCTCATCTCGAACTCTCCCTACATGAGTTTAGCAAAATCTTGACATAAAATTTTATTAATAGATCCAAATATAATGTCATCAATATATATTTATATAACTAAGATATCATCATGATCTCTTCTAATGAAAAGGGTTGTATCTATATTTTCTCTTAAAAAATTATTATTCAGCAAGAATTTACTTAACCTTTCATACCAAGCCCTAGGTGCTTGTTTTAAACCATATAATGCTTTATTTAATTTAAAAATATGATTAAAAAAGGCATGATTTTCAAAATTGAAAGGGTATTCTACATATACTTCTTCAGCAATATAATCATTTAAAAAAATACTTTTAACATCCATTTGAAATAACTTAAAATTCATAAAGCATGCATAAGCAAGTAAAAATCTAATTGCTTCTAATCTAACAACAGGTGCAAAGATCTCATCAAAATCAATTTCCTCTTCTTGATTATAATCCTTTGCAACCAATCTTGCTTTATTCCTAATTACATTTTTATTTTCATCTAATTTATTCCTATATACCCATTTTATGCAAATTATTGGATGATTTTTAGGTCTTGATACTAAAGTCTATACATTATTTCTTTCGAAATGATTAAGTTTCTCTTGCATTACATTTATCCAATTATAATCTTTTTTAGCTTCATCTATGATTTTAGGTTCAAAATAAGAAATAAATGCACAATGATTGTATGCATCTCTAAGTGAAGAATGAGTTTTTATCCATGTGTAGGATCGTCAATAATTAATTCTTTGGGATAATTGTCATCATACCTCCATTCTCTTGGTAGATTATTTTTATCTTGAGGTTGTTTTTATTGCTCTTCACTTTCATCATCTTGTTTATTTTCATGTTCTTCTTCATTTTGAATTGTTGAGTCTTTTAGGATAAGCTCATTTATTCCATCTATAATAGGACCTGCATCATCAATACCTTCATTCTTTCTTGATGGAAAATTATTAGTTTCATCAAAAATAATATGTATTGACTTTTCTACTACTAAAGTTCTTTTGTTAAAGACTCTAAATACTTTATTAGAGGAGGAGTAACCAAGAAAAATAGCTTCATTAGATTTTGCATCGAATTTACCTAATCTTTCTTTACCATTGTTCAAAACAAAATATTGGCAACCAAAAATATGAAAATATGCAATATTTGGTTTTCTTTCCTTCTATAGCTCATAGGGAGTTTTCTTTAAAATTGGTCTGATTAAAGTATAGTTTAAGATGTAACATGCCATATTGATTGCTTCTGGCCAAAAGTATTTTGGAAGGTTGCTTTCATATAGTATGGTATAGGCCATTTCTTCTAGTGTTGTATTTTTTTTCTATTATCCTATTTTGTTGAGGTGTCCTAGATGCTGAAATGTTATGGTCTATTTTTTTTTCATCATAAAATTTTTTAAATTCTTGATTTTCAAATTTGGTTTTATGATTACTTTGAATGCTTTGAATTAAAAGATCTTTTTTATTTGTAACTTTTTGGTAAAGCTTTTAGAAAACTTGAAAGGTTTCATCTTTATGTACTAAAAAAAATTCATGTAAAATGTAAAAAGTCATCTATAATAATAAAACCATAATGCTTTCCACCTAAGCTTGTCGTTCTTGTAGGATCGAATAAATCCATGTGCAATAATTCTAATGGCCTAGAAGTTGAAATAATATTCTTGGATTTGAATGAAACTCTAGTTTGTTTACCTAGTTGGTATGCATCACAAATCTTATCTTTTTCAAAATTTAATTTTGATAAATCGATAACTAATTTTTTTTTAATAAGCTTTGAAAATGAATGCATACTAATATGTGCAAGCTTACGATGCCAAAGCCAACTAGTTTTATTAATTTTGGCATTCATAGCTACTAGACATAACATGTTTATCATGGAGTGATCATTCAAATCTACCATATAAACATTATCATGCCTATACCCAATAAATTTAATACCATCATTATTGAGACTAGTTACAATATACAATGAAAATTCAAAAATAACTTTATAACCCTTATCACAAAATTAACTAATACTTAAGAGATTATGTTTTAAATCATCTACTAATAAAATATTTTTAATATACTTAGAGGGAGTGATACTAATGTTACTTATACCGATGATCTTTCCTTTGTCATTGTCTCTAAAGGTGACCATTCCTTCATTTTTAGCATCAAGCATGATGAATTGGGACTCATCACTGATCATGTATCTTGAGCATCCGCTATCAAGATATCATTTTTGATTTTCTTCTTTGGATGCAAGACATATCTACATACAAAATCAAGTCTTAACTTTAGATACCCAAATTTTCTTGAGTCCTTTAAGGTTAATCACAATAGTTTCTTTTGAAACCCATATTTTTTTTATATTTGAATTATTAGAAATACATATATAAGATTTGTGTCTTAGTTTACCATATTTAAAGTAAGTAATATTTAAAAATTTATTTTTTTATGAATTTATAAAAATATTTTTCAAAAAATTTTGTTTTCTTAGGAGGCTATAGCTTAGGTCGGCTTTATCATAAATAGTCTTTTGATTTTCAAGAATTATATGAAGTTTATTTGAATTCAAAGTAATTTTTCTACTATTGATTTTAACTTGTCGATTTTATTTTTTAAATTTAGATTATCTGAAGTTAAAGCTAATTTTTTACTTGAGATACTTTCATTTTCTTTTAGCAAGGATTGATTTTTTAACTTGAGTTTTTTATTTTTAGCTCATAACTTCTTTAAATCATCTACTAATTCATAGAAGGCTTTTTGAAGTTCTTCAAAAATAAATTCATTTGAGATTTCAGCATTTACCTCATTTTCATGTGCCATAAGACACAAGTTAGCTTGTTCATGAACCTCTTCTTCAGAGCTTGAATCGTCACTATCACTCCATGTAGCCACCATAGTCTTTTTCTTATACTTTTTGGGGCCCTTTTTGAGTTATGAATATTCAAACTTAAAGTGCCCCGGCTTCTTACATTCATAACAAATAAGGGGCTACTTCTTATCCTTATTCTTGCTATGCTCTTCTTTTGTAGGTGGCCTCTTCCTCATTCCTTATTTTTTCTTCTTCAAAAATCTTTTGAACTTTCTAGTGATGAGGGCTAATTCTTCATCTTGTTCTTCATTTTCTATTTTATCAAATTTCTCATCTTGTTGAGTGATGGATTTGAGGGCAAATATCTTTTTCTTCTTGACATCTTCTTTTTGATGTTATTTCATGCTTAGCTCGTGTGTTATTAGCGATCCTAGAGGCTCCTCCAAGGATAAAATATTTAGATCTTTAGCTTCTTGGATTGCAGTCACTTTGGCCTTCTAAGTTCTTGGTAAAGATCTAAGAATCTTTCTCACAAGATCGCTGTTAGAATAAGACTTACCAAAATTTTTTAGACCATTAATAATCTACATAAAGTGAGTAAATATTTCATTTACTGATTCATCATGCTTTAATTTAAAGAGTTCATATTTGTGCACAAGCATGTTAATTTTTAATTTATTAACTTGATTAGTTTCTTCATATGTTACTTCTAGCCTATCCCATATTTTCTTAGTCGACATACATATTGAAATGGGATTAAATTTATTAGCATCTAAAGCATAATATAAAATATTCATGGCTTTAGCATTGAGTTGAGCTATTTTTTTATCAACCTCATCCCATTCTCTTTTAGGTTTGATTGATTCTACACCATCGATTATCTTGGTGGATGTATGTAGTCCATTAACTATGATACTCCACATATTATAGTCAAGTACTTGGATAAAAATTTTTATCCAAGCTTTTTAATAGGTGTAGTTTGA
Organism: Cocos nucifera; assembly: GCA_006176705.1. Lineage (NCBI taxonomy): Eukaryota > Viridiplantae > Streptophyta > Magnoliopsida > Arecales > Arecaceae > Cocos > Cocos nucifera. The sequence goes on from QRFJ01000332.1 coordinate 384,360, forward strand.
CTTATTGAAAAATAGAGGTCGGTTTGTGAACTGCCCTTCGACTAATAAAGCACCAACTTGAGTTGCCATAGATCTTTAGCTCTTTAATGGTTAAATCAAAGTAGGGTTAGAGCACCGAGATCTGATGCCACTTATTGCCCAACTATGCAACCCAAGAAGGAGAGTGAATTAGATTTTTAAAATTTTAAAACTAATTTAGAGTTACAAAGATTATATGATGATATGCAAGTGATATGTGATAGGTATTTTAAGTGTAGAGAAGAAGTGAATACCAAGAGAGTAGGTATATAATAAAATAAAGATAGAAAAAGGATAAGCACACCACAAACAAATAAGATTTATAGTAGTTCAGGGCCAATCTTGTACCTACATCTACTCTCCAAGCTTCTACTTGAGAATTTAAATCTACTAAATGTATTCAAACTGAATACAATATTGAAAACTTCCAACCCTAGCTATTTCAAACTAGAATACTTATTTTTTGGGTACAAACTAATCCAATATAATTTAATTCAAGGTTTGGATAAATCTTTCCAAGTTTTGGAATCCTTCCAAAACTTAAATCAACTCAAAGAGCTGAGAATAAGAATTAATGTCAATAAATACAACTCAAGCTTCTTAAATGAGCAAATAAAAGCTTTAAAAATACTTTACACAATAAAGAGGAATCTTTTCTGATTTTTTTCAAGATTGTTAAAGACTTGAATGAGCTTTTGAGGGATTGGTGAGCTTGAAAATAAAAGCTTTTTTATTTGAAGAGGGCTTTTTACTTAGGACTGAAATGAATGCTTGAATCTCTTCTTTTTTTTCCTCCTTTATGAGTCTTTATATCTTTAATAAGTATTAGAAAAAAAATCTGGATAGGATTAGAGCCATTGGATGGCTTTAAATATGCATTAAATGTGACTAAAATAGATTGAAAAATAGCCATTGGGGAGTTTTTCTATTGCAGGGGTCGACCCCTAGGTCATCCCCCCCATAGGGGTCGATCTCTATGATAGAAAATATAAAAATTTTATATTTTATATTTTTGGCCTTTAGAATAGTAGAGATCAACCCCTAGCATAGGGAACGACCTAGGGGTCGATCCTTTTAGTGTGCCACCCAAAGAACAGCTTGCCAATCAGCTCTTTTCGATAGGGATCGATCCTTTTCTTTAAACTTGAATTTTTCTTAATTTATATATCTAAAAAATATAAAATTATCTTCAATAGATCATAAATCTTCTGTTCTTGCTCTTGAGGCTTTCGAATCATAACTTGATGAAATTATAATTTTGCTCTTAAAATATAATAAATCTTTTTTCAAGCTAAAATCATTAGTAATCCTCTCAAATATTTTATAATCATCAAAATCAATTCTTGGAGCAACATTATCTTTTTTTTTCGAGATGAGAGTAATATAAGTATTGTTGAGTCTGTAAATATTACTCATCCCACCATTTAAGTATTGAAAGAATCTTATGAGATCCTCTTTAACTATATCCTAATATTCTAGTAAAAATTAGTAGGAAAGCCATCGGATCAGGTGCTTTATCTTTGGCAAGCCCAAAAATAGCTTGTTTTACTTCTTCAGTTATGTCAGCCTCCAAATCAATCAAATTAAGAGGTCCTTCAGGGTATAACAAGTCCCAATCTACCTCCAAATAATCAATGTTTGAAACCCTAAGCAATGAGTTATGATAAGATAAGAAAGCCTTGTGAATTCCTTCAAAATTTGTGATTCTATTTTCTCCATCAAAGATTTCTGCAGTTTCATTTGTTCCTTTCCGATTGCTTTCTGAAATATGAAAGAAATGAGTATTTTGATCATCTTCCTTTAGCCATAGATTTTTGGACCGTTGTTTCCAATATATTTCCTCTTGAGTGATCAAATCCACTAGTGATTGTTTACAAGTATCACAAAGAGTTCTTTTGGCTGCTGTCAGACCAGAGGTTTCCTCATTTCGATCCAAAGCATTAATTTGATTATATATTTTCAATTTTTTGATGAAGATGTTACCAACAATTTGTTTACCATTGCCAAAGTTTTTTCCTGAGATGCCAAAGTTTCAGAACTAGTGTTGCCATTGGATCAGGAGTAGCATTGATTGAGGTCCACCTTTCTTTAATTAAGCAATCTAAATCAAGGTACTGTAGCCAAAAATTTTCGAACCTGAAGGGCTTTGTAGATGTTGTATTAATGTAATCCTATGAAGAGAATGAAATGCACAAAGAAACATAATCTGAAGTGGTTCGGGTTAAAGCTAAGTAGGAGGTCCATAGGAGAGCATGGTGCTAATTAATATTGATGAAGCAGCAATCTAGCCTTGCAAGAGAGGCTGATTCTTTGAAGTTAGACCAAGTGAAGAGCCTGTTGGGAGGATGGAGTTCTTTAACTCTCAAATCATTGATAAACTGATTGAACTCCCTTAAGGCAGCATGCTGATGGATGAACCACGATGATCTATTAGAGTTCTGGTGACATTGAAGTCACCAAGGATGATCCATGGGGCATTAATGTTTTGTTTAAGGGAGTTGATTTCATTGAAGAATTCTTTTCTAGCTGATCTATCATGAGGGCCGTAGATATTTGTAATGTGCCACTAAAAACCACTTCTTAATAATCTAAACCTTGTAGTTATAGAGAAGTTGCCCTTTGTAACGTGAGAACCATGAACAAGCAAACCATTTCAATAAGTGATGAGCCCGCCCAAGATCTAGTTGCTTGTTTTAAATCCCAATTATCGAAAGATAGCCCACAAGTGGAGTGAAGAAGTTTGATATTGAAACACCTTATTTTTTATTCTTGGAAGCAAGTGATGATACACTTAGAGTCAGCAACTGCATACTTAATAATTTTTCTTTTGGAGACTACTCGTAGGCCTCTAACATTCCAACTTAGAATTGTCATGTGCCAGAAAAAAGAATGAAAGTAAGGAGGTTGCCAAGTTGGAGAGGATGTGACACACATTGCAGTATGAAGAACAAAAGGATTAAAAGAAGCATCCATATCATATACTCATAAGGAACAACTACAAAAGGAGGTTCAGACCATGATAGCAATGTGCACCGCTAGTAGAAGACTACAAGGTTAAGGATGTCCATAAGATCCACAAAAAGGAAACATAAGCTTACCACTATAATAAGATAATTATCCATGACTACTTCAAGAAGCAGCAGGCTTTGTGACTAATACATTATTTTCTGGCTTGCATTTGAGGATTTCCATTCCTTTGATTTTTGTAGCAAAGTCAATAATAAAGTTTGTAAGCATTTTGAAACCACATCTTTGCCCAATTGATGCAAGTCACCCATGGTCAGGGAGTTTGATGAATAAAATATCTTTGTCACTTCGTGTCTAATTTTCTAGGCCTTGTACCTTGAGCTTCATTTTCCTGAGACAAACACTTCTCTTGATGACCACCACAGGGGTGGGGAGAGGTGAGGGCTAAGGGGTTGATAGAACAGTGGTACACTCCGCAAGACATGCTTTAAGAGAAGAGAAGATATGAGCAACAGGAATAGGTTCAGATTGACCTCCATTTAGCTGAGGTTTGATGAGATAGGTCGACCATTGAAGAGGTGGGGAACTAAAATTCAAATTTGAATTTAATGAGGAATGGAAGCCATTGGCGAGGAGTTGTAATGATTGCCAGTCAAGTATTAGAAAGGACAGCCAAATGCTAGGTAGAAAGAGGGCTAGGGAAGAAGTATTGATAGATTTTAAAAGTCAAAGATTGTCCAGTTGCTAGGTAGGAGAGTGAGAGCCTTGGTTTTAGCTGAAGGATGATATTTTTCCAGAAGTAGGTCTAATGTTAGCACAGGAGTGGTGGGAAGATCTGGAGAGGATGGTCCATCTACATTAGAGAATGGCTGAGTGCCACCCAAGAATGGTGTCGAGTTAAACATGAGGGAGTGATTAACGACCGGCCAGGATGATTTTCTCTAGATGAGATCGGTGGTGGATGAGCACTATAAGAATTCGAACTATTAGCGATGGCTAACTATCATCACTAATAGTTTTTTCGGCATTGCTAATAGCCCTACCATCGCTAATTCCATCGTAAAAGCTAATCTAAAAAAATTTTATCGTTAATTACTACCATTAGCAATGAAAAAATGAGTCATCACTAATAAGGCTATTAGCGTCAGCTTTAAAGATAGAATAATTTCATCGCTAATTATTTTTTAATATTTAAATTAATTTTTTTAGAAAAAATTAAAAAATATTAGCAATATTATTTTTTTGGCTAATGTCATTGCTAATAATTATTAGCGATCAAAAATACCATCGCTAATATCATCTCTAATTTTTTAATTTTTAAATAAAATAAAAAAAATATTTAAAAATATTAATGATGATAATTTAGTCTCTAATGCCATCACTAATAATTATTAGCAATGGCAATTACCATCACTAATACCGATGCTAATAGTTAATTTTATTTTTTAAAAAAAATAATAATATTTTTTAAATCTTATTTTAATTAATCATAATGAATTATATTTCTAATACCTATTATAACTAAAATCCAAAGATAATATGATAATCAAAAATTAAAAACTAATTATATTATATTAAAAATATAAATTATATAATTTTTTACAAGAAGTATCAAAAAAATGTAATACATCAAAAAAAAAATAGGTGCGATCCTCATAATCGTCCACCTCCTCCTTCTCCTCCTTTTCAGTAGCTGATGGATAAGAGTCGGATGTCTCAGTATCCTATAATGAAAAAAATAAAATAATATTAATAAGTTTCGATACGAAGACATATCTTTTGATACACTCTTTCAATTTTTAAACAGATTATTTTTATATATTTTATTTAATGATACATAGTTATAGACACCCCCAGCCTATAAATTGGATAATTAGATTAAATTTTTAGTCCCTATATCCTCTTTTAGGACTTAAACCTAAATATACGAAGCTTCTAAATATAAAAATTTAAAATTAATAAAAAATTTAATAATATAATTATCTGATGTGATGGTTGGGATGACAAGTCCAGCTAGTCATGCAGCTGCAGGTCTCGAAGAAGCTTCACGACCATATCAAGGATGGCATCTAAGAGGCTCTGAGGTCGCTAGCTCAGAAGCCTCTGCACAACCTCCTCCATATAAGCTTCGCTGACATCCAGGCCTGTGAGGACACCAAAGGATATCAAGATGGTGGAGGATCAAAGCTATGGTCGAATCCTATGATCCGGCTCCGACTCATGCCCTCCAGTGGCTCTAAGCCATCCCTTAAGGTCAAGGGGGACTAAGAAGATGGGTCATCACTGTACCTCTCAGCAACGTACATCACATAATGCATCTGCATAGTTCAGAAATATATTATTTCTAATGTAAAAATCAGATCCTATAACAACTTAATTAGTAAATAAAGTTTGAAGTTCTTACTGCGATCTATCATGATATAGAATCTAAATAGTCACTAGTCCTTCTAGATCGGTGTGTTGTCTACCACAACTACAACTGATTTGGTAGATGATCTAGCTGTCATATCTACAATAAATAAATAATAAAATTAAATCAATTAAAACATGCATATAAAAATTTTTATAGTTTTAATGAAGAATTTTGGTATTAATATCTTACCAGTCTGTCGCCCACAATATGTGTGCCGATCGAGCCATCCGTATGCCTGATCAAATCCTACTAGACGGTCTGATTTTGTTAGATCCTCTGCCATCTATCAAAGTACTCCTCGCTACTCCACTAGTCGCAAAGGACCTGCATATATTCATCCACATCTAGTAATCTATGAAGGACTTCCAATCTGATGGTGACTGAAAATCAAAGTGCTGGATGGCAGACTATCTGAGGCTATAGAGGCCATCTCGAAACCTCCATATGGCTACCTCTTAGGAGATTTGATGGCCAGCCTCCTCATCCTGTGAAGTCTCGAATCGATGGTACTCCTGCAAGATAGAAGAAAGCGTATATTGATATATAATTAAAATACCAATATATCGTAAATTTAAAAATTAAACTAGTTTTGATAAGATTTCCAATTGAATTGGAATCGATTTCGAATTGAATTCAAATAGGATTATTAGTGACGGTAAAGGCTCACCATTGCTAATTCTATCGTTAATAATATTTTCAAATCAACTTATTTTCTAATTTATTATTAATTTTTTTAAAAAAAAATTATTAGTGACGGCACAATTTTTATCGCTAATAAACAAAATCTATCATTGCTAATAATTATTTTATATTTAAATATTATAAAAAATTAAAAATTTTAAATAATATTAAAGATGGCTTTTATCATTGTTAATAACTAAAGAGCCGTCGCTAATAATTCTAATTAGCGATGGCTTTTTTAACCTCACTAATAAACCAAATCCACTATCATTAATAATTTTTTATCATTTAAATATTTAAAAAAATTATATTTTAGAGATGGTATATATCATCACTAATAATGAAATTTTTGTCACTAATAGTATTAGTGACGACATTTTTATCATCAGTGTTATGGTAGCAAAAAGATATTATTAGCAATAAAAATTTTTTCGTTGTTAATATCATGCTAATATTCAAAATTCTTATAGTGAAGAGATGTTAGGACTTATATTATTTCTAGATGAACCAAACCAAAAGTCCGTATCATCATCGTCCAAGTGATCGTGATTGCCACCTAGGAAAGAGCCAGACTCGCCGAAGGGGTTGAAAGAGCAAAAGAAGTTGATCTATAATTGAACTTCATAGGTGCACAATCCAATAGCGACCATGATCACTTCAGGGATGGACTCCAAGTCTTCAGCGAGGAAGGTTACATCAAAACTAGTTAGATCCTCCCATCGGGTACTAGATCTACTAGCTCGAAGAAGGACTCCAAAGCTGGAAACGATATTGCCAATAGCCTTAGTGTTCCAGCATGTCAGTGGAAGGTCGAAAAGGCTAGCATGCACTTTGTAATGCAGATGGTGGGGGATATATACCTCGTCCCAATGATCAACGGTGAGGATGAAACCATCCCCATGACACGACCAAGAGAAAAAAGCTGGTAAACAATTTCAAAGGATGGGTAGGAGACAAAGAATGTGCTCTCGACGGGTAGACATCTTGTTCTCCAAGTTCTAGGAATGCCAGCCTTTTGGGCAAGGGTGGCAGTGACGTCGTCCTCTTTAACTTGATGCCCTGTAGCTTTGACGAAAGCAGCCTGCATAAGATAATCTTGAATTTCTAAGAGGGTGCAGGAGAGAGGAGTGAATGCTTTGGGTCTGCAAGGAGGAGAAATAAATGAGGCTCCTTGTGCAGCTGGCATTGTGCGACCACTGGGCACCAACTAACTGTTTGGGCTTTGCATGGTGAGAAAAGGGGGATTGGAGGGTGAATGAAAAGTCATCTTCCCCTGGTTGATACTTATAGGCACAGGAGGGAGAGAGTTCCAATGACGAAAGAATTTACAGTTCTTGAATTGTGGGAGAGAGTTCCTATAACGAAAGAATTTACAGTTCTTGAATTGATATCCATACCCCCGGTAAAGAAAATATTTAACTAGATTTCAACAAGACACCCTGGTATGGTCACGATCTCCACAGTAAAAATAGGATCTTTCTTAAATGTTTTACGTGGTTGTTTCTAGTCACCAAAATGTAATTCACCTTTACTCTGAACGAAACCAGCAATCGGCCGCTTACTCAGTGATGGGATGGAGAGTAGTTTTTTAATGGCCTCCACATAGGTAGCCACCCAGTGCACTGGCCACACCCACTACACCCTGCTCGAGGAAGTTCGTCGGCAATGTCGCTTCCACCGATTACGCTGTCCATGCCACCCTGAGGGAGAGAGTGATTTGAGGATCTAGGTAGAGGCATACCTAGGTGCGATGAGGGAGCATGGCAAGCTGGAAATCTCGATGGGATAGATCCAAGAAGTCCTACTTCAGAATATGAGAAAACTGCTTTCGAGGTGTACCAAATGGTGTTAGATTGGTGCCTGTCAATGGAAGACAGCCATATTCTTGGAAGGTTCTAGGAATGCCATATGAGTTTGTCTGCATTGCAGTTCGAGCGGAAGGAACTTTTCCGTATGAATGGCAAAGTATAAGTGAGCGTGAACCCATATCTTCTTCTTGTTTTTAGATGCTGAAGTACGGTAGGAAAGTAGTAGGAAAGTAGCAAAAGTAAAATTGCAGCCACCGAATGGGGGTGGCGTTTGCACCGTAAGCAAGGGAGGAGACATGAGAGCTGGGACTTTCTCTTGTTTCAAAAGCTATGCAAAGTTTTCCAACTTTAAAGGCATACCCATTTGCCATCCGTGGGAGGGAGTGGAGTTCGTAAGAATTGCGTGGCTTTGTGATTGTTAGAGAATAAAGTGCCAGAGGGTATCAGCATGGTGGTGGCGACCCAACTGGGCGAGTGGTGGAGGATGGTGAGCAGCGATAGAATGATTCTCACTCTTCTTTCCCCAGAACTTCTCTCTCTAAAACCCATCTGTCTAAGATTCGAAATATATTTTTACCACTGAATGCATGCATGCTTGAAATGTTTTATAGATTTAGTATAAAGAAGCTTATCCCATCTGTTTGGTAATGGATTTATGGTTTATGGATTATCCTGTGCTTTTGGTAATTACCTTAGGACAAGATATAGGAAATTAAATAAAAAATAATAATAAATGATTTCATTTCATTTTCATGTAAAGATTGTTCGGTACCCATTCTCTAAACTAATCTTCTGGAGGCTGTAGTGGCCTATGGTGTACATGTTTAAACCATCTCTGCAAATATTTTTTTTCCTTAAAATACTAACGATTGGCACTGTTCTTGACATTTATCTGACGTACATGGAAATCTATATATGATCGACAAGAGTTGCATCAGGAAATATCAAACCAACAGATGCAAGAAGTCAGAAAAATATTAGTCTCCATGATGATGCTATTTGCTTTGGTGGGACGATAGAGCAATGCCAAATTTTGAGTGTGCAAGAGAATAATCTCATATATGTTTATAATAAGAGAATTTCCTAAAAGATTAGTTCCTTGCATTGAAATCACGAGAATATTTTAGCAGAAGACTAAAAAAAAAAAAAAGGGTATTTTCTTCTTTACTTAGTTATCATAAACACTTCACTGCCGGATGGGGGAAAACCGGGGGCCGAACAATATATTGCTACAACTCTACACTGCAACCAGTTTTTATCCTTGATAGCTCGACAACTGTCTTTGCCAAATAATCCTATCTAAACATAAACAAACAAAACCCACAAAGCAGATACATTTTATAATAGTAATATCCTAAGTTACACACCACTAACATGATAGAAACAACCCTCTGAACATGTGGTCTGTCACATTCATCTCCTAAATTCTTGTGCACATAAACTATGATCAATCAAAACATTCATAAAACTTAATTATGAATCAGAAAGGTATTTTTTATGAAGTTTATGAACCAATATAGCGCATATCAACTAGCTAAGCTGCAAACTTGTACTGGGCTACACTTTCTAAAAGATGCAGCAATATCAAATTCTTTATTACCACATCTCACATAATTTTTGGTTTCTCACTACCCCTCTTTTCCTCTACCATATCAAATTGCAGGTTCCTACTGGTACATCCCTTGACCTACATGGTACATATCCAAACCATCTAAATTGTCCTTCTCTCAATTTATCTTTAATTGGTGCTGCCTTTACCTTGTTACCAATGACTTCACCGTTTACTTTATCTTGCATTACCACACATCCATCTCAACATTCTCATTGTTAAAGGCATATTCACAATACCATCAAATGGCTAAAAAAAAATTTTCTAGAAGGTTGCTCTAGTATTTTCACGGTGGAAAGTAACAGGGGACATAAAAAAATAGAAAAAAAATTCAAAAGATACAATATATACCAGTTAATGTTTACGTGAGATCCCATGATGACAACCACAAAGTGGGCAAGTGATTTATGTGCTTTCAGCAAAGGTGCTTATTTCATTGCTAAGATCCAGAATGAATCCACAGAAGGGAATAAAACACTAGAGCTATTAGTTTTCCTGTGAATTTCAAAGAGATATTAACAGGGCCTGTGATTTATGTGCTTATTTCATTGCAAGCATATTGCCACCTATTGTCTAACGAAACTATTTACAGCACTCCATCCGCCTTGATATTTCTTCTACTAGGGTTCTTTAAAATTTATCGAAACAACAAGGGAATGACAAGTCATGGCAGTAAAAGTCGAGGAACGTTATTGGACCTTGATCTGAGTCAACATAATCAGCACTCTTCAATGGCTCATTAGAACATTAGCAACACTCATCCATAATCCCAGTATGTAACATCATCTCGCCTAAACTCCAATGATTTAAGTTCGATTTTGATTATTACACGGGACAAAGTAAACCAACTTCCAAAGCATATAAGACTTATTTTGGGGGGTCACCATTGGTGTTTAACGTTTCAGTTTGATTTTTAAAGATTTTTTATTATCAAGGAAAAAGAAATTGTTTAGGTGTTGACCATTAAAGTTACTTTTTAACTGGTTATTGTTCCATTTCAACATTCGAAAAGAACTTGATAAAAAGAATAATGAAAGAACGGAGTACAAGTAGCCTCCTTAAATAAGAAGGTTCCAACAGATGTGCTGCTAAGAAAAATGAAAACTAACATATCAGTTTCTTAAACCTGATCATATGTTCAGTCAGGTACACTTCAGAAGCACTGGTAGTCAACAAATAAAAGCATATTTGGGAGGAAGCCATTCTCCCATGCAAAAATGACGAACATACTTAACACAAAATCATTAACTGTCAGCAACAATTAATACAGCGATTCAAAGATGGTATGAACCAAACATAAGTATTTCAGCAAGATAAAAGTTTGCTTGGTCCTGCTTAGAATGAGCTTATGTAATCAAGAACCTGATCGAGAAACATAAGGAGAACCTGCAGTCTCACAGAATCTCATAGAATGTGAAAGAGTCCACGGACGCCACTCTATTCATTGTTCAACGCACACTTTTATGAAGCACTTTTTCAAGTAAACCTCAACACCATTTAAATTCAAATTCAGACTTTTTTAAAATCTGAAGTTTCTCCCAGGAGATATTTCTTAAGACCATCATTGGAAAATTGGCCAGCAGGAACCATGCAATGGGTGAAAATGTTTCATAGAATGGGCTTTAACTTAGTTTTGACAACTATCGAAAGGACCACCCAAAAAGAACCTAGCATCTTTGGTAAAACCCTACATCTCTACATAGCACATACAAAGATAATGTCTAACAAGGTAGGATATTACAACCTAGTGTTAACATCCTAACTCATGAGTTATTAACAGAAAAGCCAAATACGAAAGGTCTCAAAGACACAAACATACCTAGACAATTCTTTCAAGGGCATTATGTCCATGCCCATTTTGCACCAATCCCATTTAGAGTTGTATTCTTCGACCAGAAAATGAGAAAAATGTTTATCAAAGGGTTCATTGTGTATTTTCTAATGACCCGAGAAAAAATAATTGTTTTGCTGCATTACCTTTATCATCGTGTAGAAAGATCAGGTTGGCACTTCAAGTGAACTGATAATATAGGAGCACAACCCGATCGTTCCTAGTGGACTGAGAATCTTGCTTTCTTGTATGCTCCAATATAACTGCAGATAAATATAGCAGCTCACAACCATTTTTACAGTGTTATCATCTACACCAAATTGTCCTTTTGAGCAACTTTTGCTGAACAATGAACTCAGCTTGCACCGAAGGTCATATCTTTATCCCAAAATGGCCTCAACCAACCATGGCAAAATCTTCTACCAATCCATAAAGCATATGAATACATTTGAATGAATGCACATGCAAAACCAGCATTTCCAATGATTTCTCTTAATCCAGCTTGCATCAAAATGTTCAACAAACATCATGGCACATATATCAAGGCATATACAGAACACAATCACCATAAGTTATAGTTTCATTGGATGATCATATAAAGATTCTCCTCTCACAGTTATCAACCATAAGCAACACAGCTTCCAAATACCAACTAAATAAAATAAAATAAAATAAAATATGGAACTTTAACTTATAAAACTAAAATTATGTGATGTGGTGTAATATTTTCAACATCAAAAGAAACATGATTGACCCACTGGTGTAAGATTTCATCTACATCCATATTCATCAAAGCTTAACATGCTATTACATGAACATCATGATACCTCTCTTACTGAAAACAAGAGAAATAAATTTACGTTGTCAATCTTATACCTGATCCCAACAAAAGCATCAAGTTGAGCTTAATATCCTGTGCCTGTAATCTATGCAACATAGAACTGAATTTATATTAGCAAATCTGAGATGAATCTTATATGGATTTCCAACAAAATCTGATTAAGAAACAGACAATTATTATTGCTTGGCCTGCAAGTATCTTATATACTACAAGATTTTATGTGCACAATTGGATAAGTTAAGATAGAGCATTTAGCTCTAGAAAATTAGAAAATTACTACTATTAGAACATTCTTGGTATTAAGAAAATACACAGATATGGGTAAAATTGCATTGACAAACTCTAAGACGGTAAAAAAGAATTGTCCTAGAAAATGATCAGTTTTATTTTGTCTTCTTCTTTTCTATGCATCAGAAAAAACATAAAATCTTGAAGCAGTTGTCTATCAACAAACACCAGATATACAAATACTATTCTTGTCCACTTGTAAACAAGAAACTGACTTAAATAACATTATATAATATAAGACATGTCCTATAAGATAGAGACAATACCTAAATCTTAATTATAATTCACATATATAAAGTTTTATATCAGCAAAAGTATGCTCATAACTGCAATATGAACATAATTACCACATGAAAATTGATTAAGTTAAACCAGCCATTTATTAGCACATCATAATGAGTACTTTTGCTAATTCAAGCAGAGGGAAAACAGTGAGAGTACAGAAAAGAACATATTACATGTCCACAGACAATTTAGCACTGAATCAGAATGCTAACCAAACATGAGACTTTTATATTATTTGTTCTCTTGCAAATTAGGCTGGATTGGTTGCACATGGAAGGCTATTGGAATCTGGGATGCAAGATCCCTATCTTTCAGAGGATGCCCAAGCTCCAATTCCCATAAATTTCCATTCATTGCCAATTCCTGGTGGTGCTGTGAAAAGAAAGATGATTACTTCAGTTAAGAAAGAGAGAAAGACCGTTGAGTTTTTGGTAATGTCCACAATAAGCACTAACTGCAATATCTAACATTTGGCAAATCTTTACATGGTATAGTAACCTTGATGCTAATATCATGACTTCTGAGTGATACCATTACATGGAGCAACCAAAGTTGTGTGGTGTGAGGAAGGCAGATGCAGCAGAAACAAAGATGATGCAGCTATAGTATGAACATGACCTTGATGCATCCATAGTCTAAAACTTTACAAGACAGTTAAATCATGGGAAAGAGTTGATAGAGCTTTAAAATTTCAATCACAACAAACACCTTAACTGGCTCCACAAAAGCATGGTCCCAGGGGAAAAAAAATGGAAAAGTGGAGTGCCAAGTATCAAATAAGTAAAAGCTCAAAGTAGCTCCTTACTATCACTATCTACATATCACACTGCATTGAGTTAATCATGATGCATATAGTTTTGCCATCCATGCAGAAAAAGTGCATCCTTTACTGTAACTTGAAACTCAAAAGCTCATCTGATTAGACGATTACCAATAGAAAAGTCAGATGCTTGTTCTCCTCTTCCAGCAATCTCTCCTGCATGTTGTGAATTCAAACAATCATTGAACATTATCTAATTTATAAAAGGGAAAGGATAGTTTGGGGAAAATAAGGAAAAGAATTCATCCAGTCCTTGAATCATACATTCTTCTTGAGCTTCATCAAGAACTCCATCTGTAATAGCAAAAGAACTAATCAGTAACATTCCCATGCACAATGGAACCATATCACAGGATTTACATGATCAATCAAACAGTAAGAGGGCACAAACACATACTAACCTGCTTGCCCCTAACACTAGTGAGACCATTCTGGAGGGCATCTTCAATTAGAATGAGTTCCTTTGGGTTCAGTGAGTTCAGATCGTCACCCTTCAAATGCCTAAACATCATCATGAAGAAATCACCACTAAAAAACAGATGAAACAAAATTGGCCCGCTGAAAAGAGTTAAAATAAATCTGAAAACAGAATTCCAAAAAGAACCTCAGCTCAATCTGCATGTTGTCATCCTCCTCCTTGATTCGGTCGATCTCAACACTCAGATTCTGAAACAGGTTACCAGAAATTAATCAAAAAATAGCCGAACTTCTGTTCTTTATCACCTGTTTTCATCTAGACACGAATATACAACAGCATGAGAGCAAGAGAGGAAAGAGGGTTAAGATTCTGAGAGGGTTTTCCGGAAGTTTTCAAACAAGCTGCAAAATTTCTCCTTTTCATCACTTGCATTCATCAAATAAGGTCATCTTTCTAAATTTCCATTTTTCTTTCGCTTCTTTCCAGCAAAACATGAAATTAATACATGGGGTTCTAATTCTTCGAAAAGAGTACTCGTACATTCGTCACCAAGTTGCAAATTTTCTATTTTTTACCACTTCCATTCATCAAAAAATCGATTTTTTTCTTAACAAAACAGCAAGAAATAGGGTTACCTACCTCGTGCTTGGCATCCCAGAGCTTCTTGCCGGAGTTCAGCTGGTACTTCTCCAGCAACCTCGACAGCCTTCAATCCCATCAAACGATAATAGCAAAATGGAAAAGGAAAAGTAGAAAGAGAGGGAGAAAGATATCGAGAGAGAGAGAGAGAGAGAGAGAGAGAGAGAGAGAGAGAGAGAGAGAGGAAGGGAGGGAGGGAGGTAATACGTGGTGGAGGGGCTGCAGTACTCGGACATCTTCCCGGAGCTGGAGAAGATGACGACGGAGACTTGGGAGTCGCATAGCACGCTTATCTCCCGGGCCTTCTTGATGATCCCATTCCGCCGCTTGGAGAAGGTTACCTGCCGGTTGGTGGAGTTCTCGATCCTCTTGATCTCAATCTTCCCTCGCCCCATCTCCACCTCTTCCCCTTCTTCTTCCCCCCTCGACGCCGCTTCTCTCACTCACCGGAGAACCAGAAGGAGAAGAGAGCAGGGATAAACGAAGGCGGTGGTGGGAAGGTGGAGAGAAACACAAAGTGCAGAGGACAGGAGAGGAGAAGGTAAGGGGCTTCCATCCTGGGGAAGGGGAGGACATGGCTTTCGGTGTGGTTCGGAGCCGGTCTCTGGAAAGGGAGGGGGTGCGCGTACTCGTACTACTCGAGTTTGATCGCCAAAAGCAGAGCGGAGGAACGCATTTGCTTACGTGCTGTTGTTATAAAATAAATCAAATATATATATATATATAATATTTTTTAATTATATAAAAATATATAATTTTTTTAAAATTTATTGCTTTCATAAATATTTTTATAAAAATATAGAATAAACTAGTAAAAATTTTTCACTTGAATTTAAAATTAAAAATAACTTTTATTTGAGTTTCAAATAAAATAAAAAATTTTACTAAAAAAAAATTTTTTACTAGTTTGTCAATAATATCTTATTTTAGTTATTTTAATTTTAAATTATTAATTTTTAGTAGTGTAAAATAATATGTATTCATGTATTCATTATATATATATATATATTATAAAAAATATAAATAAATATTAATATTGAATAAGTGTTTAGGTAAATTTTAGTATTTAGGATAGTAAATACATAAATAAAAAATAAAAATCGAATGAGTTTTTTAAAAAAACAAATTGGGACAAAAAAAAAAAAAGCTAGTTTGGAAGAAAGTTAATGCTTGAACGAAATACAGTGCTCACGTAACTGGATTTTATAAATAAAAGTTATGTGGTTTGTAATAATTTTTATAGAGTTATATTTTTAATTAATAATAACTAAATTTTATTTTTTAATAATAACTAAACAGTATATGTATATTTTAAAAGTCAACCAATTGGTCCCATTTTCCATGTATAAAAAATAACAAACCTTCTAAATCCTGAAAAAGGTTTCTTATTATTCTAAACTTTTAAAATATGCATATACTGTTTAACTTGAGGGCATTATAAAACAGAATTTACCAAAACAAGCAAAGAAATATAAAATGTTGAAACATGATTAAGTGAAAATTGATAAGAGGAGATGTAGTTGTTTGGATAAAAAAAGATGAATTAGTTTATATAAAAGTCCATTCATTGAATTAGGAAAATATTTAGAATAAAAGAGAAGAAGGTTTATATGATTTGGATTTTTGAGTTCTGCTAGATCGGATTCAGTTCCAATCAAATCCACTTTTGTTGATCCTGATTAGACTCAAATAGTATACAGTTGAGTCGGATGAGGTAAAGCTAAAAAATACAAACTCAAATCTAACATAAAATTAGATTGGGTTTAATTATTGAACCTAACCCAATCTATAGATCAAATACAGATCAAGTTGAGTCTAATCAAATCAAAACCATGATGAGTCTAGCGACGATCCGATCTATTTGTGGCCCTAACCATATCCACTAAAAGTTTAGTTGATCTACTAATCAATTGCCATGATGAGGAAAGAAAAATAGTGAATCGTTGATGTCATATTACTATTGATTATACAAAATTAATAGTATGTGACCTCCCCATCTTTCTCTAGAAAACCATTATTGCCAATTTGCATGGATTTTATTAGGTTCATAATTGTGATCGAGTTGGCTAACAAATTACCCTTGCTAACACAAATGCTTACAACCAATGGCTAGTGTGGTAAGGCAATGCATCTTACTTTTCTTTTATAATGATATGCTTTGTAATCAAATACGTTGCTTATAACATTTTAATGGTTGTAAAGAGAAAGCACAGAAGCACCTAAATTAAGTGGGAGCACTATCATTTTTTAAATATTTCTCTTTTAAATAGTGTACTCATACAAGAGTTGGCTATCTTTAGGCATCTAGAAGGATGCAAGTAAGAATAAGAAATGCACTTGATTACGATACTATATAAGGATGGCAATAGAATTAGATCGGATTGGATATTAATATGGATTGGATCAGAAAATTATCAATTCAAATTCAATCTATTTATTAAATAGATCAAAAATTTAGATTTAAATCCAACCTATTTATTAAAGAGGTATCTTATTCCAACCCATTTAATCACTTTATCAAACAGATCAAGTTATGTTAAATGGCTTAAATAGATTAAGTAGATTAAACAAGTCAGGTTAAATTGGTTAGATTAAGCAAATTTTAAACATGTTAAATAGATCTTAAATAGGTTAAATAGATTAAATAGGTCAGTTAAATATATCAAAAATGAGTTAAGCAGGTTTTAAATAGGTTAAATATATTTTAAATGGATTAAGCATATTAGATGGGTTAAATAAGTTATTTGACTCAATCCGATCTGAATATTAAATAAGTTAAATGGGTCAAATATCTGAAACACAAATCCGACCTAAATATTAAATGGATTAAATGGGTCGACCTATTTATAATCTAAACTCATTTAATTTAAATCCAAATCTATTTATAGTAGGTCAAATCTAGATCGAATTGGTGGATCAGGTTATATCTTGCTAGCCCTAGTATCACGTGAATGAATATAAGATAAAATCCTCCAACTTCGGGTGTAGAAGGAGAGTGCTAGGATCACTTTCTCATCTAATTAGAAGGGGCGTTGCTATATTTTCGCTTCCTAGATGGTAGTGCCACCTTATTCGCCTTCGGCAAGTCAATGCCGAAAGCCTAAAGAATCACAAACGATCCAAGCCACCACCTACATGCCTTTCCATTGTCTTTTTCTCATGGCTCTCCCCCTCTCCCACTCCCCATCCTCTCCCTCCTCATCTGGTCCTTGCAAGATCTAATTAGTTTAAGAAAGATGGGGAAAGGAGATAGTGAGTGAGGGTTAGACTTCGATAGTCTCAAAAAAAAAATAAAAGAGATCATTAACATGATGCTTTGGGAGTTACCAAAGGTCCATGTGAGCTCACATGACACCCATCTATTCTTATATTACTAAAAAATAAAGATAGACCCATCTATTTTTATAAATTTGTTGGAGATTTTTGTTTCTATCATCTTTTAAAGTTCCATATATTTATCAAGAAGTAAATAGTACTATTGATTGGATGGTTTTATATATTATTAGGGATAAATCCCGCTCCTACCGAAGTCCAGTCTGATACTCAGCCTAATGCAATCGGTAGTCACGAAAGAGCTTCAGCGGACGATCCTTAGCCGAACTCCTTCAATCGATCGAACTTCTTAGTAATTGAGCCCCTTCCGAACTCTCTAGCAATCGAGTCTTAGCCGAATCCCTTTAACCGGCCGAACTTCTCAGCGGTCGAGCTTCAGTTGGACTCGTACGAGAGCCGAACTCCCTCCATACTCTTCAGTCGGATGCCCACGAGAGTCGAACTTCCTTCGCACTCCTCCAGTCGGATGCCTACGAAAGTCGAACTCTTTCCGAGCTTCTCCTCTAGTCGGACATCTACAGAAGCCAAACTCCTTTCGAGCTTCTCCTCTAGTCGGATGCCTATAGAAGCCGAACTCTTTCCGAACTTCTCCTTCGATCGAACTCCTCCAGGAGCCGAACTCCTTTCGAACTTCTTCCTCAGTCAGATTCCTCCAACGGATTACTCTCAGATAATTTTCTTCAGACATATTTTCTTCAGAAGTTCGAACTCCTCTGAAATTGATATACGCTGAAGTCCACCAACCAACGTCTACTTTCTCAGAGCTACGGCTATTAAATCTCGATAAATAGTCACCATCAGTCTGCCACAGGCAATGCTATCAGATGGTATGACTGTCACCATCAGTCTGACGATATCTTTTCCTCCATACCAAACTCACCAGACCTTGAGCGGTCCGCTGCCAGACAGCTACAGCTGTCACCATCAATCAAACTCCGCCTATAAAAAGGGATCCTCCAAATACGATTTCTCTAAGTTCTAAGCTCACTTCTCTTATCTGAGCACTCTATTTCTGTTGGTCAGAAGAGCTGACTTGATCATCGGAGGGTCCTACTGGAGCCACCACCACCGACTCTGGATGGAACTTTATTTTACAGGTCACCGACGGCAACCTCATCCTTCTCTACTCCAGCTCGATCTGACATCAACCAAATTCTACACCAACAGAATTAGTGCTAGAGGAAGGGCCTCTGCCTCTAAGGTATCCTTGTTCTTAAAGAAGTGCTCAGTCGACCCTACCGACCTTCTCCTCCAAGATTCGTCTCCATCCTCTTATTCAATCCCAAGAAATGCTCCGAAAGAAGGTGAATACCCAAAGATCTACCGCATCTGCTGTCAAATCTGAGCCAGATCCATCCACCCCTGCTCCATCATCGGTGCTTCAATCTCCACCTCCACTGATGGCCATGGTAGATTCGGAGGAGTTTGACCTACTGATGCAGTGAGTTCAGGGCCTCACCAAGATGGTGCAGGACATGCGGCAGCCCCCAGTGGTGACTCCACCAAGAAACCCACCATTAGGATGCCGAAAATCGATCTCAAGAAAGAGCATTTGGGCTGGCATGCCTATCGCCACTGGAAAGAAAAAATAAAGAGTAGAGGACCCAAATTTGGATCATGGTTCTCCTTTGGAGGAGACCTTTCCTATCTATAGCCGAAAGCCCTCCAAGGTCTGTGACCGAGACAATGTCCTCAATCACAAACTATGGAAGATGGATCGACGAATTGAGGAGCTCGGCCACGTCACCCCGGCTCATCTTGACGATGTCCGCATTGATCCTCCTTTCTTCCTCCGAATTATGCTAGAGCCCATCCCGCCAAACTTTGAGCTCCCTCAATTTGAAAGCTACAATGGAACCTCTGATCTGGTTGATCATCTAGAAGCCTTTCGGACCATGATGCTACTCCATGGTGCACTAGACGCCATATTGTGCCGAGCCTTCCAATCTACCTTAAAGGGAGCAATGAGAAACTGATACTCGACGTTGAAGCTAAGTACGATCTTCTCTTTTGATTAGATGAGCCATCAGTTCATGGCCTACTTTGTCAGCAGCCGACGTCCATGCCGAGGTTCGAATTCTCTGATGAATGTCAAGTAGAAGAAGGAAGAATCCATCCAGACTTATGTCACCCGATTTAACACTATGGCATTGGAGGTCCGGGATCTGGATCAGTCTATTGCGATGGTCGTACTTAAGGGCAGCCTTCAGAAGAACGATTTGCTGTTTTTCCTAGAGAAGAAGTATCCTAGAGACTTTGTCGATCTGCTAGCTCGGATCGAGAGATATGTCCGTACGGAAGAAGCCTTCAAGTTGAAGGATGAAGAAACCATACGAGAGCGACGGATGGATGAGTCTAATAGACCTACCATCGATGGAGGGCCGAATAAAGTTCGACCATGCTCACGGATTTCCTTCGAGTGCAAGTGAGGCCAAACTCCCCTAAGAGCTCGTCGTTAAGGAAGCCCTGACAAAAGAACATAAAGTTCTCCCCCAGGAGGCTTCGTAGGAAGGCGGAATAAAGTTTGACTATGCTCATGGGCTCCCCCTGAGCCTCAATAAAGGGGCATGAAGTCCTCCCCTAAGAGGCTTCTTCATAGGAGGGCCGAATGAAGCTTGGCCATACTCATGGATCCTCCCTCCGAGCGCAAGCGAGCTTGAACTCCTTCTCGAGCTCATCATCAAGGAAGCTCCGATAGAAGGATGCGAAGAAGTCCTCCCCCTAGAAGCTAGAACCATCAATGAGAGAGGAACAACAAGAAGATCGGCTACCTCCCGGCATCATCGATGCTATCTCTAGGGGCTTGATACTTCGATGGGCTGTCATCTTCCAACGTCAAAGCCAAGAGAAGCTTGCTCCAAATTAAGAAGGCCAATATAAAATAGAAAAAGTCGTTAGGTTCGGAACTTACCATCTGAAAAGCTCGGAGGAATAACGCTTCCACAACCTTGAGACTTGGAGAATCCGAGAATGTACTATCGATAATTTTTTTTTAGTAAGACTCCTTCATTTCAACATTATTATTTTTTGGTGCAAAAACTATCTGATGACAAGAAAGAAGCAAACAATAGTGGCCATATTAGGAACAGAAGGAGAACCTCGTCCTAACATGAGCAAGTCGAAGGCCTCGTTCATTTTAGATGAGATGGGGGGAGAGGTCCTGACAATGATCCTTATGTACCCCGACAGTCCGTTAGGAATAGGAGGAGAACCTCATCCTAACATGAGCAAAGTCGAAGGCCTCGTTCATTTTAGACGAGATGGGGGGAGAGGCCCTGACAATGGTCCTTATGTGCCCCCACAGTTCGTTAGAAATAGGAGGAGAATCTCGTCTTAACACAAGCAAAGTCGAAAGCCTCATTCATTTTAGACAAGATGGAGGGAGAGGCCCTGATAATGGCCCTTATGTGCTCCCACAGTCCGTTAGGAATAGAAGGAGAACCTCGTCCTAACGTGAGAAAAGTCAAAGATTGAGCTTCAAAGTCTACGTCAATAGGAGATAAGATCTCCTTCGATCTCGACTGCTGGAGAAAAGATCTTCCCCAAGCTCCACCTTCAACCTCGGCTGTCAGAGATAAGATCTCCCTCGAGCCTTTACATCAACAGAAGATAAAATTTTCTTCAACCTCGACTGCTGGAGATGAGATCTCCTCCGAGCTTCTACATCAATAGAAGATAAGATCTTCTTCAACCTCGACTGCTGGAGATAAGATCTCCTCCGAGCTCCACCTTCAATCTCAACTGCTGGAGATAAGATCTCCTCGGAGCTCAACCTTCAACCTCGACTACTAGAGATAAGATCTTTTCCGAGCTTCAACCTCGGCCGTAGGAGATAAGATCTTCTCCGAGTCAACCTCGACTATAGGAGATAAGATCTTTCCTGAGCTTTAACCTCGGCTGCAAAAGATAAGATCTCTCCTGAGCTTCAACCTCGGCTAGAGATAAGATCTCTCTCGAGCGATCGGGCCAACCTCGACTGCAGAAGATAAGATCTCCTCCGAGCTTCAACATCGATCAGAGATAAGATCTCTCCCGAGTGGTCGAGTCAACCTCGGCTAGAGATAAGATCTCTTTCGAGCGACCGGGCCAACCTCGACTGCAGGAGATAAGATCTTCTCCGAGCTTCAATCTCGACTGCAAGAGATAAGATCTCTCCGGAGTCAACCTCGACTGCAGGAGATAAGATCTCCCTCGAGCTTTAACCTCGGCTACAGAAGATAAGATCTCCTCCGAGCTTCAATCTCGACTAGAGAATAAGATCTCTCTCGAGCGATCGGACCAACCTCGACTGTAGGAGATAAAATCTCCCCCGAGCTTCAACCTCGGCTAAAGATAAGATCTCTTTCGAGCATCTGAGTCAACCTCAGCTAGAGATAAGATCTCTTTCGAGTGATCGGACCAACCTCAGCTGTAGGAGATAAGATCTCCTTCGAGCTTTAACCTCAACTGCAGGAGATAAGATCTCCCTCGAGTCAACCTCGACTGTAGGAGATAAGATCTTCCCCAAGCTTTAACCTCGGTGGAAGATAGGATCTCCCCCGAGCTTTAACCTTGGCTGCAAGAGATAAGATCTCCTCCGAGCTTCAACCTCGGTCAGAGATAAGATCTCTCCCGAGTGCCTGAGTCAACCTCGACTAGAGATAAGATCTCTTCTGAGTGATCGGGCTAACCTCGATTGCAGGAGATAAGATCTCCTCCGAGCTTCAACCTCGGCTGCAGGAGATAAGATCTCCCCCAAGTCAACCTCGACTGCAGGAGATAAAATCTCCTCCGACCTTTAACCTCGGTGGAAGATAGGATCTCCTCCGAGCTTTAACCTCAGCTGCAGGTGATAAGATCTCTCCTGAGCTTCAACCTCGGCTAGATATAAGATCTCTTCCGAGCATCCGAGTCAACCTCGGTTAGAGATAAGATCTTTTTCGAGCGATCAGGCCAACCTCGACTGCAGGAGATAAGATCTCCCCCGAGCTTCAACCTCGGCGAGGAGCTCAACCTTCGACCTCGATTGTTGGAGGTAAGATCTCCTCCAAGGAGCTCAACCTTCGACCTCGGCTACTGGAGATGAGATCTCCTTCAACCTCGACTGAAGATGAGATCTTTCCCGAGCCTCAACTTCAACTTCAACTTTGGCTGGAGATAAGATCTCCCCCGAGCTTCAACCTAAACTGGCACAGAGCCCTGGAGAGGACTTCGGTAGGAGTCTTTTCTGTACTCTCTTCCTTCGAGTTTCGAACTTGAAAGTGGGAGGGACTATTGTTGGGGATAAACCTCGCTCCTATCAAAATCCAATCTGATGTTTAGCCTAATGCAATCGATAGTCATGGAAGAGCTTCAGCGGACGATCCTTAGCCGAACTCCTTCAGTCGACCGAACTTCTTAGCGGTCGAGCCTCTTCCAAACTCTCCAGCGATCGAGTCTTAGTCGAATTCCTTCAACCGATCGAACTTTTCAGTAGCCGAGCTCCAATCGAACTCGTACGGAAGCTGAATTCCCTCCATACTCCTTCAGTCGAACTCCCACGAGAGTTAAACTCCCTCCACACTCTTTCAGTCGGACGCTCACGAGAGCCGAACTCCCTCCGCACTCTTTCAGTCAGACGCCTATGGGAGCCGAACTCCTTCCGAGCTTCTCCTCTAGTCGGATGCCTACAGAAGCGGAACTCCTTCCGAGCTTCTCCTCTAGTCGGATGCCTACAGAAGCCGAACTCCTTCCGAGCTTCTCCTCTATTCGGACGCCTACAGAAGCTGAACTCTTTCCAAACTTTTTCTTCGACTGAACTTCTCTTGGACTTTTTCCTCAGTCGGATTTCTCCAGCGGATTACTTTCGGATAATCTCCTCCAGATGTATTTCCTTCAGGAGTCCGAACTCCTCTGAAATTGATACACGCCAAAGTCCACCAACCAATGCTTGCTTTTTTAAAGCTACGGCTATTAAATCTCGATGAATAGTCGCCATCAGTCTGCCACAAACAACGCTATCGGATGATATGGCTATCACCATTAGCCTGACGATACCTTCTCCTCCATACCAAACTCACCAGACTTCGAGTGGCCCGCTGCCAGACAACTGCAGTTGTCACCATCAATCAAGTTTCGCCTATAAAAAAGAACCCTCCAGATACGATTTTTCTAAGCTCTAAACTCATTTCTCTTTCCTGGGCACTCCATTTCTGTTGGCCATAAGAGCTGACTTGATCGTCGGAGGATCCTGTCGGAGCCACTACCACCGATTCCGGACATGATTTTATTTTGCAGATCACCGACGGTGACCTCGTCCTCCTCCACTCTAGCTTGATCCGACGTCAATCAAATTTTGCACCAACATATATAATAAATCATACAAGATCTACTTTTTGGATAATTTGGCTATTTTTTTATTTTAAGTTAGTAATATTTTATTTTTCAATTCTTATGGATGTATTTTATTCAAATAATATAAAATATCTAACTTATCAAAAAAAAATAATTTTTTTTATATATCATCATATTTATAAAACAAAATTAAAATTAATTACTATTAATATCAAAGAGAAAGATAATATACTAGAAATCCGTCTCCCTAAAATATTAGAATTAGCGTCCCATATTCTTTCTTTTTTTAAGGGTTAGGATTTGATTTTTAAACGGTGATTGTTTAAGTATAAATTTAGTTATATATTTTAAAAATAAAAAAAAACATATTTTATAAAAGATGATAAATTGAATTAAAATAAAATATTTTTAATTCAGAAGTATTATTTTTAACAAAGCATGTGCGTTCCTCCAACTGCCAAATGGGACCGGAGACCTCTTAATTTTCTCCATAAATATCTCGGTCTCATTGGATTCAAAAAGTTTTTATCCTTCTTTTCCGGAAATGCCATGGGAAACGGATTACCTATGTCACGAGCGCTGCCCATAGTTCCAACGTTACGGCAAATCCGGATCGAATATATAGCGGATTTGGGCTACGTCAGAACAAAAGAGTACCTTGCTTCCCATCATGAGCTCTCTTTTTGGGACTGGTCTAGCAGTATTATGCCTTCCCATGGTCCATGGACTGTGAACTGCGATTAACCTTTCGGACCGCCGTTTTTTTTGGGAGATAACCTCCTCTCTTCCATCGAGATCCAATAACATAAAGATCGCAAGGACGGAACCAGCAGCACTCGTTAATTTGCGACAGAATAACGTCACCTTCCATTGCTTGTACGTATCCAGTATCCCTTTCTCTTTTTTTTTTTCTTCTTTTTAATTTTATTAACCGTACATATTAAAATCTTAATATTTTTTTCTTCACTAAAATTATATATATATATATATATATATATATATATATTTATTTATTTGCAGCCTTTCGGCTGCTCCTGTTGTTATATTTCTTGCAACGGCAGAGAATACTTTGCCAAATTATCCTTGAACTAAAATCAAAAAATATTAGAGTAACTTATAAAAATCTTTCCGAGATTAGGGATAAATCATACTTAAATAGTTTGAAAAACCTGCTGTTGGATGATAGTTCAAAACATATCCGATGTTGGATAATATTGCTGTCATGAAAGACGATAGCACGGATAGTCTTCATACCACTCACCATATGGAATAATATCATCGATCTTATGCTGATCTACGATAATTAACAATTTGCTGATTTTCTATCATCGACTATTCACCAATCTACCATCTTTGGCCATAACGCCGTTCTCTCCAATAAGAATATGGGCAGTAGCATCGCCAAGTAACAGGTGCCCAGCTCTAGTGAAAGCACCTCTGACTTTAGTATTTTGCTGATCATATGAAAGTCGGCAAGTAATATTTCGCCGATCATATGAAAGTCGGCAAGTAGAGAAAGCCCCCTCATTATCACCTAAAAGATGACTTCTTGATCCACCCCATTTTCTCGCCAACCATTCTATTACATAGAAAGTACAAGAAGCTTCTAGCGCGTGTAGATCCTACTAACATAATAGTTTGCTACGGCAACGAATATTTCTTCCACTCGCTAGAAGCTAGCATCATAACCATTTTTAATATTCCATAACTCCGATGACTAATGGCCTAATAAATCTGGTATACCTCCTATAAAAGGTAGAAATGGCAAAAGAAAAAAGATTTTTTTGGATATGATCTTCTCATCTTCTTTTATCTATTTATTCTCCCTCTCCAATCACTACTAACTTAAGTATCGAAGAATCCTCCATTGGAGAACCCTCAAAATTCTTCTCCGATGCCGTGGACTTTCCTACAGGTCTCATGGAGGTCATACCATTCTAGCTTGATCTAGCTCACTGTAGACATAAGCAACCACAACTTATACTGGAGAGGAGCGACAATAGATTTGGTACAAGTGGAAGGGCATACTCAATTTTCCAAAGTACGGTGGTGAGGACACGATTCCAGAATTGATACTCTACATCATGCTATCAATCCTTGCTCCACAGTGCACCTAATGCATGTTCGATTGGAGAATAGCAACCCAACTATTCGTTCCAGTCAACCCAGATTTAAGAAAAGTCTAAAATTTCTAGCATGTATTTTGAAATTTTTTCAAAACTGGATTAGTAGAAGTAATAAATTAATCATATTAATTTATTAAAATATATAAATAAATCTTAGATATAGGATCTAATGACATGATTTATGCAGTCATATAAATCTAAAAATTAAATATTAAATTAAATAATGATGTTAATCATATTAACATCAAACCAAAACTAGATCTAATCTATACTACTACAGAACAGGACTATGATAGTAGTTGGTCACCATTGTCGTAGCCTAAAAAATCGCTGTCATAGACTATGACAGTGGTTAGCTAACTGCTGCTACTGTGGTCATTGCTAACTACTACCACTATGGCCATCACCATAGAGCGGTTATTATAGTGGTTATTCGAATCGTTGCCATAGAGAGATTATGGCAGTGGTTCCTAAATTACTGTCATAAATTGACCTATAGCAGCAGTTTTGTAATCGCTACTATAAGTCAATCTATGGCAATGATTTGTGAACTACTACCGTAGGTTATAGCAGCGGTTACAAAATCGCTGTTATAGATCTTATAGCGGTTGGCATATAACCTACGAAGCGGTTGGCATGCCTACGACAACGATTTTATAACCGCTGTCACAGCTTTTAAATAATAAAAAATATATATTTTTTTATTTTTTTATATTTTTTTATTTGATAAATGTAGTTTAATAACATAAGAAAATATTATAAATATAAGAGTATTTATGAAATCCTCAAATTTTATTGCTGAATAAAATTTATTATAATATTTTTTTAAAAAAATATATCAAAAATTTTCTAAATCTACATCGTCATTGTCACCGAAAGATGGAGCACGAGCTGGAGCTAAAGTCGAAGCTAGAGGAGTTGGAGTTGGATGGGCTGGAGCTGTAGAAGCTGGAGCTGGAACGTCGGCCAATATGTCCTTAAGGCCCATGAAGTCAGCTCCAAAATACATACTAAGCCTCATCACCATGGTGCTTAGGATGCCCTCCAGATGAGATGTGCGCTCTTTAGTATGAGCAGTCCACGCTGTAGCTTGATCTACCTATGCCACAGCTTGAGCTGCCTGTGCCAATGCCTCCTCAAGCTGCTCCTAACTAATGACACCGAAAATAAGTAAAGAGATGCTCGTCTTAGACCAGTAGCTCATCGACGTATGTCCAGCCCTGTATCAGATCTTTCCAAAATGCTCAGACCCTAAGATCTGAGATAGATGGTCATGGAGGCCAGAGATGTCCGAACCCTCACTCGAAAGTGCATCTAACTATTCCTATAATTATAAATTCAAATATAATATTATAAGGAATGCTGTACTACTAATCATACTGATATATTTATTACTTATAAAAATTCTTTCGACCATGGCGTTCATCGACTATCCTTCTTGTCCATACGACTGGATCGGAAGATCTCGCTACCACTGGACATCATCCCATCTCTAATCAGCTATAACAATAAATTAGTTTATTAAAAATATAAAAAAAATAATTTAATTTATCTAGTAAGATTCAGTATTAATTATCTCTCTATGCACATGACTGGTCATAGACTCATGGTCGAGAGTGTGCGTATACTCTTGGGCTATCCGATTCTTCTGATTCTGATGGAAGGTAGCCTAACAAGTATTCAAATAAATAATAAGTATTTAATAAATATTTAAATATAATTTTAAGTATATTAAAAAATTTAAAAGTTAGAAATTAAATCTCAAACTTTTGGCTCCTCTAATGTCTAACCGTCCCCTCCACTGACTCGGAGGACAGTTCTATATTTAAGGAACAAGCTCCTCCAGAGTATCTCTTTAGTGCTCGAGCCATCCTCTATAGAGTTTGATCTTATAGCTCCAGTACAACTCTCCAATCTTCTTCAATCAGGCATCTCAAGTCCTCTCATAATCTAGAAAGTTGTACCACCTCTGCACAAAATTATCAAAAATCAGTTATAAAATTTTTCTAATCAAACATAGTGTAAACATATAAAATATATAAATATAATTAAGATATACTTATTCATATCTTCTTCCACATCCAGTCCTTGATAGTAGCATCCATCAATTGCCAATCTATGGATACTATCAGAATAATATCGGACTACCTCACAAGCACTCCAAAAAAGGAATGCATCTTTCATGCGGTCTCTCTTACTGGCCTCCCCTTCGTGTCATAGTGCACCATCACCTGATGCTGGCGGTTCCACACATGCAGTATGTGTATGGGACCATGAAATATCCTACTGGATGATGCACATGTAATGAAAATATGTTATGCAAATATATAAGCATATAAATACTATATAAATAAATAAATAATATAATAAAAATATATACTCACTAGCTATGGGATCGTGCGACGTGGATGCTAGTGGAGATACATCGGTAGGTGGAGCATGTGTCGGAGATGTGGCTGACGATGGAGGCTCACATGCCGGTGGAGTAGATATTAGTGGAGGAGTAGATGTCGTGGTCTCTAGATAGTCAATGAAATATGGATGGAGTATGCTCTAACCGTGACTCAGATACAAAGCTTTGCTTAACCCACCGAGGGATGGGGGTGAAAGCTAGATGGCATTTCAGTGCCATCGTAACCTGCAACGTTAATAAACATTAACCAATATAACATATTGAACAATAATATTAGTAGAGCATCAATAAATAGACTCTAATATTTATACTAGAATTTTGAAGTCATCGTCTATTGGTATCTATAATATGGACATTACCATCGCTCCTAATAAATGTATCTAGGATCTTGACAGTATCAGATAAGTTTTATCCTAGTGGAGTACTTTGCATGCATGGTTCAATATCATCATCAACCTTGGTATCATCAAAGATATGTCTAGGCACTATCCTCACAATAACATCTCATTGAGGCTTCAAGAAATTACTAACATAGAAGACATAATTTTCAAACTATCCAAATTGGATAATCAATTGATCGTTGTACATAATTCTTCTATCCATATAAAAATATATAAATGTACGGATGCTGGAGATTATATACACTAATCAATTGACAGATATATCGTTATGCAATGCAATAAATAAAAGCAACAAGATATAAATTCTACAACATAAATTATATCCATAAATAATTAAGGATGAGCAACAAATAATTTTACTTTCTATTAGCGATTGGTGGGGGTGAGGGTTCTCTTAGATGCCGGTACAGCTCACAACCATCGACACGATACAAAACCTACCGACAGGGATGAGGGTTCCCTCCCCCTCCTAATGGAGTTGCACGATATATCAGTTATGTACACTAATCAATTGATGGGTCTATCATTATGCAATGCAATAAATAAAAGCAACAAGATATAAACTCCTAAAATTTTTTTTCTAGAATCTTTTTCTTAGCTTGTACTAAAACCAAGAAGTAAATATTGTATTACTATATTATATATTTATATGTGTATTAAGACATAGAAAACTGTCAAGAAGCTTTGTGGGATCTCGATATCATCCTAAGATAGCATTCAATAAAGCAATAAGTTGATTTGTTTATGTTTTAATGATTCAAGGCTAAGAGTCATGGAATAAGTAAACAAGCAGTAAGTAAACAATCTATCATCCTAGGATCCAATAGTACCGACACGTCATGGTCCAAGGTTACCAACATGGCCTAGAACCTGCTAGTAGGGATGAGGATTCTCTTAGCGGTTGGCACTGCTTACGACCACTGACATGGCCCAGAATCCATCGATAGAGATTTTCTTATCGATCGACATAGTCCAAGGGCTGTCCATGGCCGCTAACATGGCACGATCCATGATCGCTGACATGGCACAGCTCAGGGCTGTCCACGGTCGTCGACACAGCACGGCCCAAAATCGTCCACAACTGTCGACACGGCACGGCCCAATCCAGAACCCACCGGCATGATCCAGAATCAGTCGATAGAAGTTTTCTTATCCACCGACACGACCCACGATCGATGGATAATTATAATTTTTATAATAAATATTTATAATATTTATTATAAAAATTATATATATTATTATAAATATTATAAATAATAAATAAATAATACTATAAAATTTTAAAAAAATTATACCTATGGCTACAAAGAGGAGGTCATACAGAGAGCTTCGAGGGTCGCCGATAGTGACGCTAGAGGAAGATGATGGCGCTAGAGATCACCTATGAAATGAGAGAGATAGTGAGTTAGAAAGAGAGAAAGAGAGAGAAAGAGGGAAGAGAGAGAGTG
The DNA here is from genome assembly GCA_006176705.1 of Cocos nucifera. NCBI lineage: Eukaryota > Viridiplantae > Streptophyta > Magnoliopsida > Arecales > Arecaceae > Cocos > Cocos nucifera. Next base: position 415,011 of record QRFJ01000332.1, read on the forward strand.
AGAGATAGATAGAAAGAGAGAAGAGAGAGAAAGAGAAAGAGAGAGATAAAGCAAGGAGGGGGTCGGGTCGAGGGAAGAGAGGAAGTGGCAAAGTTGGCGATCGGGCCGATCGGGAAAGAAGGGGGAGGAGGGGATCAGGCTGAGGGAAGAGAGGAGAGAAAGAGAGCGGAGAGGGGGTCAGGCCGAAGGAAGAGAGGAGGTGATGGAGCCGACGGCTGGACCGATCGAGAAAGAAGGGGGAGGAGGGAGGGTCGGCCGAGGAAAGAGAGGAGAGACAAAGAGAGCAGGGAGGGGGGTCGGGTCGAGAGAAGAGAGGAGGTGGCGAAGCCAGTGGTTGGGCCAAGCAGAAAAGAAGGGGGAGGAGGGGGTCAGGTTGAGAGAAGAGAGGAGTGGTAGAGTCGACAGCTAGGCTTGCTAGGGAAGCAGGGGGAGTGGCGGAGCCGATGGGGAAGGATGCGGCATCGATCGGGGAAGAAAATGGAGGAGGGTCTCACCGACGGCGGAGAGGGGTGGGAGAGAGAGTTCAGAAAGAAAAATGAAATAGGGGTAGAATTTAGAAAAAAAAATCTATCTATGACAGTAATTTTCGAATCACTGCCATAGATCTAAGGTAGCGATTATTGAAAATTGCTATCATAGGTGTATGGCAGCAGTTAGATTACCGCTACCATAGGTCTATGGCAGTGATTTTAATTAACCACTGCCATATATTAGAAATCAAAATTTTTTTTCTAAATTTTATATAATTCTAAAATTTAATGTCCATCTTCACCATTCATTATCTAAATAATTACTATTTGAGTATTGTCACAAAAGACCATCTTGATCTGATAGCCCTAGCTTCATCAATCACTAAAATTTGATTTCGACGATCATGAATGATGGCATGATGATTTGATAGATGAAGATCATCGATGGATCCAAAAATCTACAATGATGATTTCAATGATGTTTGTAGCATACTATCAAAATTTTACTTCAATCGGATATCATTATCATGATCAATTTAGTATGAAATAATTTCAATCGTTAAATAAGAAACGAATGATCAAAAGATCAAACGGCATTTGATTAAGAGATAATTTTTTAGATAAATAATTTTGGCTACTACTTTAGTCATTTTTATGATGGTGATCATAAAATTTAAACCGCGGATCTAAAAATGATCCAAAACTATACGTCGCTCGATACCAGTTCTTAAACTCCTTTGATAATTATGCTTATACTTTTGTAAGATCTGCTTAACATGAACAGTTCATATAAAAATAATTTAAATTTTATGATAATCATCATATATAATAATTAAAATTATAGCAAAGATCCTTTAACTAAAAAATTATCTCATAATCTGATACAGTTTGGCCTTTTGATAACTTATTTTTTATTTAACAGTCGAAATCATTCCATACTAAATTAATCATAATAACGATATCTGATTAAAGTAAAATTTTGATAGTATGCTATAAACATCATCGATATCATCGCTGCAGATTTTTGAATCCATCGATGATCTTCATCTTTCAGATCATTGTACCATCGTTCGTGGTCATCGAAATCAAATTTTACTCATCGATGAAGCTAGGGCTATTGGATCGAAATGGTCTTTTGTGACAATACTCTAATGATAATTATTTAGATAATGAATGATGAAGATGGACATTAAATTTTAAAATTATATAATATTTAGAGTAAAAATATAAAAAAAAGCTATGGTAGTGATTATACCCAACTGTTGTAATATATTGGGCCTACAACAACGGTTACACTAAATTGCTCCAACAGGTTAGACCTACAGTAGCGGTTATAGATAACTACTACTATAGTTTTGACCTATGATAGTGGTTCAGTCAGTCATTATCATATACTGTATCTATTGCAATGGTTATCCTAAACCGCTATTATAGGTTTGACCTGTGGCAGCTATTTCGTGTAACCACCGCTATAGATAAGATCTATAGCAGTGGTTAGCATAAATCACTGCCATAGATGGAATCTATGATAGCAGTTCTTTATAATTGCTGCCATAGGTGGGACTTATGGTAGTAGTTCTTTATAACCACTGCCGTAGGTCCTATTGAAGTGATTTTCAAAACCGCTGTCATAGTATGCGCTATTGTAGTCCCTTTCTGTAGTAGTGCTATTAGAAGAAAGAGATCGAATCTCTTTTACCTTTCACAAGTCTGGATCACTATTTGCTGATTTGAGGCTGAGGATATTGCTTCAAGCCGCACGCATTTGGCTTTCATCAAAAATTCACATGAAGCCTCGATCTTGATCCAAAGTCCAGGAATATGAAAATCAATATAATATGCTAGTATCGTGCTAATTCTTCTTCAATGGTTGATCACAAATCTTCTTATTCAATAACTTGGACCTTTCAAGAATTAGAGGAGATGGGGAGGATTTGGGAGAGAATACTCTTCTAAAATCTCACAAAAAAAGAGGAAGAAGAGAACTAAAAATCTCTAGAGAAGAACCCTTTCTTCTCTTATATTTTTCTCTTAATAGGACACAATAGTTTGTGCCTTTACAAAGCACTACACCTAAAGCCCCTTTGCATGCAAAGTTTCCATGCTCAAGCCCTCTCTCTTAGATATAATACCTGTAGAAATCTTATGCCCTAACTCTCTTTAAATAGAGAGTTATGATAGAGTCCTTGTCTAGGTCAAATATCTAAAAAAGTATGTCCAAATTGAGCAAGGATTTAGGCACCCAACTCTTAGGCACCTCCTTCCTTTTTTGTGGTGTGAAAAATTTGGAAGTGGTGCACAAAAGTTTCTTTTTCTCCCATGAAAAGATCAGAAAAAATCAAAAGAATTTGTGCGACAATAGGATATGGAAAGGTGATGTGTCAAACTCTATCCAATAGAGTCCCATGTCAAAATAACTTGTTTGTTTTGACTTAATCCATAACTAATTTTCATCTAGGAATGAGAGAGGGCAAAAGGGCATGCCTTAGCTACCTGGGCATGAGTAGTTTCATGCAAAAAATCATGGGAAGGGCATGGAGAAGCTTGATGGTGCAAGGAGAGAGAGTCCCAATCAAACTGGGACTCTATGTTTTGAATTGGTCCAACTAACTTTTGAATCCAATTAAATCAAAACTTATTCAATCTAATTAGAGGTAATCTTAGTTTAACTAAGAGCCCAATTAAATTAAATTAAATTAAATTAAATTAAATTAAATTAAATTAAATTAAATTAAATTTTTAATTAAGTTAAAAATTAGATGCACTCAAGTTTTAATTGAATAGGAACTTATTTTTTCTTACAATTGGATTATCCTGTAAATCAATTGGACTTGATCTAATCAAGCTCAAACCAAATCTAATTAAATTTTATTCAATTAGACTCGATCTCAGCCCTTTGGCTTAATCAGATTGAGCCAATTAGCAATATGATTGTTAATCAATCCTCCTACAATACTTGCACTAGGTCAAATATCAATCATATTGAATATTTAATCTTAAAATAATTTTTAATCATTGATCAACCATCTGATCAGATCAAGATCTCTAATGTATGTGATCTCATAGGTTAAAATTTAAGCCAGTAGCACATGAATAAATTTTTATACCAATCAAAGTGATCATCTAGTAATGGTACTCGATGGCCAGATAGGTCGAATGTATAAATCAACACTCTTAAAACCCATGTGAATATGATTTTAGTATAATTCATCCCCTTGACCTAAATGCTCATAGGATAACTCAAGATTTAACTATCAACCTAATTAGGTCATCTATATTGTATTTCAAAATACCAAATCCATCTTATGGATTATCTTAGCTAAGATTTTGCTAAATTAAAATACAGTGATGTATTTTCTTCAAACTTTTAGAATGGTCAATCCCATCTTGATCATTCAGCGACTTCACAAATATTTAATTATGCCTAAAAATCTTTTATTACTAAATTAAAAATTTAGATAGTTTAATACCAACGCACAATGAGTTGCTTGTTAGCCACCATGGTGATCTCAGGTCCAAAGGATGTTTATACCCATTTTTCATCAGAGTAATTTTCGACAGTAGAATGCTTAAGAGTTGATCATATTCAGTGATGATGTATCCCTACATCTCATCTATATGTCATATTAGTATCTCCACACTTCTTGGTTAAGAGGATAATTAATCTATATGGCACACAATAATCTATACTCGATAAACATTGTAATCCTAGTTAATAACGTATTATTTGGTTGCAAATAATTTAAGGACTGATCGATAATTTTTTTTTTATTGAAACTAAATAGTCCTAAAGACTTTATCATAACACAGAATTCATTAGAAGATATAGACTTATGATGAAAAATGCTAGAAAAAATTTATTTATTAATAAATTATTTATATTTATAAAATAGCTTAACTATCAATAGGCTGACGATTGGCTTTGAGATATATTTTTCAATAGATCCTGTTGTAGCTCTAGCAGGATAGGTTCAAGCTCTCACGGCTACTATTCAGCAACTATAATAGAAAGTGGTCCAAACTTTAGCCCCTCTAGTTGCGGTGTCTCAACTTAGCTGCTAGATTCGTGAAGAGGGCACAGAGCAAGGTCACGACATTCCCATCCAATCCAAATCCCACATTGACGATCATGGTCAGTAGAGTGAACTCCGCACTGCATGCTTCCTCAAGCTTGAAACCCTAAAAGGGGTGAGCGGAAGCACAAATTGCTAGAGTTATGTAAGGAGGGCTTCACCTCACACCTGTCTCCACATTGATGACCTTCATAGTGTGAGAAAGATCTTGAAAAGAAGGTCCACGAGCAATAACACCGAATTGATGAATGTTAAGTTACAGCCAGGCGACAAGATGATGGCCTCAACCTCAACATGCAGCCGTCCTTCTCCTAAGAGATCTTAAGCAAACTTATCCCAAATTAGTTCAAAATGCTGGTAGTTGGACCCTACAATGGCTCGACCGACCCCATCGATCAACCAGAGGGCTATGGAAATCTCATGGTGCTGTAGGAGGCTTCCAATGCCTTCCTTTGCCTCACTTTCCCAACAATGCTCAGAAAGACAGCAAGGATGTAGTTCTTTAGTCTCCTCAAAGGATCCATCTATAGCTTCGAGCGACTGAGAGACTAATTTGTCATCCACTTCAATAGCCAGTGGTCATAGTCGAAGACTAATAACAGTCTCTTCTCTATTAAGCAAAGAGAAGGAGAATCTTTGAAGAATACATGGTGTATTTCAATGTGGTCACATTAGAGGTCCATGAGTTCAATGAGTCCGTCGCTATGTTGGTGATGAAATGAGAACTCAGGGACTGGCACTTGGCCTTCTTCCTTAATAAGAACTTTCCTGAGGACTACAATGACCTCTTGGCTCGAGCATGAAAATATGCATAAGCCAAGGAGAGCGAAGTGATTCGATGGGAGGAGGAAAGGAGGAAAAAATGGAAAGAAGAAAAGCTCCCGAGAAGAAGATCATGGGAAGAAGAAGAATGGGAAAAATGAAAACCTCCAGAAGTAGCTGAGGATCAGAAGCCCTCCATGCCACTTTGACCACTATACTCCACTCTCCACCCCTTGCTCTCAAATTTTGATAGAGATCGAGGATAAGGACTATTTGCGTAGGCCACGATCGATGACCTCCTAGCCACAAAAGAGAGATCGAAGGAAGTACTATTGATTCCATCGAGACCACAAGCATGACATGAAGGAGTGTTGCCAACTGAAGGAGGAGATCGAGGGACTAATATGCTAGGGCTACCTTGGAAAATACATTAGGAGCAAAGGAAAGGAACCAACGAAAGGGTCTCATCGGCTAAACATCAATCTTATAGGCGACCATGACAACCTCCCGATAGTTGGCATCATCAATATGGTCTTGGGTCTTGCGGGTAACTAGGGGGCAAGGGATGGAGGAGAAGAAGCTGAGAGATCTAGCCTGAAGAGGCAGTAGATCGAGGAAGCGATGAGCTCCACAAATGATGTAATTTTCTTTTTTGAGTCTGATGTAAGCAGGGTTCAAATAATGCATAATGATAACCTTATTGTATCAATGATAAAAGCAAATTATGATATAAAAAAATTTTAGTGGATAATGAAAGCTCGGCCAACGTGTTGTTTTACGATGCTTTTTAAAGAATAAAGCTGCCTAGAGATCGACTTAAGTTGATGAGTACACCCCTAGTTGGATTCTTTGGAGTATTTGTATTTGTTGAAGTCAGAGTAGAGATGCCTGTGATAGCAGAAAAAATACCTCAGCAAGTGACCATCCTCTTGAAATTCCCGGTCATCCGAATATCCTCGACCTATAATATGATCCTAGGGCAACCCAAACTTAATGCCTTGAAAGCTGTTGTCTCCACATACCATCTGCTTGTTCGTTTCTCAACCAAAAATGGGGTCAATGAAATATGAGGAGACTAGATGATGGCTAGGCACTATTTTATGATGACGGTCCACGGTAACAAGCTCAAGGAAACTTTACCTATCAAGGGGTTGGACTCGAGAGAAATTAAAGCTCAGTGCTAAGCCGAGTTGGTAGAAGAGCTTGGGGATGACCTAGACTAGATTGTGAGGATCAAAAGTTAGTTGCTCGAAGACCTCAAAGACAAGATCATTAGATTTCTTCACATGAACACTGACATCTTTGCTTGGTTGGCTTTCGACATGTCAAGTATCCCCTCTAATGTCATTATTCATAAGTTAAATATTGATCCTTGTTATTACCCTATCCTTCAAAAGAAGAGGAGCTTGGCTTTGGAAAAGTAAAAGGCGATAAAAGAGAAAGTCAACAAGCTTTTTAAAGTAGGATTCATCAAGGAGGCATGCTATCTCGAATGGATCACTAGTGTGGTCATGGTAAAGAAAGCCAATGATAAATGGAGGATCTGCATCGATTATATTGATCTCAACATAGCCTCTCCAAAAGATAGGTATCCACTGCTTAGAATCGATTAGCTAGTGGACTCCATCTTAAAAAATAAGCTGCTGAGTTTCAAGGATGCATTCTTCGATGACAAATAGATTCGGATGGCACTTGAGGATGAGGAGAAAACAACCTTTGTAACTAAGAGGAGGTTGTATTGTTACAAGATGATGTCATTTGGATTAAAGAATGCGGGTGTAACTTACCAACTCCTAGTGAATAAAATCTTCAAAAACTAAATCAACCAAAATATGAAGGTCTACATGGACAATATGTTGGTCAAAAGTCTTGAAGCCTACCAGCACATCATTGATCTGGATGAAGCCTTTAATAAACTCATGCGATGAAATTGAATCCAAACAAGTGCATTATTGGGATAAACTTCAAAAACTTCCTTAGATTCATGGTTACACAATATGAAATCGAAGTGAATCCAGAAGAAATCCAAGCACTTTTAGAAATGAAGCACCCTGCAAATAAAAAGGAGGTACAAAGCTTAACTAAGAGGATTGCAGCCCTCGATCGATTCATATCTAAGTTAGCTGAAAAGTGCCTTCCATTTTTCAAGGTGATCAAGCAAGCAAAGAATTTTGAGTGGTTAGCGGAATGCCAATTTGCCTTCAAGAATCTCAATGCTTACTTGGGGTCACCGCCTCTCCTATTCAAGCTCGTGGAAGGTGGAAGCTCTACCTTTATTTATCAGTTAGCCTACAAGCAATAAGCTCAATCCCAGTTCGAGATGATGCTGGCATGTAGAAGCTAGTTTATAAAACTAGCAAAGTCTTAAGGGATGCTGAAACAAGGTATACTAGGATAAAAAAGATTAGCTATGCCCTCATTGTCGCCAATAAACACCTCTGTGCATACTTCCAGGCTCACTTGATCGTGGTCTTAATCCACCAGCCCTTGAAGACTATCCTCAAAATATCCGACACCTCGGGTCGATTGGCCAAATAAGCGATTGCTCTGGGAGAGTTTGATATCAAGTTCCGACCTTGAATAGTGATAAAAGTGCAGGCGCTTGTTGACTTCCTAGTTAAGTGCACAGTACCTGACAAATAGCCCATGGTGGAAGCCTAGGAACTGGAGGTCACCGTGCAAGACTGTTGGTGGGTCCTTCTCATCGATGGAGTGTCAAACTCTCAGGGAGAAGCATGGGGCTCGTCTTGGCCAATCCCAATGGTGCCATTGCTAAGTACACATTGATGTTTGACATAAGCACAACAAACAACGTCACTAGGTATGAACCCCTCATCACCAGATGGAGAATTGCAAAAGAGCTTGATACTAAGTAGTTGAAGGTGTTTTCTAACTTAAGTTAGACATCCAATAGATTTTGAGATTGAAGAATGTCCGAGCTGATGCTCTGTCATACTTATCCACTTCAAGTACAGCCAACATGGGGTGCAAGATCTTCATCGAACACCTGGAGGTGCTAGGCATCAAAGAGAAGCCATGTGTCTATCAAATTTTCGACGAGCCAAGCTAGATAGATCCTCTAGTTAGCTATCTAAAGTATGGGATAAATCTCAATGATGGGAAGGAGGCAAGGAGAATAAAGTGACAAGCATTATGGTTCATCCTTCTCGACAGTCAGTTGTATAAAAGATCTTTCTCTTCCTCTTCGCAAATGCCTCAAGCCATCCAAAGTTGACTATGCCCTACAGGAGGTGTACAAAGGCATTTGCGGCAACCACCTTGATGGCCGATCTCTCACCTACAAAATGCTCCCCCAAGGTTATTACTGGTCAACAATGATGAGGGATGTAGTGGATCTCATCCAGAAATGTGACCATTGTCAGAGGTAAGCCAATGTCTAAAGAAGGCCTACCTCCGAACTGATGCTCATTTCATCCTCTTGGCTCTTTGCCATGTGGGGTATCGATATCCTCGAACTCTTCTTGATGGCATCAGGCTAAAGAAAATTATTTATCATCGCTGTCGACTACTTCACGAAGTAGATGGAGGTTGAACCCCTCATGCAAACAATGGAGCAAAACGTGAGAGATTTCATGTGAAAGTCAATTATCTATCACTTTGGCCTGCCGAGGGCGATTATCACCGATAATAGCCGACGATTCGACAACCAAAAGTTCAAAGTTATGCTCAGAACTCCACATAGAACATCGATTAATGTCAATTGGTCATTCTCAATCCAATGGAGAAGCCAAAGTTACAAATCAAACCATCCTTCAAGGCCTAAAGAAGAGGCTTGATAGAGTGAAGGGTCTTTGGCAGAAGAGCTTCACAATGTCTTATGGGCCAACTGGACCACACCCCAAGCTCTGATGGGGGAGACTCCAGTCAAGTTCTCCTTTGATGTAGAAGCTGTTATACCCATAGAGATCGGTCTCCCATTTCACATGCTAGAAAGCTACAATGAATGAAAGAATTTAGATCATCTACACTACAAACTTGACTTCACCAAAGAAGTGTGAGAAAGAGCATGCGTCAGGATGGCTTCCTATTAACAGAGGGTTGCATGGTATTATAACTCTTGGATAATAGTAAAGTCCTTTAAGGTTAGTGACCTAGTTCTGCAAGGATCTGAGGTTTCTAAACCTACCGAGTAGGACAAGTTGGCACCTGTATAGAAGGGACTATATAAAATTTCCAATGTGGTTCACCCAGGCTCTTATCGAATTGAAGTCTTAGAAGGTGCTTCCTTACCCAAGACTTGGAACTCAAAAAACCTAAGAATGTATTACCAATAAAGCCCTCATCAGGGTTAAACTCTTCTAGCCTAGATTGTGAATGTTTCTATAGTACTTCGTTAGTTGTAAGCTTTCACTTTAGTTACTAAATGAAGAGTTTCTTTTCCAAAATTTAATTGTTCTTTATATTTTGTCTTTACATCATTGTAAGAAAAAGAATACTAGCTACAATTGGACACACGGTCATCATTGCTGCCAATGTCCCCTTGTTCTCCTCGATGGTCTCATGTGCACCTTGGGACTATTTGATGGGTCGAGCACCTAAACCAAAGCTTGTGGGTTTTCACCCATCAGCTCTTTGGTGGTGAAATGATCCTTGAGAAAATCACCTAAGGCTTGTGGGTTTTCACCCAATGGCTCCTCAGTAGTAGGCTGATCCCTAGAAAGATTGCTGAAGGCTTGTTGGTTTTCATCCATCGGCTCTTCAATGTTGGGATGATCCCTGAGAACATCATTGAAGGCATGTGGGTTTTTCATCCATCGGCTTCTCGATAGTAGGCTGATTCCCAGGAAGATCATTGAAGGCTGGTGCATTTTCACCCATTGGCTCTTTGGTAATAGGTTGATCCCTAGGAAGATCATCGAAGACTTGTGGGTTTTCATGCATTAGCTCTTCGGTAGCAGGCTGATCTACAGGAAGGTCATTGACATCCATCATTATATTAAAAAAAGTCCTTACTACGTAAACATACATATCCAAAGGAGACTCGAAGACCTCCTGGATCAATTCCTCTCCCTCAACTTGGAAAGAATTCCTTCATTTTGGCTTTACATTTGTTGAAACCTAACTCATAAGCCCATAAGAAAAAGGTTGTGTTTTCCCCAACAAATTGGATTCTGGTCATGGCTTTGTGATGTCTTATGGTCTTAGCTTCTTCCTTGAAGTACACTATTTTGCCATAAAAATCATACATCTTTTATAACAACTGTATGAGCAAAGAAGTCAGAAGAGAGTGAATGAAAGAAATTAGGGACATCAAGAGTTGTCATGAAATTCTGAAGTTGCATTCATTACACAACAGAGTTTCTTATAGCTACAGAAACAAATCAAAAGAGAAATAAGAGTACAGAAGCTATCGGGCAATGATAGGGACTGCACTTGAGGGGTCTCCTCAGCAAGCTCCTTATCAAAGTTGTCATCAGTAGTCGGAGCCGATGTCGATGCAACTAAAGTAGTGTTAGAGGGAACAATAGTGGGAGTCTGATCAGGAGTTAGAGTTGTCATTGGAATATCAGCTATCAGAGGAGCCTTGGCATCAGTCCACATATAGGAACAGTCTAGGCTGATCGCATGGGCTTTGATGGCATCAATCTTGAAAGGAGTGGCTGTGTCTATAGTAGCAGCCTCTTTCTAGCCGTCGCTGCCCTCACCTCTCTCTAGCGTGTTGAGAACTATCTAGCTAAAGTTGCTCTAGGATTAAATTCCTTCGCCAAATCGAGACACTCCTTGAAGCTATGACAGTAAGTGTTGAGAAAAATACCTCGAATTTGATCCACAGTGAGCCCACGGTGAAGTCCATAGCAAAGAAAAGTCCATGAAGGAAGCCCATGTGAAGAATGGCCTGCACGAGGGGCTAGCCCAGTAGCTAGGCACGGCCCAGCCAAGCATGCGGTCCAAGCGAGAATGTGGCCTAGCGGACCCATGCAGCCCAGCACTAGTGTGCAAGTGCGTGGCCCCCTCTGTTTCATGTAGTCCACCATGGATCGGAAGTATTACACAGTCTAGCATAGACTCTTAAGAGGTGCACCACATTTCACATGGTGCATGGGGTATTCGATCATTTTGGAAGATGTGGCATGTTGGGATTTGACATGGTTCATTATAGGTGCGGTTTACATGGGGTGCATAGGCACAGTATCAGATGGCATTGTGCAATCCAATGGTCCAGGGGTGTTTCAAGTTTTGATCAAATGGCCAGTGGGTTACTTAGAATTATAGTAGGAGTCCTATCTATGTTTTAGACATAGATTGACTGGTTTGAGGCCTTTAAAAGGCTCTATGGAGCTTATGGACAATGGTAGAGAAGGCAGAAGCCGAGAGAGAGTTCAGCAAGTAGCCAAAAGGGAGTTTGGCAAAGATCTCCGAGCAAGCAGAGGCCAAGAGACGTCGGTAGAGAGTAGAAGCAAAGGCTTCAAATAGACTATCAGACAGCGAGACAATGCTCAAAGCTACAAGAGGGTCTCCTAGAGAGAGCTTTTGTGAGGGAGTGCTTCTTGTTAAGAGGGAGATTAATGTATGAGGGTTGATAGTGAGTGATCTCTTCTTGTAATAATTTTCTCTTTTTTCATAGTGAAGCTTGCATGTCCCATAGAGGTAAGCCTTTATTTCTTCATTCTTTCAATTGTAGTGTCAACATCATCACTGGCATTTCAATTTTGGACTTTGGAGATCCATATTCTGCATAAAAAATCTTTTCAAGAGGTGGTGCCAGAGCAAGTGGTATCACGATAGTTGGTATCAAAATAGCACGATAGTTGGTATCAAAATAGCTCTAGATACAACAATTGGTATCAAAGTTACTCTAGCCACAATAATTGGTATCAAAGCTAGATCATACCAAAGAGCCAGATTATACGAGAGGTTTGGATTGTGGCAATGTTGATCGAGATCGAAGATGATGGAGAAGACAGACTCCATCCAGATGAAGATCAATCAATTTGATGGAAAGAATAATTTCTCTCTATGGCAAGCGAGGGTAAATAATGTACTCATCCAATAAAAATTGATCGATACTCTAATATATGAAGAGATGCCGACTATCATAGAGATGGCAGGAAGCTAAGCACAAGGTGGAGCTCTAGAAGCTAGTGGGAGTCCAATGCGAGATGGAGCTCTAGATGTAGGTGGATCGAGCACAAGATGCGAGACTATTGAGGAACATTATACCTATATAGGGATCTAGAGATCAGAATAATCTCCTTCTAGATGAGTCTTGGTGTGGAAAATCATTAGAGATGTCACTACAACACTTTGTAGACTTGGAATCATTCTCCAATAGAAAGTTGTTTGTGGTGGCCACAACTCTTGATCCTAGAAGACTCATGATCCCTTGAACCAGCAGCAAATACCCATCGACACATCATCCTAGGCATGGAGAAAGAGGGGAGATGCAAGATCTTGGATGACCACAAGAGGAGGCGGCACTAGGGCTTGTGGCACTCACATGATGGGGTGGCTCCCTCTTCCAAACCCTAGGGTGGCTAGGGCTTGAGGGAGGCACCCCCCCCTTTAGGGTTTCTTCAAGAGAGAAGGGGGTGGCAACACTAGAGAGAAAGAAGAGAGTTAGACTAAGAAAAGCTCTATTGATTTCTTATTTTTTTTGTGCACCAAGTTTTATCCTATAGGCTTCCTTCTGTTAGATAGCTATACCAACCATTGCTTTAGGTTCCCCTGGAGAGATTTTATAGATGCTAACTATACAGGTGATTGGGACACGAGGAGGTCTACTAATGGCTATGTTTTTAGCATGTATAGTGGGCCGGTATTGTGGAGATCTATCCTTCAATCAATCATGGCCTTATCTATCACTAAGGCCAAGTATATTAGGATCATAGAGGCAGTGAAGGAGAATCTTTAGCTCAAGAGACTCATCATGGAGACAGGAGTTGAGCAGAAGATAGTAGTGCTGTGTAGCGATAGTCAGCATGCCCTGCAACTAGTTCAGAACCCAATCTATCATGCGAGGATAAAGCATATAGACGTGAGGTATCATAGGATTAGAAAGCTAGTTGAGAAAGGTGAACTCGAGCTGATCAAGGTTCACACAAAGGAGAACCAGGCTGATGCATTGATAGAGATTTTTTAGCGAGATAGCTTTCTTTATTGTATGGCACTAATGGGTCTGATCGACAGAATGGAGCTTGCTGAAGCTTTGGAGCATCAAGGTGGAGATTGTAGGACCTAGTGTGGTGCTCGCAAGGCTTAAGAGAACAAGAAAAATGCCAAAGTTCGAAGTCCATGAGACATTCATGGGGTTCTAGGGCTAGTTTGAGCCCTAGGGTAAAAGGCTGGCAACCTTCATAGTTTTAAGATCCATGAAATTTGGCTCCTTAGAGACTAACTTGTATTGGACTAGATTTGAGTCTAAGGGTGTGAGATTGAGTCAAGTCATGAGTGTACATGGGCTTGGGTTGAGTTCAATCTCATTGGGTTAGCCAAGGGAGTTTTTAGGTTTAGGTCACATTGACCCTGTATATAAACATACATTGTAATTTGATTTGACTAAGTAAATCAATACAAACTCTTTTCTTCCTAAACTTTCTCTCTATTGCCCAAAGATAGCTACCCAAGAGGAGGGGGGTAAATTAGATTCTTTTAAAATTTTAATCAAATTTAAACTCTAAGTCAATAATATGCTTCTAATTAAAATAACTTGAGTGTTTGTTGTAAATATGTAATGTGTAATAGTAGAATTAAAAGCAATGAGATAATGCAAATATGTAAAGTAAATAAGTAAAGCAAGAAAGTAAACTAGATAATTACAATACAAACATACAAAATTTTATAGTGGTTCGATGCAATCCACAACTATGTCCACTCTCCAAGTTATCCTCTTGAGAATTCTACTATAATACCTAGATTATGGTGCATTTATTTTAATTCAGGATTACAAACAAATTCAGTTGGTTTTGCCAGACTCACCAACTACAATCCTATATTGATAGTTTTTTAGGTTCACTATCAACCTAGTTAATTTTAACCTAGGAGCACTAACCATAATCTTTACACATCTAATTACTGGCTTAGACTAGCCTATACCCTAAGTTTCTTTTTTCTAAAGAAACTTGAATACAAGAGAATAAAAATTTAGCATAAGAACAAAAGAAAAAAAGAAATTCTTTTTGAAGCTTGAAGGAGAGGCTGAATGATGGCTTTTGAAGCTTTGTCCTTTTTCCTTTGAAGGCTAAGAAGATGCTTGAATGATTAAGGATGATCATACTTGAAAGCTTTCTGAATTTGATGCATAAAGTTCTCTCTTATCATTTATTTTCTTTTGATATTCAATGAATCTTATAATTTTAAATGATCCCTACTTTTTAAGCCACTTTGCTTTCTTCTTGATTGAATCTTTAGCCTTATATGGTCTTGGAGTGGCTTGAGAGTGAGTTTGGACCGTTGAAGAGCTTAAAATAGCCGTTGGAGTGGAGAAATGGCCCTTAGAGAAGTGTAGAAAATTAGCCATATAGCCTATCCTATGCTTGGGGTCAACTCCATTTCTTTTGAGATCGACTCCATCCGCTCTGGAGTCGACACCATTTTCATTGAGGTCAACTCTTTCTAGATTTCCAAAAAATTAGCTTTTTATCTTCTATTCTATGCAACAAAGGTCAACCCATCGATCGTCCCCTAGCATAGGGATCGACCTATGCTAGGGGACAACCTATGGGTCATCCCCTCTGCATGCCAAATGTATACTAATGAGCTGGGGTCGATACCTTTATCCCTAAGATCAACTCCTAGCCATCCTGAAATTTGAATTCTTCATTTTTTCAACTTGTTTCAAGTTAGGGATCGGCTCCTTTTGCTCTAGGATCGACTCCACCAAGTCTAAAACCTAAAGTTACTTTTTTAAAATTCTTGAATTAATGATTTTTTTGTAGATCTTTTGTTGGATTATTTCTTCAATTTGAATACTTGAAAAGATCTACATCCACTCTTAAATTATATGATTAAATACATAAATGCTCAAAGTTTGGCGATTATCAAAATTAATTATGGGATCAATAATCTCTTTCTTTTTGATGACAGCAAAATTTTGAGTTTATGCAAAAAAAATAAAATTAATATATTTCAATAATTGGTTAGTATAAGCCATGAAGCGAGAATATACATAAATATAAATGCACACTTCATAAAAAGTTTCATATAATTTATATACTCAAGATAATTTCTCAATTCAAATTAGTGAGTATCTATGTATTTTCAAACATCAATTGTTGAGCATCTTGAGAGTTAATTCATTGTGCATCCACTCAACATTCCTCTCCCCCTTTTTGATAACATCAAAAAGCTGGAAGGGTCAAGAAAAAAACATCAAAATCAATGGTAGAGCATATCAAAATGAGAGATGTATCAAAATCAGAGAATCAACTCAAAATGTGTTTAAAGCATTTATTCATTCTTAGAATTAGCTTGAATTCCAAAATCAAATGTTTTCCCCTTTTTGAACAAATTTGATTCTATAATTCAGATTTTCAATCAAAAATAGCAATTGCTTTGAACTCATAAAGAGAGTTTGATTTTCCAAATGATTCAAGCAGTAAAGTCAAGTTTATCATTTTCCTCAAAATTCATTCTTTTTTTTAATAGAAATCTATTAATTAAATTCAAAAAACTTATATATTGTGAATCAAGTAAAACAAAAATTTTGTATTATATTTAGATTTTCAAAGATGTTTCGAAAGGTTCTGCATAGTGTTGAGACTTTTAATTATGTTTCAAAGTTCAAATTCAATGTTTAACTCCAACTGAATTTTAGGACTAATCAAGCAAATCAATTTTAATGGAAGAACTCAATATCATTTTTAGATCTATAAGTAAGTTTGAAGCTTGAAAGTATGTATCAAAATCAAATTATTTGGAGTGTGAAAAAATATTTCAACTTCAATATATCTCTAATTAATTTTCAAAGTGATTTGGCAATCTAATCAAGTAGATCAAAAAGGAGAAAGCACATGGGAATCAAGGTTTCATGAGGATTTGAAACAAGAAATGTTGCTTAAGTTGAATTTTCTTAACACAAATCAATTTGATCTTTCAAGATAAAATATGATTTGGCAATGATAGAAGGATCACGTGAAACATGATTTGGCACATAGAAAAACTTAATGTTGTTGAAGATTGAAAAAAAACATTTCTTAGAATAAGATGTTTCAATTGAAAATGA
Source organism: Cocos nucifera (assembly GCA_006176705.1). NCBI lineage: Eukaryota > Viridiplantae > Streptophyta > Magnoliopsida > Arecales > Arecaceae > Cocos > Cocos nucifera. The sequence continues at coordinate 431,498 of QRFJ01000332.1, forward strand.
TAAAGCAATCTAGTCAAGTAAGTTAAATGTGCATGAAAATTAATGCTTAGATGAAATGATTTAATCAAGTTAGGTAAGCTTGTGTGAAAAACAAGGCTCAAACAAGAAAATTAAGATCAAGTTTGAATCAAACCATAAAAGGCATCTCTCAAGATAAATCGAAATAAACATGATGGGAAGATTTATGAATAGTTTTCCTTTAAGATTAATAATGATTTTGTTTTTCTAATATTTGTTCATTTTATTTTTCATAATTATGCTAGATATTTTTACTTTCCAACTTTTCTCTCTTTCTTTATTTCAAAATGAGCACATTTAATTTCAGATTATCAAATATATATATATATATATATATATTCATTTGATTTATAATTCTTTAAAATTTACTCCTTTTTTTAAAAAAATTTGCATACTTAAATTATATAATTTTTGATACTCCCCTTAAGATTTGTAAGCAAGATCATAAATTTGACCTTTTAATTTTTTTTAAAAAAATAAATTTTTAACTTGTCATTTCTTTCATTTAGTAATTTCTTTCCCTTATTTTTGTAGGCAAAGCCAATTTCAAAGATAAGCTCGATACAAAAATATAATTTTCAATTGAGTGATCAATCAAATTATGTATTAACCAAATTTATTCAAGGCATTTGGACATCATATCTTCGAAAGAAAATATTCTTTTCATTAACTTTAAAAGATGTTTACATGAGATGTCTACAAGCAAGATAATCACCAAAATAGTCAAAATGCAAGACACTTATATCTAACAAAATAATGGATTGATAGGAGGTTCTAAGGCTATATAAGAAAAGTCTTAGCATCCAACGGAATAGGTCTAAAGGCTCTATGAACTGGGTCCAAGCTGAGATGGGGAAGGTGATCTGGTGGCTCCAGATAACTAGCCCTGAAACTCTAAAGCAATCCTCTAGAACTCTTTTCAGATCATGGCGATGGTCTCAGAAGCTAATCTGTAGAACTCTATACGGATCTCACTGATAACATGAGTAGTGATCCTCTTAACCAGTAAATCCTTATCCAATGAAGTAGATAGTCTATCTGATGCCTTTGGATGATCAGTTGGTGTCTTTGCAGTCTCACCAACTTGCTCTATCTCTAGTACTATTGGCTCCTCCATCTGAATGTCTGCTATAGCAACTACCTCAGGAGCCATAATTGGATCATCTACCTAAGCCTGATAAGCCCCTCTCTGAATCCAACGAACATCCAGTTTCTCAAAATCCATGCACCATAATGAGTGCTCGTTGTAAGTGTCAGTGTGCATAAGGGCTCGAGTGGTCTCTCTATTAAGGTCTACCCCATGCTCCTGAGATAATAGAGACAATGCTATTCCATAGGATAGAGATGTCCTCGATCTCCTTACTGTATCCTCCATAAATCTAATCATGAGAGCTAGGAGTTTCAAGGGGATCTCTTGGATAACATGATACATAAAACAAATATCTATGGCAAATATAAAATCAAATCTACTGGGCTTGGAAAAGAATATCTGGCTAGTTATATGGTGAAAGAGGTGCATCTCTGTACTTAGTCGGTTGACACTCACCTCCTCTATATTATTGTATCCTCTCTTCCTAAAATATACTTTAGTCCTTTAGATTTCTTTTCTAATTTTTCTGTTAAGCTTCCTTCAGCTTTCATTCTTAAAATTCTCCTCAATTTCCTAGAATCAAACACAATTAGCACAACTTTAACTTCAGATTCTATTACCCCACTTCCACCTTTCAAATTTAAGTAAAATTCTCTAACTAGGTTAGGGTAAGTAAGAATATTCAAGAAATAAAAGAATTTTCAATCTAAATTTCTAATCTTCCTTCCAAAATTAAATCTATTAGTCTCCAAAAATCCAAAATCAACATTTCTACCTATAGAGACTACGCAGGAAACAACCGTGAATCGTGAAAGAGTGGCCCACAATGAGGGAGGAGCTGCTGGCAATGGAGATGGTGTTGCTGGTGGAGGAGGAGCTGTCGATGAAGGAAAAGGACTTCTCTGCTCAGCACAATGCTTGGAGTGATGTTCATGCATAGGAGAATATGAGGGAGATAGGCTAGGACTCGGAGGTGCCGCATGAGGTCGTCTCTTCCATCAAACTACCTGCTTCAAGCAAGGCATCAGCCATCAAAACTTGAAAAATGGGAATGGATTTGAGGGGAGTAGGTTTGAATTTGGCAAAGAAGAGCTTGGTGAGAAGGTTCGGCTCGAAATACAAATGATAGAAGGAACATGGAAAGTGATGGTTAGGGTTTTAAAAACTCAATCCCAAAAAAGAAGTCGGCACCTTTTGAAAATGGGTCGACACCTTAGCAGGGGTCAACTCCAATAAAAGTGGGGTTGATACCTTTGTGGAAATATTCTAGACTGCTTTTCAGCCCATGGATCGATCCCACTAAATTTTGGATCAACCCATTGATACAAAAACTATTCAAAGGAGTTTCAAATCAAGAGAATTTAATCAAATTAAGGTTAAATTGCTATTCAATCAAATTTAGGGGTCAAAAATGATATTCAAATCAAATTTAAAAATCAAAGATTTGGTCAATTGAAGTAAGATAATTAATTAATTTTAGAGAATCAAGAAGAAAAAATCTAGATATAAGCTCTATATATTTAGTTTTAATTAGAAAAGTTTTGAATTCTTAGGATAAAATTAAGATGTCACATAACATCAGGCACTTGAGTTTTATGAAAGGATGTTTTGTCTTCAATTACTTAGATCATGCAAAGTTTTGATGAAATTTTAATAATTTAACATTTTATACAAAGAATGTCATACTTAGGTTTACTTGTATGTTCAGCAATTAAAATCATTCATATCAAATTAGGCATCTTTTTAGTTTCAAGTTTATCAATTGCAAATTTGATATCAGGCTAAAATTTTAAGATAAGTTTATTTCAAATTATTTCAGAAACAAGATATATAGAGGATGGCATATTGACATTGTAATATCAAAATATTTATCTCTTTACAATCATCAAAATCAATCATACTAAAATTATTTTAGGTAAGTAAATAATAGAATCAATCAATCAAATAAGCATTGATGGTAAAATATGAGAAAAGTTTAGATTATACTAAATTTCATCACCAATTCACTTTCATTTTTAAGGCATCCATCAAGAGAATTTTTTTTTTTTTATTTCATTGGATTCTTGGTATACCTACAAAATACTTCATATTTTTTGGTACCTAAGTCATCTTTGGTCCATGAAGGTTAAAGCTTATGGTTTCTTTTGGAATCCAAATTTATTTAATTAAAGTTTGATATTTTTTTAATATTATATGCAAAAATTTTATGACTAATTTTATTATATTTAAAGTACTTAATTAAATAATTTTTAGTTGAAGCTTTGTTGAGTATATTTTTGATAAACTTCTATTTTCTTATTAAACTATAATTAATTTTAAATTTATCAAAAATAGCTCTTTGAATATTTAAAATAGCTTAAAGCTTTTGAGATCCAATTATAAATTTTTGAAGCATGGATTTCAAGCTTTCAACCACTTTCTTTAATTTCATATTTTCTTTTAAAAGAGATTTTTCAAAAATCAAAAATTTTGTTTTCCTAAAGATTTTTTAGGTTTCAAGAATTTATCTTTCTCATCCTTTAAAGACTTTTATGATTTTAAAAATTTTTCTTTTTCTTCAACTTGAAATTTTTTAGATTTTTTGTAAGTTTTTCTTTTTCCTTAGCTAAAGCTTCTATTTACTTCAAGAGAATTTTCTTTTTTTTGGCCATATTTTTTATATTTTTCAAAAGATCATCTTTTTCACTTAAAATTTTATCTTTTTGTTCAGCCAAAGAAGGACTAGATTTTCTAAGCTCTTTATTTTATAGCCATATCTTTTTGTGTTTATCCATTAACTTATTGAAAGCTTCATATAATTTATTAAAAATAAATTCAAAGGAGTGTTTATGATATATCTCTCTCATTCTCTTCTTTGTCTTGCTCCCCCTTAATCATTATTCTTTTTCTTCTTTGTTTTTTCTTCTTTTTCTTCTTTTCATATTTATAGGCCATGAGACATAGGTTAGGGTGAGCTTTCTTCTCTTCATGGGAGCTTGATTCTTCTTTTTGATTTACTCTTCCATAAGTCATTTTCAATTTCTTTCATATTTGATTCACTGAATTATATGAAAATAATTTATTAAACTCATTTAAGTCCAAAGAGCAATAAAGCATATTCATGGCCTTAGTATTTAGTTGGATTATTTTTTTATCAATAATCAATGCATTATGTGTGTGTAGGCCATTGACAATAATTTTTCATAAATTATAGTCATGTGCTTGTATGAAGATTTTTATTCTAGCTTTCCAATAAGTAAAGTTTGAGCCATTAAAAAGAGAGGATCAATTAATGGAATGGCCTTCATTAAAAAAAAATTTATTTTGGATTGCTAAGATCTTTAGCTCTTGACTGTTAGATCAATAACTAATAATAGAGCACCTACTCTGATATCACTTGTTGCCTAGAGGTAGCAACCCAAGATAAGGGGTGAATTAGATTTCTTTAAAATCCTAATCAAATTTGAACTCTAAGTTAATAATATGCTTCTAATTAAAACAAGTTGAGTGTTTGTGATGAATATGCAATATGTAATAGCATAATTAAAAGTAATAAGATAATGTAAATATGTAAAGTAAATAAGTAAAGTAAGAAAGTAAGTCAAGTAGTTACAATAAAAACATATAGAATTTTTATAGTGATTTGATGCAACCTGCACCTACATCTACTTTCTAAGTTATCCTTTTAAAAATTTTACTATAATCCCTATATTATAGTGCATTTATTTTAACTCAGATTAAAAATAAATCTAGTTAGTTTTTGCTGTGCTCACCAACCAAAATTTTATGCTGATAGTTTTCTGAATTCACTATCAATCCCATTGGTTTTAACCCAGGAGCACCAACCATAACCTTTACAATGTCTAATTACTGGCTTGGACTAGTCTATATCCCAAGTTTATTTCTTCCAAAGAAACTTGTAAAGAAACATAAATACAAGAGAATAAAAATTTAGCACAAGAACAAAAGAAAAGAAGAAATTCTTTTTGAAGCTTGAAGGAGAGGCTGAATGATGGCTTTTGAAGCTTTATTTTCAGTCCTTTGAAGACTAAGAGGAAGCTTGAATGATTAAGGATGATTATAGTTGAAAGCTTTTTGAATTTGATACACCAAGTTCTCTCTTTTTTCTCTTTTTTTTTAAATATCCAATGAACCTTACAATTTTAAATGATCCATACTTTTTAATCCACTTCACTTTCTTCTCAATTGAATCTTTAGCCTTATATGGTCTTGGAAGTAGCTTGAAAGTGAGTTTGGACCATTGGAGAGCTTGAAATAGCTATTGGAGTGGAGAAATGCTTGTTTGAGAAGTACAAAAAACTAGCCATATAGCCTATCCCATGCTTGGGGTCGACTCCATTTCCCTTAGGATTGACTCTATTCGCTCTGGGATTGATACTATTTTTCTTGGGCTCAACTCCTAGATTCTAAAAAAATCAGCTTTCTTTCTTCTATTCTATGTAATAGAGGTTGACCTATAGGTCAACCCCTGGCATAGGGGTTGATCCATGGTTCGTCCCCTCTATATGCCAGATGCATGCCAACGAGCTGAGGTTGATACCTCTATCCCTTGAGTCAACTCTTGGCCATCCTAAAATTTAAATTCTTCACTTTTCACTTTATTTCAAGGCAAGATTCAGCTCCTTTTGCTTTGAGGTCGACTTTACCAAGTCTAAAACCTATAGTTACTCCTTTGAAATCCTTGATTTGATAATTTTTGTGTAAATCTTTTCTTAGATTATTTTTTAATTTGAATACCTGAAAAGACCTACATCCACTCTTAAAACACATGGTTAGATACATAAATGCTCAAAATTTGGTGATCATTAAAATCAATCATGGGGTCAATACTCTCTCCTCATCTCTCTCTCTGGTAGTCAACCTCTCTATGTGAAAAAACCTAGCCACCATCTAGGATTGAAGGAGGGAAGCCCAAGCCTAGCCACCCCATCATACTTCTCCTAGTTCAAGTAGGAGAAGGTCCTTGCTGCCCACAACCTAGTTCCTTGATTGTTCTAGGACTTTAGGATGTGCAAACCACCAGAATAATTGCTGCTCTTGATCTCCTTGCTTCTCTAAAAGTTAAGATAAGTGTCTTTATGCAATCCTAAAAGGATTGGGAAGAAGATTAAAGGAATTTATAAGAAGGCTGCTGCTTAGATTTTTTTTGTTGCAACTCTCTTATTTTTCAATGCCTCCATAGCATCCAAGAGGGATCTCCACGCCCCTTTCCTCTACTGGTCAGAGGCTTTATCAAGAAAGCTTCCAGATCTGAAAAGGAGAGTTTCAGATCTCTTTTTCAGTTCTGGAAGAGAAAGGGTTTGAAAGAGAGAAGAAATCCTGTCAATAATCTTCTACAAGTTGCTGAAATCCTGAAGGCTAATTTTGATTTGGAGATTTGCTAACCATCAAAGACCTCCACGCCCTCTTATTGTTGGTTCCAAGAACACCACCTGAAAGAGAAAGATCCCAATAGAGACTCAGGAGGACGACATGTGACATCGTAGGGTGAAGATCCTACTACCATAGAAGGCTATCGAGAGAAAGTCTCAAGTCAGATAGAACACAGTAGATAATGGAGATGTGATCGAGTGGCTTGGCTCAACTCTCATATTTGTCCATCCATGATCAGTAGATATATGCCCTAGGGAATGGAGGCAAGGCAAGATCATCTAGAAAGCTCTCAAAGTTAGGTGGAGGCTGAATATCGAGTTGAGGTGAAAAATTTTTAAGAGAAATACCTCGAATTCGACCCACGATGAGCCCACAGCAAAGCCAACAGTAAGAAGAAGTCCAGAAAAGAAGCCCACATAAAGAATAGCTTGCAAGAGGGGCTGGCCCAATAGTTGGGCATAGCCTAGCTAGGCATGCGGCCTAGGCGAGCATGCAGCCCAATGCAAGCGCACGAGCACGCAGCCCCCTCCATTTCATGTGGTCCATTATGGACCGAAAGTGTTACGCAGTCCAACATGGACCCTTAAGAGGCACACCACATTTTTACACGGTGCACAGGGGTATTTGGTCATTTTGGATGATGTGGCATGCTGGGTTCGGCATGGTTCACCATAGGCATAGTCTACATGCATTGCATGGGCATAGTATCAAGCAGCATTGCACAATCCAATGGTCCAAGGGTGTTTTAGGCTTTGATCAAATGGTTAGCAAGTTATTTAGAGTTGTAATAGGAGTCCTATCTCCATTTTGGACATGGATTAGACTAGTTTGAGGCCTTTAAAAGGCACTATGGAGCCTATGGACAATGACAGAAATGGCAGTAGCCAAGAGAGAGTTTAGTAGAGACTTGTGGGTGAGCAAAGGCTGAGAGATGCTAGTAGAGAGTAGAAGTAGGGGCTTTGGGCTGACTGTCAGACAGCGAGACAGCGGTCAAAGCTACAAGAGGATCTCCTAAAAAGAGCTTTTATGAGGGAGTGCTTCTTGCTAAGAGAGAGAGGTTAGTGTACAAGGGTTAAGAGTGAGTGATCTCTTCTTGTAATAATTTTTTTCTCATAGTGAAGTTTGCATGCCCCATGAAGGTAAGCCTTGGCATAATCCATATATTTAATTATTTTTTAGTACTTATTTTTTCTTTCTTTCTATTGCGGTATCGACATCATCACTGATATTTTGATTTTAGACTTGGAGGATCCGTATTCCGTATAAGAGATCTTTCCAAGAAGTGATGCCAGAGCAAGTGGTATCATAATAGTTGGTATCAGAGTAGCACTAGATAGAACAGTAAGCAGACATAGCACCTTCAGCGACCTCGCAAGTGAAATCTTCTAAAGCCTTAAATACCATGAGAGCCTCTTTGCTAGCACATCTTACACGCTCTTCGACTACAATCAAAGTTGCGTTGACCTCCTCCTTTTATTGCTAGTGGTCGGCTACGTCCCTCTTCCTTGCTTGTTTCTCCTCCTCAAGCTCCAGCTCCAAGAGCTTTATTGTCCTTTGGGCCTCATTAAGATCGGCCTCCATCGGACGTCGATCTTCCTTTGCCTTCTTCAAGGTGGCTTCGGCCCGAGAAGTGGCTACTTTGGCCCTTGAAGCTGCGGCCCTGGCCTCCTCAGATGCTACCTTGGCAAGCTTTCGATCTTCCTCCTTCCACAATTGGCCTCTTGGGACACATTGGCATGATTGTAATTAGCCAATGCATCCTTGATGTAAAGCATATTATGCACCATTTACAAGATTAATTAGAGTCTTGAGAGATGAAAGGATGGGGAAATATTGAAGGCAAATCAAGAAAGAAAGTTCTACAATGCTCACCTTCATGATGCAAACCGACTTTGCACGAAACATGCTCTCGATTAGGATACTCGTCTGCAAGGCTTGGTCAGTCGAAAGAGCAACAAGTTCAGCTTGCTCCTCAACCAGTCGATTGTCTCTTAGTGCTGATGCATCTATATGCACGGTCTTCATCAAAGTCAATATGTTATCTTTGACATCAAGACTGATGGGGGATTATACTCTCTTTGATGAAGACCCCAATGTCGTGCTGACCGAGAGCACGACTTCAATGTCAACCAAGGGAATGCTTAGAACTTGAGGCCTTGGGTGCTTCTCCCTTTGTGTCGCCTAGTTGGGAGCCATCTTGCTTGGGGTAACCCTTAGGGCCAGCCTTGCTGTTGGACTCGATTGAGGGCATGAAGCTGCAGAGATCTCGGCCTTCTTCTTCTTCAATGGCTCCAGCTCTGGAGACAAACCAGATCTCTTTTGGCTCTTCCACTACAAGAAAATAGTACTTTTGCGATGGAATTATTTGTAACACAAATTTTAGTCATAAATACATCTATTTACGACACAAATACCTTTCCATCGTAAATAATGAATTATTTATGACGTAAAATAGTTTTCATCATAAATAATATATAATTTATGATGGAAAATCTAGGTCCATAAAAAATATTACATTATTTACGATGCAAAATTTTCATAGCTAATAATTGATGAAAAATCATTTTTTTTAAAAAAATAAATAGCAAATTACTTTCTATCATAAATAATCTATATTTGCAATGAAAATTCATATTTTTATAATAAAAAAATAAATTATTTGTGATGCAAAATTTTCATCACTAATAATCAATAAAAGACCATTTTTTTTTTAAAAAATAAATATTAGATTATTTATGATGAAAATATTTCATCATAAATAATCTATATTTATGATGGAAATTCATATTTTCATCATAAATATTAAATTATTTATAATGTAAAATTTTCATCACTAATAATGAAAGAAAAATTAATTTTTTTAAAAATAAATAGCAAATTATTTACGATGGAAGCTTTTCATTGCAAATAATCTATATTTATAATGAAAATTTATATTTTTATCATAAATAATAAATTATTTATGATATAAAATTTTCATCATAGATAATCGATGAAAAATTAATTTTTTTTAAAAAAATAAATAGTAGATTATTTGCATAAAAAATTTTGTGTCATAGCTAACATACTTTTTATGATGGAAATCAATTTTACATCACAAATAACAGTTATTTATGATGCAAAATTTCTATTGCAACTAATCATCAAAAAATAAAAAATCTAAAAAATAGTAGATTATTGGCAATGAAAAGTTTTTGATTCGAATAATCATATTTATGATTGAAATTCAGGTTTGCATCATAATATTGACTTATGTGTGATGCAAAATTTCTATCACAAATAATCAATGAAAAATTAGAGATTTAAAATAATAAATAGTAGATTATTTATGATGGAAAGTTTGCATTGCACATAAATAATATTTGCAACAAAAATTATTTTTTCATTACAAATATTAAATTATTTATGACAAAAATTTTCATCTTAAATAATCAATGAAAAATTAGAATTTTTATTAAAAAAATTAATAGTACATTATTTATGATAAAAATATTTTATAAACTTAAAAAATAATTCAAGTATTTTATGACCAATTTTTTGGTCATAATTTTTTTAATATTTTATCATCAAAAAATCGATCACAAATATATTTTATAGCCAAATATAATTTTTTTAATTTTCTCTAAATATGATGTAATTTTAAAGTTTAAAATTTATTTTTGCTATTCATTATCTAAATAATTATTGTTAGAGTATCATCATAAAAAATCATCTTGATCCAATAGTCCTACCTATGTTGATAAATAAAATTTGATTTTGACGGTCACGAACAACTGCATGATGATAGATGAAAATCATCATCAATGGATCCAAAAACTTGCAATGATGATCTTAGTAATATTTATAGTATACTATTAAAATTTTACTTCAATCAGACATCATTATCATGGTCAATTTGGTACAGAATGATTTATACCATTAAATAAAAATGAGTGATCAAAAGATCAAATGGTATTTGATTATAAAATAATTTTTTAAATAATTGGTCATTGCTACTATTTAATCATCTGTACGATGGTGATTATAAATCCAAATCTCATGTATATGAACCATCCATATTAAGTAGATCTTACAAAAGCATAAATATAATTGCTTAAGAATCTTAAGAATGTGTATCAAGAGACATATAGTTTTGGATGGTTCGATCACTATCATAAAAAAAATAAAAAAAAATTTAGATGAAAATATTCTATTATAAAAAATTATTATTAGTGATGAAAATTATGTTTCTATCGTAAAATATTATCTACGATCCTATTTTTAGCGACTAATTATTAGTGATGAAATTTTTATTGTAAATAACTATTTATAATGGAAATTAAGTATTTGCAGTGCTCTTTTTTGCATCACAAATATTCCTTTTTGTTGTAGTGTTCTTCATGTAAGAGAGCCTCAAGGTAGCCATGTCCAGCTTCATCTCTACATTGAAGAGAAAAGTTTAACCGTGGATCAACCCTAAAGACTAAAGAAACTACAAAGACAGTTTGTGGAATGAAGACATACGGTGGAGAGCGACGTGGTTGATGCTGGCATCATACAGTCCCCGCTCTATTAAAAGGTACAAGAACTTCGAAACATGAACACCAAGTGATAAACATAAGAATTAGGATACTAGAAGCACATGATTTGTTATTAATTGATTATTATTATTATTAAGAATTAGATGTTTCTTAATCTATTTTACAAATAATTGGAGGTTTGAGCTGATCAAGATTCAAATTAGTTTAAACTCAAAAGAAATACTCAAAAACTAATGGGTCAAGAAGTGCAACCAACTCAAGGGTTAAGTCATTATCAATGGCTACTAAGCAAAGCATCAAGATGTAGGGGTCATTATTCAAGAAGCTGAACCCTAAGAAGAGGAAGAGAAGGACTCAAAGACTCCACGCCTCACACTACTTTCTCTTTCAAAACTCTCACATGTCGTACCAAATAAATCTTTCCATAACTTCCTAAAATTTCATGTGCTCACGCTCTATCCTCCATCCACGCAACCTAAAGACCCATGTCCTTCCCTTCTTCGCACGATCCCACTTCCTCTCTTAACACCTCAAAGCTCCTTCATAGAATAAAACTCCCTCTACTTTCCACACCAACTTCTTTCAATTAATATCTCATGGGCCCCACCTCCTATTCTCAATTAAGCTTTATGCGGCCCCTTCTTCCCGATTTCTTCTCGCAAACTCTTCCACTCATCACGCGGTCCCACTTCCTTCCTCTTTTAACTCGGGTGCCTCAAAAAGAAATCCACATGCTTTCCCTTACTCACACAAACTCATCTTCATGCCACTCGCTCCACTATATAAATAAAACCCAATCATCTTTTTCTCAACACCCAATGCCCCACCCCCCCCTAAAAAAAGCCAAAACACCCTAGGGTCTCCACCCTATTCCTCACATCCTCTTCATAGCTGCCATCCTCCTTCTCATCTCCACACCTTATCTCTCCCCTTCCCTCTTCTTCCTTCTTCTCTTTTATCTTTTTTCTTCACCTTTTCATCCAAGGAGTTTAGAATTCCAAAAGATGAAGATGATGGAAGCAAGAGAAATCATGATCATGAGCGACAAAGACTCCTCCATCTCAAGGAGGTGATGACTTCTTTTTGTAAATCAGATTTATTTTTTTTTACTTTATCTTTTATGTACTCTTTTTTATATAAAAAAATAAACAATATTTTTCTTTATATGCTCATGCTTGATAAACATATTAAATTTATATATAAAAATATTAATTTATTAATTAATTTATATTTATTTTTTAAGAATTAATACTTTTATTTATATTTTATAGAAAAAATAATGAATGAAAAGAGCTTGATTTATGGGTCAAAATAAAAAAAAATTAAAGCAAATCGGACCTAAATTGGATCCAAAATGAAAATTTGAAGGAAAAAGAAAGGAAAAATGAAAAAAATAATAAAAAGCCTTAAAAATCGGCCCATTAGGCCCGCCGATGCATGGTAGACCAGTCGATCGGTCCATAGATCCTGGTGTGGACCGTCCAACTTAGAAGGTGCAATGAATTAGTGGCCGCCATGTGGTAGACGTAGACCCTTAAGGGGTTTACCAAAAATCACACGCGGCTCACAGGGTTAAAACGATAATTTCACCACAAACGAAGCATGCTGATTGATTGCGGACTATAGTATGCTCAGTTCATTACGGTCTATAGCTATAGTAATACATGATTGGATGGCCCATGTTCATCCTGCTCGAGATCCAACGGCCCACGTTGATTCCTACCTTGATTCAAATAGTGCTCAGCCTTTGTGCGCGATTCATCAGCTAGAAATCATGCCGATGAAGATCCAATGGCTAGAATTCAATTTCAAGTTAATTAAGGAAGATTTCAGCACCATCCAATGGTCTAAATTCGTTCTATCAAGTGATCTAATTGCTGAAAATCATCACAAGGAGTAGAATTTGATCCAAACTCATTTTTCATGATTTTTCTCCATTTTTAACTTAAATTCCTCTGATTTTTCCTTTATAAAAAGCCCTTCTTTAAGATCTAACAAGCCATCGGCCCTCCAAAGCCCTCTTTTGACCTAAAACTCTCTCTCCCTCTCTCTTAAACTCTTCTTTCTTCAAATTTTCTTCTCTCTTCCTCCAACAGACCATAAAATTCTCTAAATTATCCATCAAAACTCATTTCCTACTCCTGATCTCTACAACTAGTTGCTTCTAGGATCTTCTATAAGGCTTCAAGGATGAAGATTTCAGTGAGAAGCTTTCTGATGGCCGGTTGATCAACTTGTTCTCAATAGATCATTGTAACCTTATTTGATGGTATTTTCTATTTTCTATCTTTTGTATTTCTTTTTAATTTACAATAAAAACTATTTTTATTTATAAAATCTTTGTGTCTTTATTTTTTTGCAATTGATCTAGAATAATTTATGACTTTTGAGATGAGCTATGATCTATGAATATGATTCGTGTTCTTAAGATAAATTATATTTAGATTAATTTTTTTATTATATCTAATTTAATTTAGACTAGCCTATAATTTTAAGAACCTGACTGTGATCCAAAGGTACAGACTCTACTCTTTAAGATAGATTATATCTTTATTGATTAGATATCTATTACAGCATATTAAAAAGAATACCAACTATCAGATAAGAGATCGATTGAGATCCTAAAAATCCATCTCCATACTTGCAACTCCACTTTAATTAATTTACTATTTATTTGCTTTCTTAATTAATTTAAGTAGCCTTTTAATTAATCAATCTTTAATTAATCTTAATTACTTTTAATTTTTAATATAAACATAATTAATATAATTTTTGAAGATACGATCGTGACTCACTCTATTTATATAGTAGTAAGTTAGATTTTATTTTTGACCACCTACAATAACGATCAAATTTTGACACCATTAACGGGGATCATGATTTAATTGCTTAAAAAATGTTAAAAAATTAAAAATATAAAAATATAAAAATAAATAAATAAAATAATAAAAAATAAAATAATAATAAAATTTAAAAAAATAGTAAAAATTTAAAAAAAATGATAAAAAATTTTAAAAAATTTTAAAAATTTAAAAAAATTAGAAAAAAATAATAATAAATTTTATTGACACCACATAACCTATTTAGAAGATTAGAGACATAATCATAAAATATAATAAGTAAAAATTTTCTACTTTTGATTGGACATCTTATTTTATTTGCATTGCATGTTCATAAGATACATTAAAGACACTAAACCCAATTAAACAAGATAAGATGAAATTTGATCATCCTTCTTTAGCCCGAAAATTACAAACCTTCATATTGCATTAACCCAAGTCTTTAATTTTTAAAATCAATTAGACATTGGCCTCTAAGGATACTCAGCTCATTAGGATAAGGAACCCTAAAAGTTGTACTGGGTTAGGGTTACTCAGTTCAACTGGTGTCTAAAGAAAATAATTCAGAAATCATGTTTTGAAGGAAGGTAGTTACTTAATTAGTTCTGTTAGCTTGCCTGGCCAAGATAGTTAGTGTCTTAGAAAAATAACGGGAGGACTCTCATCAATCTTACACTTACTTGGCCAGTTGAGTGACTAATCTATACTTAGAAGGCTTTAAGGTGACCTTGACAGTTAGGAGTTGTCTAGGTTTAGGATAACCCTTTGCCAGGATTAACTGTATAACTTGATTCATAACCAACATCAAACTTAATTAAACTTCTCCAATCTATTTCTTAGTTTTAGAACTTTCTAGGTTCTCATCTTTAGAATTTCCTTCATCCTTAAAAAAAAAACTTTTAAAAAAAATCTAAAAAAATATCTTTCTATGCTTGCCCTAAGGTACAATTGTAGGATTTATGCTCGAGCGTCGCGTACTACAATCCCAAATTCAACCCCTAGATCTTGAAATCGAGAGAACCCTTAAAGCCAACCGAATTAGAAACATGGACCAAAACTAGAAGAACGATCCACCTAGACAATTGAAGGAGTACTTCACTCCTTCCACATATACTTACTCTTCCCGCATTCAGGTTCCTCTAGTAGAAGCTACACAGTATGAAATCAAGTCTAGTGTTATTCAGATGCACCCATCTATTCATGGACTTGCTAATAAGAATCCATACAAACATCTTGATGAATTCCTAGTAATATGCTCAATAGTTAAAATTCAAAATTTCTCTGATGATGCCCTTAGGTTGAAATTGTTATCCTTTTTATTGAAGGACAAAGCAAAATATTGGCTAAATTTCTTAGAAACTATAACTATTTCAACCTATGACCAACTTCAAAAGAAATTTCTTAAAAAATACTTTTCAATAGGAAAAACTAATCAAATAAGAAAGGCCATAACTAGTTTTTCCCAGTTAGAGGGAGAGATGTTTCATGAGACTTAGGAGAGATTCAAAAAACTGATTAGAAAATGCTCCCACCATGCTGTACTCAAGTGGAAACTAGTCCAGTACTTCTATGATGGCTTGATAGAGAAGCACCGACAGATAGTTGTGCATCCTATGGTGGAACCTTCATATTGAAAAATGAGTAAGAAGCATGGTAGCTATCTGAAATCCTGAGCAAAAATTTATTACACCATATGTCTGGTGCTAGGAGAGCCCCTCCCTTGTCTGGACCTAAACGGGGTGGAATTTATGAAATAGGTAGTTCGATGGACATCTATAGCCTAGTAAATAAATTATCTTAAAAGATGGATCAACTATTGTAAGCAATGCCTATTAGTACTCCACCCACACCCATAGTAGATGTGTGTGCAATATGTTCAAGTCCTACACACACTACTTATCATTGTCCTACTGCATCTCAATTTTCTGAGTTTATACATGATCAAGTAAATCAAGCACAAACTTAGAATAATTTTAGGTCAGGATACAATCCTTACTCCAACACCTATAATTTTGATTATAGAAACCATCCGAATTTCTCTTGGGCCCAATAACCTACTGCTAGGCCACCAGTATCCAGACCCAATTACGCTAAGGTAGTTTATAAACCAACTCCATACCCATAAGTTACACAAAATTCACAACCTTCTTTAAACACTGCCTTTGAGAAGAAAATACCAAACTCTTCTACTCCCATACTCAATAGCCAAGTTAGAAATCCAACTTGAGCAACTAGCCACTACTTTTAATAGAAGGGAGGAAGGAAGACCTCCAAGTCCGCCCATTAATAACCCAAAAGGGCAATACATGGCTGAGAGCTCTACAGGCCCAGAAATTTTTTTTGAACATGCCAAGTCTGTTATGACCCATAGAAGTAGAAAAATCATAAGTCAGCCCAAAACAACTCAAGAGCCAGAACCATCAAAACCAACCAAATCAGAGAAAAATAAAACCATAAAGAGGGAAGAACCTACTAAACCAGCACCTGCACCTAAAGCCCCATTTCCTAGTGCTTTAGAATCCCTTTGCCTTTAGACAAGAAGGGCAGTAAAATGAATGAAATACTTGAACTATTTAAATAAGTCCAAATTAATTTATCCCTTCTTGATGCTATTAAATAAATCCCAACATATGCCAAAATTTTCAAAGATTTATGCACTCAAAAATGAAGAACCAAAGCACACACACCTAAGAAAGTCAACTTAATTGAATAAGCTAGCTCCATCTTTCAACAAATAATCCCATCCAAACTTAAGAATCCTGGTACCCTAATCATATCCTATGTTATAGGAGATATGACCATTAAGAAAGTATTGCTAAATTTAGGTGCAAGTATTAATCTTCTCCCAAGTTTTGTTTATGAACTTTTTAGATTTGGAGAATTAAAACCCACTACCATAATCCTACAATTAGCTGATAGATTAATTAAGGTACCCATAGAATGTTGGAAGATGTGCTGGTTAAGATGGATGAATTTTATTTTCTTGTAGACTTTCTAGTGTTAGACATGGAATCTAGTAGCAACCCCAGTCAAGTACCTATCATCCTAGGTAGACCCTTCCTAGCAACTGCCAATGCCTACATAAACTGTAGGACTAGGGTTATGGATGTGTCTTTTAGAAATAAAAAGCTAAGGTTGAATATTTTTAACACTACATAGGGACCACCTACTTTCGACCATGGTAAAATTAATTTACTAGAGGAAGTTTTAGAAGATAAAACCCACATCTTGCTCGACTCAGACCCTTTACAGGCATATCTAACACACTTTGGAGTGGATGATTTTGATATTGATGGATATACTAGAGAAGTTAATGCACTTTTAGAACCATCTAATTTTAGCACCACTCCTTCTTGGACTTTAAAATATGAACAATTACCGACTCAGTTGAGCCCTTTAGTACCATCTCTAGAAGCACCATCTACCTTAGAGTTAAAGTCTCTTCCTGACATATTAAAGTATTTATTTCTTGGACCCGATGAGATCCTTCTAGTAATCATATCCTCTAAATTAACTACTGACAAGGAAGACCAACTTGTAGGTGTGCTCAAAGAATACAAAGAAGCCATAGGGTGGATAATTGCTGATTTGAAAGGCATTAATCCTTCTATTTGTATGTATCACATACATTACGAGGCTGAGGCCAAACCATATGAAGACATGCAATGTAGATTAAATCCAAACATGCGGGAGGTAGTAAAGCAAGAGGTAATAAAATGGTTAGATGCAGGCATTATCTATCCAATTTTTGACAGTAAATGGATTAGCCCGACCTAGGTGGTACCTAAGAAGTCGGATATCATTATGGTAGAAAATAATAAAGATGAGTTATTACCCACTTGCACAACAACTGGTTGGCGAGTATGTGTGGATTATAGGTGACTCAATGCTGTGACTAGGAAAGATCACTTTCCACTACCTTGTATCGACCAAGTTCTAGAATAGTTAGAGGGTCAAAGTTACTATTGCTTCCTAGATGGATATTCAAGATACAATCAAGTGCCTGTATTCCCAGAGGATCAAGAAAAAACCACCTTTACCTATTCCTATGGTACTTTTGCCTTCCGTAGAATGCCTTTTGGACTATGTAATGCATAGGCCACTTTTCAGGAGTGCATTATGGCTATTTTTTTCAATATGGTCGATAAGTTTTTAGAAGTGTTTATGGATGACTTCTCTATTTTTGGCTCTACTTTTGATATCTATCTTCAAAATTTAACTAAAGTGCTCAAACAATGTGTGGAGATAAATTCGGTATTGAGTTAGAAAAAGAGCTATTTTATGATTCGTGAGAGAGTCGTACTCGGGCATATTGTATTTGAATAGAGGATCAAAGTAGATAAAGCTAAAGTTGAGATAATATTAAAGCTACCACCTCCAACCTCGATTAAATAAATACGATCCTTCTTAGGACATGCAGGATTTTATAGGTTCTTTATTAAGAACTTTAGCAAAATTTTTTGATCTTTATGTAATCTTTTGGCTAAAGAAAATTCCTTTGATTTTAATGAAGACTTTTTAGCCACCTATAATAAACTTAAAATAGCATTGACTACTGCACCAATTATTAAACCACTAGATTGGATCCTACCATTTGAAATTATGTGTGATGCTTTTGATTATGCGGTAGGGGCAATTTTAGGACAAAAATTCAATAAAGAATCACATGTAATTTACTATGCCAGCAAAACTCTCTCTGATGCTCAATTGAACTATACCACAACTGAGAAAGAATTGCTTACAATTGTGTTTGCCTTAGAGAAATTTAGATCACACCTTCTGGGCTCCAAGGTCTTAGTTTAATTTAACCATGCTGCATTGAAGTATCTGTTATCAAAGAAGGATACAAAGCCTAGGCTGATTAGATGGGTCTTTTTATTGCAAGAATTTAATCTAGAAATTTTAGATAAAAAGGGTTCCTAAAATGTGGTAGCAGATCATATCTCAAGAATCTTGGTAGAACACAATAGTAAAAGCATTGGAGATAGATTTTTGGATGAACAACTATTTTCAGTATCTTTTAATAATATTCCTTGGTTTGCACATATAGTTAATTACTTGGCAATAGGACAAGTCCCATCCCACTAGACCCAACAAGAGAAAAATAAATTCTTTTCTCAAGTAAAACACTATTTTTGGGAAGAACCAGAGTTGCTCAAAATTTTGCCTCAACCAAATTATCTGATGATGTATCATTGAGAGTGAATTTCAAAGTATCTTAACTTTTTGTCACTCATTAGCTTATGGGAGACATTTTAGTGGAAGAAAAATGATAGCAAAAGTACTACAAAGTGAATTTTACTGGCCAACATTATTTAAGGATGCCCATAATTTCTACCATAATTATTTAAGATGTCAACAAATAAAAAATATTTTAAAAAAAGATATGATGCCCCTGTCCCTAATTTTAGTAGTTAAAATCTTTGATATTTAGGGAATTGACTTTATGGGCCTATTTCCTTTCTCTTATGGTTATGAATATATTTTGGTAGCAGTAGATTATGTTTCTAGGTAGATAGAAGCTATGGCAACATGAACCAATGATCATAAGATGGTAATCAAGTTTATCCAAAAAAATATTATAAGTCATTTCGGTTGCCCTAGGACCATAATTAGTGATGGGGGTATGCATTTCACAGATAGGCACTTTGAAGTATTGATGAAAAAATATGGAATAACACATAGAATAGCTATCCCATATCACCCCCAGACCAATGGACAAGTTGAAGTGTCCAATAGGAAAATAAAGAAGATGTTAGAAAAAATGGTTAGGCCCGACCATAAAGATTGGTCTGAGAGATTAGATGATGCACTATGGGCCTACCGTACTGCCTACAAAACCTCTATAGGAATGTCTCCTTATCGGCTTATTTTTGAAAAACCTTATCATCTACTGGTAGAATTAGAACATTGTGCATATTGAAAAATAAGAAAATTTAATTTTGATATGAAAAAAGCGAGGTTAAAAAGGAGACTGCAATTAAATGAATTAGAAGAATTACATAATGAGGCATATGAGAGCGCTAAAATTTATAAGACTCGAACGAAAGCTTACCATGATAAAATTAGTTCAAGAAAAATCTTTGAACCTAATAAAAAGGTATGGCTCTTTAATTCTAGGTTAAGATTATTTTCTAGTAAACTTCGCTCATGTTGGGACGGACCATTTATTGTGATCCAAGTTTTTTTCCATGGAGCAATAGAACTAAGAGATCTAAAATAGAAAAATACTTTCAAAGTTAGTGGCCAACTGACCAAACCTTATTTAGATGGTATAAGGGATGGAGAACAAATTGAGTTAGTGGATCTGATTGAACTAGTCTATGAACTACCATAAATTTTTGGCTTGGTCTGGCTGAAGATCTTAACTTAGCGCTTATTGGGAGGCAACCCATTATTTTCTTTCTTTCTTTCAAAATTTTAGTTTTTATTTTTGTATGAAATTAATAAAGATGATTAGCTTAAGTTGAGGGAAGCACATCATCAAAACAACATCCTATATGAACTTGAAGGAGCATAATGAAGAACTTGCCAAAAACAAATCAGGTGGTACCCCTTCTTGATAAATATTTTTGTTTTTCTCTTCCTCCATTAAGGATAATAAAAATTAAGTTGAAAAAGAGAATAACTAACTTTAAAACTTGTGAGTCCTCAAGTATGATTTAAAATAATTAGCTTTATATATCCAAACTTTATTTTAATTAAAAGTTAATTGAACATCTTAATTCATGAATGATTAACGATTTAGATAATTTTAGAGATATTGAGAATAAATTATTAAAAAAATCTAATGAATGGTAGGGTTTTAACCAAATCAAATTTTAAGAGTGATTCTAGAACCCTCTTTTTACCGATCTTAATAAAGAATCTACTGAAGGAAAATCCTAATTTTTTGGTCTAGGTTCATTCAGCTCTGATCAGATCAAGAGATATATTTCAAAAATTTTTACTCTTTGATCCATATCAGATCTGAGATATTTTAGATCTAATTATTATTATTTTAGAAATTAAAATAAATTTAGATAAATTAAATCAGATTTAATTTATCTTGAAGTGGATAATCCTATTATCCGTTGATGATCTTGTAAGCAGCGGAAGGTTCTGGATCTAGCCATGCAAGTGCCTGGCCTCTACCGATATCCAGTTGGACTGAATCTGGAGATCCATTTTTTCTCTATCACGTCTCCAAAAATCAGATCTGGATCTGATCTGAAGGATCTTCAAAACTTTTTTTGAAGATCAGCAGTTGTCCTTTGCAGCAGCGCAGCCTTCTAGCTTTCAGTCGCCTTTCTCTCATCTGGATCGCACCAACCAAGGTCCAAAACTCCTTTTGGACATGGAGAGGAGAGGGAAAAGGTGGGTTTGGCATGGAGGAGGAGAGGAGAAGCAGCCTTGGGGTATGGAGAATTGTCATGCTCTTTGAGTTGGGCGCAGGGTCTTATTTATAGACTAAGCGTGATCCAACTCCTCTTCTTCCCAACCAATCACAACCCTTTGTGAAATCAGATCTAAATCTGATTGGTGGGAATAGAGTCCCCTGGATTCCTCCTTAGAGGGCACCTAAGATCAGTCAAAGTTGGTTCTTAGGAGAACTCTAATCGAAATCCAAAAAGGAGATGGAGTCCCTATCCAACAGGGACTCCTGGGCGCCTCCAACTTGGGCACACGCCAAGGGTGGCATGCGCCCTCCTCCTTGCCAGGTTCTGGTAGGGGGACAAGCCCCCACCAGCTCTCCAATAGGTGCATGACACATGGACAAAAGTCAAAGTATCAATGGTCAACATTTGACCAGTCAAAGGTCAACTTTTGACCAAAGTCAAAGGACGAGAAATGGCAGGTGACCAAAAATGGCAGGTAATATCTTACAAAATAAGACAATTTTTTTTGACTTGGACAAGCTCCAGTCAGACAAAGTGAAGGCCTCTAAATGAGCACAAACTCCTTTGGCTCAGTCAGGACAACTTATTTATGATAGTAAAAGAAGAACGTTAGGTTCAATCGAGTGCTAGCACGATTTTCTTGAACCTAATTGAATCTCATTCAGATCAATTGAACTGGATCAGTTCAATTGATGATCACCAGATTCAAACCCTTGTTTGTGTGACATCCAGTTAGGTTCAGTTCTGTATGGTAATGGGATATGTCATGATCTCTATCATCGACATCATCGAAACTCCTTTCGATGGATCAGAACTCTTCTGATTCGAACAGCTAGAATGATCGATCATCTAAATCATTCTAATTGCTCCCAAAATCCACCAGTGACACCTAGCAGTATATGGTGGCAACCCATCAGAGCTGAATGCGAACCTCTTGGTGCAGCTACCTGTGTGATTAAGTTCTTCTATCTTGAGCCCGATCAGATTAGGGTTAAGGTGAACTCGTCAAACCCTAGTTCTCTGTCATATGATGTAATCATTCGATTCAAGTCCGATGTGAAAATCTAAATAGAAACTCTTTCTATTATTTCACTCTGCCATGGCCATGGGCTTCTGGACTTGATTCTCATGATCATCATAGGGCTGCTCCTCTACCACCGAGGTAGATAGATTCCATCTTGATGCAATCCAGTTCCTACAATGAACATGCTATAGCCAACATACACCTCAGGGTTCCATATGGCTAGGAGACCGAGTAATGGTGTAGTCAAACTATAACACCCTCAAGGTGAACTATCGATGCACCTCAGGTCAAAGAACCAGACACTACTGCAGCATCGAGTCAGTCATTGACGAGAAGGTAGACTTCCTAATGACTACTCGAGGTGGTCACGCTCAGTGCCCTCATTCTCTAACGAGTACCTGTACTCTCGCTCCGATGTCTCCACACCGTAGACTCAAGACTCATCTACTAAAGAGAAGCGATTGTACACCAACCTTTTCGGATCAATCACCATCCTCATGATGATCCTATGGTCGGGAGCATTTTATGAGTTAATAATGATTATTCATGTCTTAAATTTTCAACTCTTGAAAATATGAATTATCATTACCATTAACTCAAAGGATGTATCACAGACACTAAATACACATATGTGATAGAAAATAATCCATTTTATTGATATTTAGTCAAAATTATAATTTTGCCCCTAGAAGTGTATTACAAGTGTCAGCCAATTCTGGCTTCTAGGGCACATATATCTAACAATCTCCCACTTGTCCTAAAGCCAATTGGCTACAAGTCTAAGTCCCATCTTCTCAAGGTGGGCTTCGATCTTCTGCTGGCCCAATGGCTTTGTAAGTGGGTCTGCCACATTATCTGTGGAGTTGACTCTCTTGACCTCGACGTAAACCCTTCTCGAGGTAATCGTGGATGAGGTGGTATCGCCGCTCAATGTGCTTGGATTTTTGGTGAGACCTTGGCTCCTTAGCAAGGGCTATGGCGCCATTGTTGTCGCAGTATAGAGGAATGGCATCTGATGGCATTACTCCAATTTCTGCAGCAAACTTCTTGTACCAGAATGCTTCCTTCGCAGCCTCTGATGCAGCGATATATTCTGCTTCCATGGTGGAATCTGCTATCACAGTTTGCTTGGAAACTCTTCCAGCTGACAGCACCACCATTGCACACAAACAGACTCCCAGATGTCGACTTTCGATCATCTACATCGGACATGAAATCCGAGTCTGTGTATCCCTGGACTTGGAGTTCTCCGTTACCAAAGACCAACATCATATCCTTAGTTCTTCTTCAAGTACTTAAGGATACATTTCACAGAAGTCCAGTGTTCTTCACCTGGATTTGACTGATATCTGCTTGTGACACTCACAGCATGGGCTATATCAGGTCGTGTACATAGCATGGCATACATGAGGCTCCCTATTGCAGAAGCATAAGGGATCTTGCTCATGCATTCTATTTCCTCAGGTGTGCTAGGGCACATCTTCTTGGAAAGATGAATACCATGTCTGAAGGGTATTAATCCCCTCTTAGAGTTTTCCATACTAAACCTCTTTAGTACTTTCTCTATGTACATCTTCTGTGAAAGTCCTAGCATCCTATTCGGTCTATCCCTATAGACCTTAATTCCTAGAATAAAGGATGCTTCACCTAGGTCTTTCATGGAGAATTCCTTGGACAACCATAATTTGACTGTTGTCATCATGGGAATATCATTTCCAATAAGGAGGATGTCATCCACGTACAATACGAGGAAGACAACAGCGCTCCCACTGACCTTTTTGAAAGACACATGGTTTCCTCTTCATTTTTGATGAAACCAAACATTTTGATCACATCATTGAAATGAGTGTTCCAGCTCCGAGATGCTTGCTTAAGTCCATATATGGACCTTTGCAGCTTGCAAACCTTGTGATCAGTATCACTGGATGTGAAACCTAGCGGCTGTTCCATATAGATATCTTCCTCAAGATATCCATTTAAGAATGCCATTTTCACGTCCATTTGCCATATTTCATAATCGAAATAGGCTGCAATGGCAAGCAATGTGCGGATGGATTTTAGCATAGCCACTGGGAAAAAGGTATCCTGATAGTCAATGCCTTCGCATTGACTATAACCTTTTGCCACTAGTCTAGCCTTGAATGTCTCCACATTCCCATCTGCACCAATCTTTCTCTTGAAGATCCATTTACACCCAATAGGTACTATACCTTCTGGTGGATCTACCAAGGTCCAGACTTGGTTTGAGTGCATCGAGTCAATTTCTGACTGCATTGCCTCTAGCCATTTCTCGGAGTCGATATCTGATATCGCCTCGTTGTAGGTTTTGGGATCATCACCATGAGCACCATTACCTACGAGGAACATTTTTCTCTACTTCCTCTGAAATAATACCTAAGTATCTTTCAGGGGATGGAAAACTCTTTTTCGATCTACGAGGTGGAGGAGGTAGTGTTCTTATTGGCTCAACCTGATTTGGTTCCAATTGGTCCTTAGCTCGTTGTACTTGTGAGACTTTCTCATCAAGCTTAATCTGCTTTCCAATGCCGCTATCTTGAATAAACTATTTTTCAAGAAAGATGGCATGTCGACTCACAATCACATTGTGGTCTTCTGGAATGTAGAAATAGTATCCTAATGACTCTTTAGGATATCCTATGAATCGAGCTCTGAAGGACCTAAACTCTAACTTGTCCGCTTGTTGTCTTTTGACATGAGCCGGACAACCCCAAATTCTGAGATGACTCAGACTTGGTTTCTTACCGTGCCATATCTCATACGGTGTGGTAGGAACGGATTTTAGAGGAAACCCTATTCAGTAGATAAATTGAAGTTAACAATGAATGTCCCAAAGAAAATCAGGAAGGTCTGTGAAGCTCATCATGGATCGGACCATATCCAATAGAGTCCGATTTTCTCCATTCTGAAAACCTTCGTTGAGTTGAGGTGTTCCTGGTGGAGTCCATTGAGAGACTATGCCATTTTTCCTTGAGATAGTCTAGGAATTTTTCGGCTAAGGTATTCACCTCCTCGATCTGATCGAAGAACCTTAATGGGTTTTTCAGTTTATTTTTCTACTTCATGTCTGAATTCTTTGAACTTTTCAAAAGCTTCAGACTTGTGTCTCATAAGATACACATACCCATACCTAGATAGATCATCGGTAAAGATAATGAAGTAGACAAAATTGCCTCTAGCCGGCACATCAAATGGGCCGCACACATCAGTATGTACTAGGGCAAGGAGATCTGTGGCCCTTTCCCCATGTCCAACAAAAGGGAGTTTAGTCATTTTGCCTTGAAGACAAGATTCACAAGTTGGATATGACTCGAAAGTCAATGGACTCAATAGCCCATTTTTCTCCAATTTGTTGATCCTATCTTCTGCTATATGACCTAATCTCAGGTGCCATAGATACCTATCATTTGGACTATCCCTAGGTCATTTGGCATTCACACGTTTTGCTCGATAGTTAGAATAGGTACATCAATATGTAGCTGATAAAGATCATTAATAAGAAAACCATTTGCAATTTTATTTCTTTCATAAAGAATGTTACAATGGTCCTTAAAGAAGGTAATCACATAGCCTTCTAGTGCTAAGCATGAAACAGAAATCAAATTCCTGCTAGCTGCAGGCACATAATAACAGTCTTTCAAAACTAAGTCTAAACCAGATGGTAATCGAAGAGGGTATGTTCCCACGCCTACTGCAGCAACTCTTGCTCCATTACCGATGCGTAGGATCATGTCTCCATCCCTCAGCCTCCTGCTATCCTCAAGACCCTGCATGGAAGTGCACAGATGAGCACTAGAACCAGAGTCAAGCACCCAACTGGATGCAGAAGAAATCGTAAGGTTAGACTCAATAACGAGCATACCTCCAGAAGGACCTTCCTTCTTGTTCTTCAGGGTGGCCAGGTAAGTAGGGCAGTTCCGCTTCCAATGGCCGTCGCTGTTGCAATGGAAACACTTTCCTTTGACATCGGCCTTTTTCATCTTCGGCTCTGCCTTCTTCTTCTTTCCTCCTTCCACCTTCTGCTTTTTCACAGACTTCTTTTTCTTTTCCATAAGACTTTCTTTTGGAAGAAGTCCATTCCATAGCAAGAACTGAGCCTTTAGAACCTTTCATAGAAAGCTCAGCGGTGACCAGCATATTCATTAATTCGGCCAAGGAATTTTGAAGTTTATGCATGTGGTAATTCATGATGAATTGCCCATATGCATCAGTCAAGGATTGCAGAATAATATCATTCTGCAGATCCAAGTCTAACTTCACACCGAGCTTCTCAAGCTCTTCCATGTCCTTGATCATCATCAGACAGTGATCTTGGACTGACTGCCCATCATGCATCTTAGCCTTAAAAAGTCATTTCGTGACTTGATACTTGGCTGCGCGACTCTGTTCACCAAACATCTCCTATGCAGGTGAGCCAACATTTGGCGAGCAGTCCCGATATCTTCATGTTGGCGCTGGAGCTCATCAGACATCGAGCCCAACATGTAATATCTGGCCTTATTATCTTCGTCTATCCATTTTTTCAGAGATGCTCTCTGTTCAGTGGATGGATGGGCTGGTAAGGTGGGAGGGTCCTGGATCCAATACATGGGTTAACTTCTCAAAATCCAAAATGATTTTGTAGTTTCCTGAGCCAATCTTTATAATTGGGTTCGGTCAGTCTATGTGTGTCCAGGATACGTGCTAATGGGTTGGACGCAGACATTTTCCTATAGAGAGTCAAAGATTCTAGTTAGATACTGTAATTATGACTTGACCAATTTATTTAGAGATTTTATTTTTAAATAAATTAGCTTCCACTATTTTCTCGGATCCCTACACTCCCTCTGTAGAGATGCAAAAATCTCCATGATTAATGATTTCTAGTGGGTGGTGCGGTCTCACCAACTGACTCATCACCTCACCTAACAGTTATTGGTGATGGGTTAGCCAATGAGTGAACAACTCTTGTTCAATGATTCTCTAATCATGGTGCACCCAAACTTGGTCTCTAATTCATGAATCTCACCGTATCCAAAATATTGATCCACTCCTTAGTTAAGTCAGACCCACCATTTGCATGCACAGACTGGATTTCCTAATTGAGTCTCTCACCGTATCCAAGAATATTGAGCCCAACTCATCCTCCAGCCCATAGCATCCAATGCCTAATAGACATGGTTGCATCTTTTCGGTGCAACTGAGCCACTGTATCCAGTCGAGAACAATCAACCCGGGAAGGGCCCGCACATCTACAATGGTGGAAGACCTCAGACTTAATCTTTTCTTAGGGAAGAATTGATTCAGGTCTCATTAAACTAGACTTATCATAGTCATAACAATTATGACTAACCTAGTGGCATGGGTTAGCTCGGATTATTGACCACCTCAAGATCAGAACTGTGTCAACAGATATGGCCAGGTAAGTGAGACCGGTGGAAGGAATATGCCATTAACTCGTACAAGAATGCATTCAGGTCGAGTAGCTTCCAATTAAAAATCAGTCGGTCGTATGTGCCAAACTTACCTTAGACACCAAATTATTGAGCCAGAACCAATTGGGTTAGCCTACAATCCAGACTCTAACCTCTGAGCCTAATTAGGTCTTGCTTGATCGTGACTCGATCTTGACCCAGACTTAATCCTATTAGGCTGGTCAATTTAAGCATTGTTGATCCCATCTAACCAACTCTTGATTCGGTTTGATCAACCGCTTAGACCTAATTGAGCTACCCAAGCCCGAACCCAGTATTATGAATATGTCTTAGATCTGAAATTCTTAATTTTAGATCTAATTAATATTTCATAATCTTAATTTTTAATTAAGTAGGGTTCATAAATAAAATATGCACAATAAATCCTAGGGTTTCAGGATCTAGGGTTTTGCAGAAAGTAAGTTTTGGATTTCTGATTAAGGACGAACGCGCAGCACCCCTACACATCATAAGAACACCCCATCGGATGGAAGGAGAGGGCCTTTAAACCCTTCTTCATTCTTATGATCGGACGGCCAAGAGGAATGCCTTAATCAGGAACATGCAATACTACAAAATAGTTTTAGATCTATATCATATATCTCATATACAAATTAGATCTAATCATGGCATATTTTGCATACATCTCATGTATCGAATCATGCATATTTTTCAGATCTAAATTATCTCATAATAATCTAAAAAATTAGATTTAAATTGATCTTAATCAAAATAAATTCTAATCTAGATAATTATGTAAACTATTCTACAACTAGTCTAGACATGCATCAATCATATCTCATATGATATTTAAAATTAAATAATTTTTATTTTATTTTTTAGATGTTATTATAATAATTATAATATCAAAAAATAGTAAATAAATAGATCTAAAATATGATTTAATCAAATTAAATTGAAAACATGCAAGACTATTCTATAGAACTATTCTATTTTAGAACTAGTCATGCATATTTTCTAATCTTAGATCCAAATCATTTAATTTTAATTTTTTCTAATTTTAGATCTGATCACATCTCATGTGACATCTAAAATCACTTATTTTTAATTAAAATAAATTTAAAATTAGATCTAAATACTTTTAGAACCTTGGCTCTGATACCAGTTGAAGGAAAATCCTGATTTTTTGGACCAGGTTCGTTCAGATCTGATCAGATCAAGAGATATATTTTAAAAATTTTTCTCTTTGATCCATATTAGATCTAAATATATTTTAGATCTAATTATTATTATTTTTAAAATTAAAATAAAATTAGATAAATTAAATCAAATTTAATTTACCTTGAAGTGGGTAATCCTATTACCCATTGATGATCCTGTAAGCAGCGGAAGGTTCTGGATCTAGCCATGCAAGTGCCTGGCCTCTATCGATATCCACTCAGGATTGGATCTAGAGATCCTCTTCTTCTCTATCACATCTCCAAAAATTAGATCTGGATCTGATCTGGAGGATCTTCAAAACTCCTTTTGAAGATCAGCAGTTGTCCTTTGCAGCAGCGCAGCCTTCTAGCTTTCAGTCGCCTTTCTCTCATCTGGATTGCACCAACCAAGATCCAAAACTCCTTTTGGACATGGAGAGGAGAGGGAGAAGGTGGGTTTGGCATGGAGGAGGAGAGGAGAAGCAGCCTTGGGGTGTGGAGAATTGTCATGCTCTTTGAGTTGGGCGTAGGGTCTTATTTATAGACTAAGCATGATCCAACTCCTCTTCTTTCCAACCAATCACAACTCTTTGTGAAATCAGATCTAAATCTGATTGGTGGGAATAGAGTCCCTTGAATTCCTCCTTAGAGGGTGCCTAAGATCAGTCAAAGTTGGTTCTTAGGAGAACTCTAATCAGAATCCAAAAAGGAGATGGAGTCCCTGTCCAACAGGGACTCCTGGGCGCCTCCAACTTGGGCACACGCCAAGGGTGGCGTGCACCCTCCTCCTTGCCAGGTTCTGGCAGGAGGACAGGCCCCCACCAGCTCTCCAATAGGTGTGTGACACATGGACAAAAGTCAAAGTGTCAATGGTCAACATTTGACCAGTCAAAGGTCAACTTTTGACCAAAGTCAAAGGACGAGAAATGGCAGGTGACCAAAAATGGTAGGTAATATCTTACAAAATAAGACAATCTTTTCTGACTTGGACAAGCTCCAGTCAGACAAAGTGAAGGCCTCTAAATGAGCACAAACTTCTTTGGCTCAGTCAGGACAACTTATTTATGATAGTAAAAGAAGAACGTTAGGTTCAATCGAGTGCTAGCACGATTTTCTTGAACCTAATTGAATCTCATTCAGATCAATTGAACTGGATCAGTTCAATTGATGATCACCAGATTCAAACCCTTGTTTGTGTGACCTAGTTAGGTTCAGTTCTGTATGGTAATGGGATATGTCATGATCTCTATCATCGACATCATCGAAACTTCTTTCGATGGATCAGAACTCTTCTGATTCGAACAGCTAGAATGATCGATCATCTAAATCATTCTAATTGCTCCCAAAATCCATCAGTGACACCTAGCAGTATATGGTGGCAACCCATCAGAGCTGAATGTGAACCTCTTGGTGCAGCTATCTGTGTGATTAAGTTCTTCTATCTTGAGCTCCGATCAGATTAGGGTTAAGGTGAACTCGTCAAACCCTAGTTTCTATCATATGATGTAATCATTTGATTCAAGTCCGATGTGAAAAGCTAAATAGAAACTCTTTCTATTATTTCACTCTGCCATGGCCATGGGCTTCTGGACTTGATTCTCATGATCATCATAGGGCTGCTCCTCTACCACCGAGGTAGATAGATTCCATCTTGATGCTATCCAGTTCCTACAATGAACATGCTATAGCCAACATACACCTCAGGATTCCATATGGCTAAGAGACTGAGTAATGGTATAGTCAAACTATAACACCCTCAAGGTGAACTGCCGATGCACCTCAGGTCAAAGAATCAGACACACTACTACAGCATCGAGTCAGTCATTGACGAGAAGGTAGACTCCCTAATGACTACTCGAGGTGGTCACGCTCAGTGCCCTCGTTCTCTAACGAGTACCTATACTCTTGCTCCAGTGTCTCCACACCATAGACTCAAGACTCATCTACTAAAGAGAAGCAATTGTACACCAACCTTTTGGATCAATCACCATCCTTGTGATGATCCTATAGTCGGGAGCATTTTATGAGTTAATAATGATTATTCATGTCTTAAATTTTCAACTCTTGAAAATATGAATTATCATTATCATTAACTCAAAGGATGTATCACAGACACTAAATATACATATGTGATAGAAAATAACCCATTTTATTAATATTAGTCAAAATTATAATTTTGTCCCTAGAAGTGTATTATAAGTATCAGCCAATTCTGGCTTCTAGGGCACATATATCTAACATCTACTTCATGAAAGTTGGGTGGAAAAATCAAAATATGGAAAAATTTTTTTTAAAATTTATTTTTTTTTAAAAAAAGTGAGAACATGGATTTTTCATTGAGTAATTAGGCTTCTTCGTCTGAGTAAGCATTGTGGTTCGCTAAAAAGATGGGCAATATAAATTAAAAAAGAAGATTTAGCATTATCTCATTGAGTAACCGGACTCCTTCACCTAAGTAAGCATCATGGTTGACGTCAAAAGATGGGCATGCATGTAAAAAAATAATAAAAAAAATATAAAAATATAAAAAATAAAAATAAATATGGATAATAAGGGGACTATATTGCAAGAAGACAACAAATCCCTCTCATATCAAGTTATAGGATTTAATACTAAAGTGGAAAGTTGGTAAAAAAGGATTTCTAAAAATTTAAATGTCTAATACTCAACCACTAATTGGGTTAAATTAGTAAACCAATGATGTACCTCTTTAATGGTCTGATCGAGTATCAACTATCTTTAGGAATATCTAAACCTAACTTTTAATTCAAGACTAAGTTAGTATATATTGCTAATTAATATATTTTGCTCGAGGATGAGTAAAGTTCAAGTTAGAAAATATGATAAATATATTAAATTTATATATAAAAGTATTAATTTATTAATTAATTTATATTTATTTCTTAAAAATTAATATTTTTATTTATTTTTATAGAAAAAAATATTATGAATAAAAAGAGCTTGATTTATTGGTCAAAACAAAAAGAAATTGAAGCAAATCGGACCTAAATTGGACCCAAAATGAAGATTTGAAGGAAAAAGAAAGAAAAATGACAAAAATAATAAAAAGCCCAAAAATTTGATCCATTAGGCCTGTTGGTGCACGGTAGACCAGTCGGTAGGTGCTGACCCTAGATTGATTTTGATGATAATAAAAGCATATGAGTATAGTTGTTAAATTACTAACGTTATTTATGAGGATGTGTAGTTGTATATCTCAAAAGCTCATAAATTCTAAGGCCACAAATTACACCTTTCAAGAGATTATAATGAAGATTAAATTAAGGCAAAAAGGCAAATCTAGCCCATAAATTAATTTAGAAAAGAAAGGGTCAAAACAGTCTTTGGCATACATGGCATGGAAACTGGGCCGATCCAGTTTAAAACTAAGCCGACCTAGTCTCAGTGGAAGCAAAAGATAAAAAGTACAGAAAGTCAGATTTTCAAGATCTAGGGGACTGAGCCGATCCAACTGAAAATTGAGTCGATCCAGTTTGGACTAAGCCGACCCAGTGACTGTAATGGCTAATTTTCTGCACTACTTCAAATGGCTAGTTTTTCACTCCAATGGCTATTTTAGTCCTTCTAACGACTAAAACTTCTTCATCAGCCACTTTCAAACATATAAAAGATTAAAGACTCAATGGAGAAAGAACATAAGAAGATTTAAAAAGAGAAATCATCATTTCTTAGAAAAAATATTAAATATCATTAAAAAGAGAAAGAATATAGAGGAATCAAACTTTTAAATCAGAGAGCATCCAAGAGGATTTATCTCCATCATCTTCTACATCCTCTCAAGCATCAAGAAGAGAAGTAAAGCTTCGAAAGAGCACATATTCAGCCACTTATTCAAGCTCCAAAAGAGTTTTCTTTTTTATTTTCTTTTTTATGCTAAATTTAATGCTTTGTATTTTTATTTCTTTACAAGTTTCTTTGAAAAAAAAATTTAGAGATTAGGCCCATCCAAGCCTAGGATTGAACTTTGTAGGTTTTGGTTGGTGAGCCCGTAAAACCAATTAAATTGATAGTGATCTCAAGAAAACTATCGATGTAGGATTATGGTTGGTGAGCCTAGTAAAATCAACTAAATTTATTTATGATCTCAGATTAAAATAAATATACTATAATCTTAGATTATAGTAAAATTTTCAAAAAGAGCTTGGAGAGTGGACCTAGGTGTGGGGTTGCACCGAACCATTATAAATTTTTTGTGCATTTGTGTTGTATTTTCTTCTTTATTGCTTTACATATGTTGCATGCTTTAAATTGCTAATTACTTACTAATTTAGATTAACTTCTGCTTAAGATCATTCACACTTGATTTTGTTGCATACACTAATTAATTTTATTGAATTAAATTAAGTTAAGCATATACTTGTGTAGAGTTAAATTTGGCCAAAAATTTTATAAATCCAATTCACCCCTCTCTTAGGTAGCCATCCTTGGGCAACAATTGGTATAAGAGTGGGTGCTCTAATTTTTTTATTTATTCTAGAGTTAAAGATCTTATGACTGACCCATTTAGTTTCTTATTTAATGAAGGCCATTCCATAGATAAACCTCCATTATTAAATGGATCAAATTATAAATATTAAAAATCTAGAATGAAAATCTTCATACAATCACACGATTATGATTTATGGAAGATTATAATCAATTGTCCACACACATCCAATGCATTGATTTGTGATGAAGAAATAATCCAATTAAATGCTAAGACTTTAAATATGCTTTATTGTTCATTAGATGTAAATGAGTTTAATCTAATTTCTTCTTACATTTCAGCAAAAGAAGTTTGGGAGAAATTGGAAACAACTTATAGGAGAGAAAGTCAAAAAGAAACGTCAAGCTCTATGAAGAGAATGAAGCTCACCGTAACATATGCCTCACGGCTCATGAGGATGGAAAGAAAAAGAAGAAAAAGAAACAAAGAAAAAAAAGCATCAATTAAGGGGGAGCAAAGCAAGGAAAACAAAAATGAAAAAGTGGAAGAAAGTGCTATCAATCTTTGCCTCATGGCTAATGAAGATGAGGTAAATTCTAAAAATTCTTTCCAATTTACATTCGATGAATTATATGAAGCCTTCAATGATCTAATGGATGAATATAAAAAGTTAAAGCTAAAAAATAAGAAGCTTAAAAGTTCAAATATATCTTTATTTAAAGAAAAGAATAAGATTTTGTTGGAAAAAGATAACCTTTTGAAAGAAAAGAAAATATTGGATGACGAAAAGAATAAGTTTGTAATTGAAAAAGATGAATTATTGAAGAAAAAAAATCTTTGATTAAAGAAAATAAAAAATTATCAAAATTTAAAAAATTCTTAGTTGAAGAAAAAGAAAAGTTCTTAAAATCTAAAAAATCTGTTTTGAAAGAAAATACAAAACTAAGAAAAGAGATTGAAAATTTAAAATCCATGCTTTAAAAGTTTACACTTGGATCACAAAAGCTTCAAGCAATATTGAACAATCAAAAAGCTATTTTCAATAAAATGAGAATTGGCTATAATTTTTTAAGAAAATAAAAATTTATCAATAATATGTTTACTAAAGCTTCACATAAAAATCATTCTATAGTTTGCTTCAAATGCAACTAAGTTGGCCATAAAATTTTAGATTGTAATATTAAAAAAATTGGCCAAACTTTAATCAAACAAATTTAAATTTCAAAAGAAACTAAATGCTCTAACCTTCATAGACCCCAGATGACTTAGGTACCAAAAATTATGTAGTAATTTTTGTAGATATGCCAAGCATCCAATGAAATGAAAGAAGCAAATTCTTAAGAAATGGATGCTTAGGACTCAAAATGGATGGATGATGATATTTGGTAAAAGCTAAACTTATTTTAACATCTTATCATCAATGATTATTAAAATTATTTTATTAAATTTATTAATAATATGATTTCTTATCTTGAATATTTTTAATGTATTGTCAAAAATTATTATAATTAATAAATTTTGATGACTTCTCAATGCTTGCAATGATCTTACACTATGGCTTGAATAATTTAACTTCAAAATCAATACAATTCTATCTAGATATCATCTTAAATGATTAAGCATAAAATTTTCACTCTAAATTTAGCATGTTAGATTGATTTTTTTAATTTTATCATTGCTTAAAATAATCATACTCCATGAATAGAAAGTTTGATTTATTGAATGTATTGACTTTAATGATTTGCTAATATGTATGCACATGATAACTCTTTTCATACTTTGATAAGTATGATTGATTTTGATGCTAGCAATAATTTAAATTTTTTTATTTTTAAATCAATATGCTCTCTTCTATATATCATGCTATGGATGAAATGGTTTATCTTAAAATTTTGCATGATATCTTAAGCCTCTTCATATCAATTTTATAATCAATAAATTTAATTTAAAAAAAATACTTAATTGGGTGTGAATGTTTTAATTGCTAAATCCATAAGAGAAACTAATTTTTAGCATTCCCTATAAGATGCTAAATTATCAAAATTTAAAAATATATATCTTTTCTAAATCTATAATTGCTTGATATTTCTCAAGAAAAGAAAGAGACGATCTCTTGGAAGAATAACCAAATTTTTTTTTAAGATTTGCCATGACTAATTTACTAATATCAATTTAAATTGGTTTATCATTCAACATCTTCAAAACTATTTGATTTAAATTAATTCATCTTTACCAATTCAAAGCTAAAATCATTGGTATCAAGCTAAATTTGCAAATTGATCTTTAAGTGATATTGAACTGATAAGAAAATCATGATTTGGTCTAAATTTTAGTTTAATTGATATCAATGGTATCATTCTTGTCCGATATTTTATTGCATTATTCTTGGTAAAAAAATTAAATATAATGTCTTAAATCTATTTCATATTGACATACTCTTGAAGTGATATCATGTGAGATAAATTCAAAGAATTTCATATCTTTTCTAAACTTAATTATGTAATATTTCTTATAATAAGAAAAATTTAAATTTAAATAAAATATTTTTTAATTACTTGTCATACTCTTTTGATCTTCTTGATGTTTATTCTTACTATATACATTCTTTTGTAAACATCCTTTGAATTTAATAAAAAAATAAATTTTTAAAAAAATTGGTATCTTTTTGAGTGAATATTATGTTTGATTGATATTTGAATTCATTAATACTTAATTCACTCAATTGATACTTATATCTTTAAATTTTGTTCAATTTTAAAATGAGTTTATTTACGAAAGAAAAAGGGAGAGAAAAGTTGAAAGATTAAATAATCTAGCTATAATTATGAAAAATATTTGAAGATAATGTTATTGAAATATTAAAAGTAAAATAAATTCTTAGTATCTCCAAAATAAGGGAAGAAATGCTTTTTTATCTTGATTTGATTGAAAATTTGATTAACTTGCATTGAAAAAAATAAATTTTGATCTTAAATTCTTAATCAATTACTTTATGAGTTTCTTAAATTTATGTATTTATTCAATTTGACATGCATAATTTCATAGTCTAATCATTCTTGATAATTAATTAGAGTTAAATTGAATTGAAATATAATCTTACTCCAAGAATTGAATTTGATACACACTTCTAATTTTGAAACTTATTTGAAAATCTGAATATAATAAAGAACTTTTGATGTGCTTTAAAAATCCTTGTAAAATCACTTATATCAAATTAATTTTTACTCAAGAAATGAATTTAAAAAAGTAACTTTTATTTGCTTTGATACTATCATTAATTTGCTTGATACATTCTTGACACATTTCTTTTCTGAATTTAAATGATGGATTTTCATTAAGAAAAGGAAAGAATGAATATTGGTGTGTATATTATGCTTGATTTCATGTTCAAATCTTTTAAAAAGCTTTATTCTTCTTAAACCTTATAAGTGCATATTTGAAAATCTGATTAAAAAAGTCATATTCATTCAAAAAGAGAAAAAGCCTTTGATATTTAAATTCAAGCTAATTTTTGAAAAGAAAAAAAAATATTTTAAGCATATTTTGAATCAAAAGATAAGTTTTCAAAGTGGAGAGGATTCATTTGAATTAATTTTCTGAATTTAATATATCTCACATTTTGATACATTTTTACATATTATTGATTTTGATGATTTTTTATTCAACCTTCCCTTGAGCCTTTTGATGTTGTCAAAAAAGAGGAGAGGAAAGCTAAGTATATGCTTAATGAATTAATTATTAAGATACTCATCAATTTGATGCTTGAAATATTAATACTCATTCATCTAAAATGAGTATATGAAATATGTGTAATGTGCTAAATATGTGCAATGAATTAGAGACTAATTGAGAACATTCATGAACTATGCACTCATGTATTTGATCTAATACTTCATGATTTATATTGGCAAAATGCATTGAAATACATCATCTATTTTTATTGTGCATATACTTAAAGTTTTATCATCATAAAAAATGGGGAGATTGTTAACCCTAGATTGATTTTGATGATAACAAAAGCATTTGAGTATAGATTGTTAAATTACAAATGTTATTTGTGAGGATGTGCAGTTGTATATCTCAAAAGCTTACAAATTTTAAGCCCATAAATTACACCTTTCAAGAGGTTATAATGAAGATTAAATCAAAGAAAAAAGATAAGTATAGCCTATAAATTAATTTGAAAAAGAAAGGGTCAAAACAGTCTTCGGTACACATGACACACAAACTGGACCGACCCAGTTTGAAACTGAGCCAACCTAGTCTTAGTGGAAGCAAAAGACAGAAAGTGTAGAAAGTCAGATTTCAAGGCCCAGGGGACTGAGCCAATCCAGCTAAAAACTGAGCCAACTCAATTTGGACTGAGCTGACCCAGTCAAAAACTGAGCCGACCTAGTGACTGTATAACGGCTAGTTTTCTGCATGATTTCAAACGGCAAGTTTTTCACTCCCACGGTTATTTCAATCCTTCCAACGGCCAAAATTTCTTCATTAGCCACTTTTAAGCATATAAAAGGCTAAAGACTTAATAGGGAAAGAACATAAGAAGATTTAAAAAGTAAAATCATCATTTCTTGGAGGAAATATTGAATATTATTGAAAAAAGAGAGAATAGAGAGGAATCAAGCTTCTAAATCAGAGGACTTTCAAGAGGATTTATCTCCATCATCTTCTACATCCTCTCAAGTATCAAGAAGAGAAGTGAAGCTTCGAAAAAGCATATATTCGGCCACTTATTCAAGTTCCAAAAGAGTTTTCCTTTTGTTTTCTTTCTTATGCTGAATTTAATATTTTGTATTTTTATTTTTTTACAAGTTTTTTTGGGAGAAAGAAACTTGGGGATTAGGCCCATCCAAGCCTAGAATTGGACTTTGTAGATTTTGGTTGGTGAGCCCATAAAACCAACCGGGTTGATAGTGATCTCGAGAAAACTATCGATGTAGGGTTGTGGTTGGTGAGCCCAGTAAAACCAACTGGATTTATTTATGATCCTGGGTTAAAACAAATACACTGTAATATAGGATTATAGTGGAATTCCTAAGGAGAGCTTGGAGAGTGGACGTAGGTACGGTGTTGCATCGAACCACTATAAAATCTTTGTACATTTATGTTATGTTTTCTTCTCTATTGCTTTACATATCTTGCATGCTTTAAATTACTAATTACTTACTAATTTAGATTAACTCCTACTTAAGATCATTCACACTTGATTTTTTTATATACACTAATTAATTTTATTGAATTGAATTAAGTTAAGCACATACTTGTGTAGAGTTAAATTTGGCCAAAAATTTTATAAACCCAATTCACCCCCCTCTTAGATAGCCATCCTTGGACAATAGTCGGTCCA
Organism: Cocos nucifera; assembly: GCA_006176705.1. Classification (NCBI taxonomy): domain Eukaryota; kingdom Viridiplantae; phylum Streptophyta; class Magnoliopsida; order Arecales; family Arecaceae; genus Cocos; species Cocos nucifera. The sequence goes on from QRFJ01000332.1 coordinate 470,170, forward strand.
CAGATCTTAGCGTGGACCATCCAACTCAGAAGGCACAATGAATTAGTGGCCGTCGTGTGGCAGACGTAGACCCTTAAGGGGTTTACCAAAAATCCCACATGGCTTACAACATTAAAATGGTAATTTCACTATAAATGGAGTGCACTGATTGGTTGCGGGCTACAGTATGCTCAGTTCACAATAGTCTATAGCTACAGTAATGCATGATCGGATGGCCCGTGTTTATCCTGCTGGAGATCTAATGGTCCACGTTGATTCCTGCATTGATTCAAATAGTGCCCAGCCTTTATGCGCGATCCAATGGCAAGAAATCATGCCGATGAAGATCCAACGGCTAGAATTCAATTTTGAGTTGATTAAGGAAGATTTCAACACCATCCAATGGTCTAAATTCACCTATCAAGTGATCCAATGGCTAAAATTTAATCTGGGCCCTGCTTAAGCTATGAACGATGGATTTTGACCAAATTTAGACCGTTTGAACCCGATTTGATAGCTGGAAATCATCACAGAGAGCAGAATTCGATCCAAACTCATTTTTCTTAATTTTTCTCTATTTATAATTCAAATTCCTTTGATTTTTTCTTCATAAAAAGCCCTTCCTTGAGATCTAACGAGCCATCAATCCTCCATAGCCCTCTTTTAACCTAAAACTCTCTCTCTCTCTCTCTCTCTTCCTCTCTCTCAAACTCTTCTTTCTTCAAATTTTCTTCTCTTTTCCTCCAACAGACCATAAAATTCTCTAAATTCTCCATCAAAACTCCTTTCGTGCTCTTGATCTCTACAACCAGTTGCTTCCAGGATCTTTTGTAAGTCTCCAAGGATGAATATTTTAGTGAGAAGCTTCTCGATGGCTGGCTGATTAACTTATTCTTAAGAGATTATTGTGATCTTATTTGATAATATTTTCTATTTCTTATTTTTTATATTTTTTTTAAATTTACAATATAGACTATTTTTATTTATAAAATCTTTATATCTTTTTTTTATAATTTGATCTAGAATAGTTTATGACTCTTGGGATGAGCTATGATCTATGAGTACGGTTCGTACTCTTAAGATAAATTATATTTAGATTAATTTTTTTATTATATCTAATTTAATTTAGATTAGCTTATAACTTTAAGGGATGGGCTATGATCCAAGGATACGTGCCATGCTCTCTAAGATAGATTATATCTTTATTGATTAGATATCGATTACATTATATTAATAAGAATACCAGCTATCAGATAAGAGAGCAATTAAGATCTTGAGAATTCATCTCCATACTTGCAACTCCACTTTAATTAATTTGCTATTTTTTACTTTCTTAATTAATTTAAGTAGCCTTTTAATTAATCAACCTTTAATTAATCTTAATCACTTTTAATTTATAATATAAATATAATTAATATGATCCCTGAGGATATGATCCCGATCCATCCTATGTATATAGTAGTGAGTTAGATTTTATTTTTGACCACCTACGATAATGATCAAATGCTTTTATTTGATATGAATGATTAGATCATAAATCTAAATAATTTATCTTCTTTGGAGATGCGCTGTGATCTGAAGGATGCAGTGTGTGCTCGAGAAAGAAATATGTTGTCTTAGATTTATCTTTTTCCTCTTCTTACCATAGAGCTTCTTGGGATAATCTATACTCATAAAGGGATGAGCCATGATCCATTGGATACAGTCCATACTCAGATAGAGATAGATTATACTCAAAGGCCATTGACAAGAAGCCATCCTTGCATGATCTTGAATACTAAAATCTATTTTGCAAAAGAATGATTTGTAATCCTTGAGATCTTCATGATTCGTAATTGCTGAGATCTTCCTTCCTTATCACTTCTGTTGGGGATAAACTCCGCTCCCATCGAAGTCCAGTTCGATGCCTAGCCCAATACAACCGATAGCTATGGAAGAACTTAAGCGAACGGATCTTAGCCGAACTTCTTCATTCGGCCGACCTCCTCAGCGACCGAGCTTCAGTCGGACTCCTGCGAGAGCCAAACTCTTTCCATACTCTTCCAGCCAGATGTCCGCGGAGCCAAACTCCCTCCATGCTTTTCCTTCGATCGAACCTCTTCAGGAGCTGGACTCCTTCCAAACATCTCCTTCGATCGATCGAACTTCTCAACGATCGAGCTCCTTCCGAACTCCCCAACGATCGAGCCTTAGTCGCACTCCTCCAGCCAGACGCCTGCGAGAGTTGAACTCTCTCCGTACTCCTCCGATCGAACTCCTTCCGAGCTTCTCCTTGGTCAAACTCCTCTAAAAGTCTGAACTCCTTTGGAATTGATACATACCAAAGTTTACCAATCAATGCCTGCTTTCTCAGAATCACGACTATTAAATTTGAACGAACTATCACCATCAGTCTATCATAGGCAACATGATCGGACGACATGGCCATTGGTGACACCACTCTCTTCATAGCTAGCCTCGTGTGGCCCATGACCCATCAGTATGGCTGTCACTATCCATCTGATGATGCCTTCCACTCCGTACCGAACTCCATGCAGCCCCAAGTGGTCCACGATCGGACGATATGGCCATCACTATCAATCAAGCTCCGTCTATAAAAAGGACCCTCCAGATACGCTAACTCTAAGCTTTAAGCTCTCCTCTCCTTCTCTAAGCTCTGCGGAACTCATTTTTGAGCACTCCATTTCTATTGGTCAGAGCTGACTTGACCGTCGGAGGGTCCTGCTGGAGCTACCCCCACCGACTTCGGATGAAACTTTATTTTGTAGGTCCCCAGCGGCGACCTCGTCCTCCTCTGCTCTAGTCGGATCCGACGACAACCAGTTTCTGCACCAACAACTTCTATCATTAATTTAGAATTTATTTACATAATTTCTAAAAATTTTCAAATAATGATTTTAGCACATACAAATCTTGAATTTTTTCTTGTTTTACTTTCCAAACATGACCACCTAAGATCTTTATGGATCAACCTGACTTATCCTATTCTATGGAATTAGAAGTTTGGTAAAAATAGTACCTTTGATCACTCCCATGATGAGAGTGCATCAAATTTTGGTGCCATTGTCAGAGATCTTAACATGATTATTTCAAAAAAAATAAAAAAATATTTATTACTTTCTTTAATTTTATTACTTTCCTGGTATACTGCTTTAATTATTCTTGCCTTTATTTCAATTACTTTATTTTCCAGCTTACCTTTTATTCTCTTAACCTAAATAGAAAAAAGTTATTATATTTCTTTTTGGATACCTTGCTTTTTTTGCATTTGCATTTCCATAACTAATTTTAACGGTAACAACCATTAACAAGATAAGGTAGGGATTTGGTCACCCTATCATAGCTCATAAATCACCTCATTGCATCTACATAATCTAAGCCTTATATTTTTTTAAAAATTAATTAGACATTAGCCCCTAAGGAAACTCGAGCTCACTAAGACAAGGGATTCTAATAGTTGGACTATGTTAGGGTTGATCAATTAATTGGTATCTTAGAAAATGATTCTGGAACAAGATCCCGAAGGAAGGTGGTTACTTAATTAGAACTGTTTCATAAACATGGGGAGCCTCCCACCAACCTTACACTTACCTAGCTGGTTAGTTGGTTAACTTTTGACTTGGAGGGCTCAAAGATGACCTTGGTGCAATTAGGAGATGTCTAGGTCTAGGCTAACCCTAGGATAGAGTTTAATTTGTTGCACAACTTTTATGAAAAAAATAAAAATAAAAATAAAATAGTTGAAACTTTTCCACTCTCTTCATGGAGGAGAGAATTTGAACGACTGATTAGAACCAAATTAAAATCCCATATCAAGTCTAGTAGACTATAAGGATACCATAAGTGTAATGGATCGACCACAAACCTTGAAGGACAAGTTATCTAATTGGATCGGTCCAATCCTCCTGTATTAGATTGCCCTAGATAAATGTAGATTTTGAAATTAAACCCTAAATTATAAACTTGCTCCCCAAATTTGCCAAAATTGAAGACACATACATTTTTATAAGGAAATTTGAGGAAGTATGTACTACAATGCAATTCCAATAGCTCACTGAGGATGGTGTTAAACTTAGGCTGATTAATTTTGCCCTCAAGGATAATACTAAAAAAAGTGGTTATATAGTCTACATAACCAATTTATAGGAACATGGGAGGGTAAAGTGTTCTTGAGAATTTTTTTTTCCCATCACAAAAGTGCCAAATTTAGAAATGAGATCAACCAATTTTATCACTTAGAGGAAGAATCCTTTTGGAAGTACTTTGATTGGTTTAAGAACCTTTGAGTCAATGCTCACACTATGGAATTGAGACTTAGAGACCGTGCCAAATCATTTATAAGGGACTAGACCCAAACTCCAGAATAATGTTAGAATCAATGTATCATGATTAGTTCATGAATAAAGAGCCTATAGAAGCCTGGCAGTTTCTAGAGGATCTAGCAAAAAAGAGCTTACAATGGGAGGTAACTAGGGAGCCTGAACAATCCACATCTTCAAGAGGTGGAGTACATCAAGTCCAACCTTTCCTAGCTACCGAGGCAAAAATTGCTATTCTAATCCAAAGAATTGAAGCCTTAGAACTCCACGGACACACCAAGGTGAACCAAGTACAACATCCACTTGCAATGGGTGTAATGCCACAGACCACATAATAGAAGAATGTTCCTTCTTGATGGGCCCAATGAAGAACGAAGTAGCACAAGTCAAAGATATTTATCACAGACCTACAAATGACGCATATGCACCAACATACAACCCAGGATGGAGAAACCATCTCAATTTTTTATAGTCATAAGGGTCAAACTCAAGTAGACCTGCCTTCAATAAGCCCAATCCTAGGCGCAATTAAACATTGAATAATCCACTAGGCTTCGGCAATGACCAAAGGCTTAGTACACTGGAAAGAGGGTTAGAGGTCTTAGTTAAATCAACTTCTAATAGCACAACTACCCTTAATAATTTCATGCAAACCACTGGCCAATTATTATCAACAAATATACAAGCAATAGCCCATTTAGAAATGCAATTAGGTTGGTTAGCCACTACTTTCAGTGAGAGAGAGAAGGGTAGATTACCAAGCCAGCTCAAACCTAATCTAAGAGTAGGATCCCAACATGAAAATCATATTAATCAAGTGAATGCAATTCACACATTAAGGTCTGGGAGACAAGTGAATAATTATGTGGATATATTTGAAGATCAAGAAGACTCACTGTTTGAACCACCTAATAAGCAATTGATCGATCAGACCAAGTCTAAGAAGCCCAAATCAATAGAGGTTGACAAGACACCCAAGCCACTTGCAGAACACCTCAATGTTCAAGCAAGTCAAGACATCAACCACTAATCCTGTAGCTCCTTTTCTTAATAGACTTAGGTCTAACAAACACCCAGCCCATATGGATCAAATCTTAGAGATGTTTAAATAAGTGAAAGTAAATATCCCTCTGCCAAATATGATCCAACAAGTTTCCATGGACACCAAAATCCTCGAAGACCTAGGCACAAAGAAGAAGACCACCAATGTTCCCAAGAAAGCTTTCTTGGTGGCCAATGTGAGCTGATATCTTTCGAGCCACATGTCAAAAAGTACAAAGATCCAAGGTCTCCTATAATTTCTTGTATCATTAGGAAAACCATCATCGATAGGGCCTTGTTAAATTTAGAGGCTAGTGTGAACATCTTACCTTATTTGGTCTATGAACAATTAGGGATAAGAGAGTTAAAGCCAACAGAAATCATATTGCAATTGGCAAACCAATCAGTGAGGGTCCCTGAGGGAGTTGTGGAGGATGTGCTAATCAAAATTAGTGATTTCATTTGCCCTATGGATTTTGTGATCCTAGAGACTGAACCAGTGTCTAACCCAAAAGGTCACATCCCAGTCATCTTAGGAAGACCATTTTTAGCAACCATCTATACCCTAATCAACTACCGCAATGGACTTATGAAGCTCTCATTTGGAAACATATCCATTGATCTTAATATTTTTAATCTAGAAAACAAAACGGACCAAGTTGCTAATGTAAAATTGATCTAGGATGAAGTTTTTTAGTCCATCAATCCAAGGGATGAGGATGCACCGAAACTAGAGCTTAAAACACTTCGTATGCATCTCAAGTTTGTGTATCTAGGTTCTTCTGAAAGTTTTCTAGTAATTATTGCAACTGACCTAGATCCAAGTCAAGGGGAAGAATCATTAGTTGTCCTTAGAAAAAATCGAGAAGGTATTGATTGACCCTCTGAGTCTAGCTAAAGACTTTAAACTTAGCACTTGTTGGGAGGCAACCCTACTTTTATATTTTAAAATATTTTTAATTTTAATTTATTTTATTCTTAAATTTTTAGGACTATCAAAGCCAAGTTGGGGGGAGAACCACATCTACTATCTTTAAGGCTCAGGCGATGCTAAGAATGAACCAAGCTCAGGTGAACTCCTTCCTTTATCTACCCCTCTAATCTATTATTTTCTCTTCTCCATTGAGGACAATGTCATTTTAGTTGGGGGTTAGGGGTAATAAAGTAATTAAGTCTTCAAATATGATAAAAATTAGTCTTATATACCTAGTTTCATTTCGATTTGACGTTAATTAGGTATTTTAATCTATAATTGATTAATGGTTTAGAGAATTTTTGAGACATTGCGGATCCAATTATTAAGAAAATTCAATAAATGGTCAGATCTAAAATATTTTTCTGAGTGATTCTAGAACCGTCTTCCTACCTATATTAATAAAAAATCTACTTTGTTTGGGTATGAGTGCAAAATGTCAATGTATGCACAAAAAAAATGTCCCTATTTTCTTTCTTAGAAAAGAAGAAGAAGAAGAAGAAAAGAGCTTTAAGCATTATTTTTACCTAGTAATCAGGTCTCTTTGCCTAAGTAAGTATTAATATTCATGTCAAATAGTGGAAGATATGAAAAAACTATTATACAACGAGTTTTAATCTATAGCTTTTTTGACTTGAGTTAGTAAGCCCGAGGGATGTTCTATACCTCATGCTATAAAGCCAACTGGTTTGAAAATCACTGGCCCAAAGCTCATTACAAGGGTCAGAAAGAAAGCTTAAAGTGTTCGGACATTGCACTGACCATACACATTTTATTAAAATAAAGAGATCCAATCGCAAGAAGATAAAAACACTAGTTCACATTAAAGCTAGAGGATTTAAAGAGTAAAGTAGGGAGTCAGTCAAGGAAAGGTCTAAAATTTTATATTTTCTACTTAACCATTATTTGGGATGGAATTAATAATCCAGATGTATCTCTTAATTCTCTAACCAAATATCAATTGACTTTAGAATGGTTTAAAGAAACTTTCACATCTAAACGAGTTGGTGCATACTTCTAATTTTATCTTTTATTTGAGGACAAGTAAAATTTAAGTTGTGGGGTGTGATAAACATAAGAACTAGGATACTAAAAGTAGTCGATTTATTTTTAATTGATTATTATTATTAACAATTTAATACTTTTTAATCTATTTTGTAGATAATTGGAGGTTTGGGTTGATCCAGATTTAAATTGGTTCAAACTCAAAAAAATACTTAAAAACTAATGGGCCAAGTACAACCAGCTCAAGAGTTAAGTCGCAATCAATGGATATCAACCGAAGCATCAAGATCCAAGGGCCATTATTCAAGGAGCCATTCATCTGAACCCTAAGAAGAGGAAGAAGACTCAAAGACTCCATGCCTCACACAACTCTCTCTTCCAAAACTCCCATGAACCACACCAAATAAATCCTTCCACAACTTCCTAAAATTCCTTGCACTCCTCTAATTCTCATGCTCCATACTTAATCCATGCGGCCTAAAGACCCACATCCTTCATTTCTTTGCACGGCCCTAGTTCCTTTCTTAATGCCTCAAAGCTCCTTCACAAAATAAAACTCCCTCTACTTTCCACACCAACTTCTCTCAATTAATATCTCATGGGCCTTACCTTCTTTTCTCAATTAAGCTTCACGTGGCCCCTTCTTCCCCATTTCTTCCCATTTCATGCAAACTCTTCCACTCATCTTGTGGTCCTACTTCCTTCCTCTTTTAACTCACGTGCCTCTCATCTTCATGCCACTCTCTCCACTCTGTAAATAAAACTCAATCATCTTTTTCTCAACACCCAATGCTCCCCCTCGCCTTAAAAAAGCCAAAATGTCCTAGGGTCTCCTTTCCTCACATCCTCTCCCTAGCCGCCATCCTCCTCCTCATCTGCACACCTCATCTCTTTCCTTCCATCTTCTTTCTTCTTCTCTTCTAACTTTTTCCTTCACCCTTTCATCCAAAGAGTTTGGAATTTCAGAAGATGAAGATGCTGGAAGCAAGAAAAATCATCACCATAAGCAGCTAAGGCTCCTCCATCTCAGAGAGGAGATGACTTTTTTTTGGTAAATTGGATTTATTTTTCCTTAATTTATCTTTTATGTACTTTATTTTATGCAAAGAAATAAAATATGTTTTCCTTTATATGCTTATGCTTTTATTTGATATGAATGATTATATCATAAATCTAAATAAGTTATCTTCTTTGGAGATACACTATGATCTGAATGATACAGTGCATGCTTGAGAAAGAAATATATTATTTTAAATTTGATCTTTTACCTCTTCTTACCATTGAGCCTCTTGGGATCATCTATGCTCATAAAGGGACGAGTAGTGATCCATCAGATATGGTCCGTACTTAGATAGAGATAGATTATACTTAAAGGCTATTGACAAGAAGCCACCATTGCATGATCTTAAGTACTAAAATCTATTGTATAGAAGAATGATTCATAATTCCTTAGATCTTCCTTTTTTATCACTTCTATCACTAATTTAGAATTTGTTTACTTAATTTCTAAAAGTTTTCAAATAATAATTTTAGCACATATACAAATATTGAATTTTCTCTTATTTTACTTTTCAATATGACCACCTACGATCTCTATGGATTGACCTGACTCATTCTGTTCTACAGAATTCGGAGTTCGATAAAAATAGCATCTTTGATCACTCTTGCGATAAGAGCACATCACCAAGCAATTTCTTGAAATCTTTGAGGTCCTCCTTTAGAGAAACTTTCTTACTATTCCACTATAAGAATTTTGAATATTAGCAATGGTATTAGTAATAAAATAAAATTCCATCCCTAATAACACCTTATAGCCACCATAAAACTGACAAAAAATACTACTATCACTGATATTATTAGCAATAATAATTTAATTATTAGTGATAGCAAAAGTCATCACTAAAAGTATAAATTTTTAATATAAAATATTAAAAAATTATTAGCAATAACAAATTTGGGTTATTAGTGATGAAAATCTTGTCGTTGCTAATGATGACCTATTAACGATGGCTATTTAATTATTAGTGACAACAAAAGCCATCACTAAAATTATTTAAATTTTTATTTTTTAAAATATATAAATGTAAAATAATTATTAATGATAACAAATTTTATTTATTAGTGACAAAAATTATGTCACTACTAATAATCTTTTTTTAAAAAAATTAATAATAAATTAGAAAAATAATTTTATTTAAAAATATTATTAGCAATGAAATTAGCGATGGTGATACTTTTTCATCACTAATAATTTTGAAGACAACTCGAATCTAATTCGAATATAATTCAAACTTGATTTGAATTTAAGTTGAAATCCTGCTAAACCTAATTTAATTAGACTTTGAATTCAAATTCTACTTGGATTATAGAACCTAATTAGCTTCAAATTAAGTCAAGATTAATTAAAATAAATCTAATTTAAATTAATTTTAAAAAAATTAATTTTAATTTGATTTAAATCTAATTTAAACTTGATTCAAATCTAATTCAAAATCCTGTCAATCCTAATTCAATTAGACTTTAAACCTAAGTTCTGCTTAGATAGTAAAATTCAATTACCTTCAAATTAAGTTGAGACTAATAAAATTTAACCTATTTTAAATTAATTAGAAAAAATAATTTTTAATTTAAGTTTAATTTGAATCCAATTTGAACTTAATTCGGATTCGATTCAAAATTTTATCAAATATAATTCAATTAGACTTTAAATTCAAGTTCTAATTGGATTGTAAAATCCAATTATCCTCAAATTTAGTCAAGTCTAACTTAATTTAATCTAATTTAAATTAATTATAAAAAAATAATTTTTAATTTAGATTTAATTCAAATTTAATTTGAATCTAATTCGAATTTAATTTAAAATTCTATCAAATCTAATTCAATTAGGCTTTGAATTCAAGTCCTATTTGAATTATAAAATTTAATTATTCTTAAATTAAATTAAATCTAATTAAATTAAATCAAATTTAATCAAATAGGACTTGATCCATGATGTAATTTGAATTCAATTCAAATCTGATTCAAATTTAATTTATAATTCTATTAAACATAATTCAATCAGGCTTTGAATTCAACTTCTATATGAATTATAAAATTCAATTAGCCTTAGATTAAATCAAGATTAATTAAATTAAATTAAATTAAAATTAATTAAAAAAATAATTTTTAATTTAGATTCAACTCGAATCTAATTCAAATCTGATTCAAATTCAATTCAAAAAATATGTCAATCCTAATTCAATTAGACTTTAAATTTATGTTCTACTTGGATAGTAAAATTCAATTACCTTCAAATTAAGTCAAACTTAATTAAATTTAATCTAATTTAAATTAACTAAAAAAATAATTTGTAATTAAGATTTAATTTGAATCTAATTTGAATTCGATTCAAACTTAATTCAAAATCCTATCAAATCTAATTCAATTAGATATTAAATCCAAGTCCTAATTAGATTATAAAATCTAACTATCCTCAAATTATGTTAAGCCTAATTAAATTTAATTTAATTAAAATAATTAAAAAAAATAAGTTTTAATTTAGATTCACTTCAAATTCAATTCAAATCCAATTCGAATTCAATTTAAAATTCTATCAAATCTAATTTAATTAGGCTTTGAATCCAAGTTCTACTTAAAATATTAAAAATTAGCCTTAAATTAAGTCAAATCTAATTAGATTAAATCTAATTCAAATTAATTAGAACTTGATCCATAAAATAATTAAGTCTAAAAATTTAATAAAATTCAATATTAATTTTTAACCATCCAAAAATGATCTAAGAGAAAAAAATTTAATATTAAAATATAATTTTAAAAAATTAAGATTATTAGTGATGGCTTTAGTGATGGAGTTCTTGCCATCACTAATAATTTTTTTAAAAAAATATTATTTTAAAATTTTTAAAATTTTTAAAATTTAAGATTTAAAAAAAATAATAGTATTAGCAACGGTTGGCTCAGTATTAGTGAAGAAAATTACTGTCGCTAATATTCTGACATGAAAAATATAGTTTTACCAATCGTATTATCGATGGTGCACTTGCCGTCGGTAATAGTCCACCTAAAACTTTCCCAATCCCATCGGAGGAAAAAAAATTCTACCGAAGGAAAAAAATTTGTTCATTACCCGCTCCCCACACGTCCTTCTCGGTATTTCCCACTCCCTGTATGTCCTCCTTCTTGATGTCTTGACACCGCTAGCACCTCCTACATCGTAGCCCTGAGCCCACCACTCTAGCCCCTTCTCGTTCGAGTTTGTCGGCACTCCTATGTGACTACCTAAAGCCAGTCGCCCCAGCCCCACCTCACCCATGGCCACCTTAACCCCATCGCCCCGACCTCTCCTTGTCTGTAGCCATCCTAACCTCATCGGTGCCTCCTACGCCATGGCCTCGAGCCAACCGCCCTGGCCCTGCCTCTCTCACAGCCGCCCTGACTTTGTCGGTGCCTCCTACATCACGGTCATGAGCCCACCACTCTGGCTCCACCTCTCCTTCAGTCGCCCTGATTGGTTGGTGCCTCCTGTGTTGTGGCCTTGAGCTAGCTGGCCCGATCCAAGGCCAGCTGGCCCAGTCCTACCTCGCTCGTGGCCACCCAGACCCTGCCAACGCCTCCTACACCGCGGCCCCGAGCCAACTACCTTGGCCCCATCCCACCCACTGGCCAGAGCCCGCCACCTCTGCCTTGCTGGTCTTCTCGTGGCTCCATCCTTGTCGGCCTAACTGTGCGACCCCTACCCCGCTGCCCTCAGCCCACGGCCCCATCCCTACCACTGTGTGTATTAGTGATGGCATTAGTGATGGCTAATGTTGTCTAGTATTAGTGATGACATTAGCAACTGTTAGTGCTTTTACTAAAATTTAATTAATTAGTTAGATAATTAATTAATTAGATGCATGGGACTTGAGTCTCGGCATGTAGAGTGCTTGGACCGAGGGAAGGTATTGGACAGTATTGCAAATATAGGGTCGGGGCATGCCCTACGTGCCCCGGCCTCGGGTCATAGCTAGCATCCAAGGCATCTGGCCCTCGCATGCCATGCTTGCTCAGGCCGATGGAAGGTGCCGAACAACATTAATTATATGTTAATTTTAATAAAATTTATATTGCATAGAATGATAGACCTGTCAATTGATTGATGTATATATTCTAATGTATTCATACATTTATTTATTTTTATATAAATAGAAGAATTATGTACATTGGTTAATTGATTGTCTACTATGGATAGTTTGAAAAATGCAGGTAATTTTATAAGTCATTACAATAATCAAATAATATACTGAGGGTTAAAAAAAAAATTTGGATAGCATTAAAGTAATTCTATTTAAGTGCCAATGATTTGATACCGACAATGGTATGAAGGTTGATCTATGATATGGGTTTATTAAAATCAAACATGGATCAAAAGCTTATGTCAACGAGCCATTTGTACTAGCTGCATAAGCTGCTCAAGTGTATTATACTCCTTTTCTATTGAGGGAAAGAGGAAGGAAAGATTGATGGGTTGAATGTAAAAATTAAGTTCCGAGCTATTCATTACATACTCAAAGAAGAAGAAGAGCCTCAATTATTGGAATGCTTTCAAAATGATGAGATAGCAGGAGTTCATCAATCCTTCGATGATGTAAAATTGGATGCTCTAAGAATTCTCCTACATGAAGATGGCCAACATGAGGAGGTAGATCTAACTGAGATTATTTTAAAGGACAATCCTCTCCAAGAAGAAAAAGAAAAAGAGGAAGAGGTGGAAGAAGAGGAAGAAGAAGAGGAAAAAAAGGAAGAATCGAAAGAAGATTATGAAGGACACCAAATATCTAAAATGGCCGATGAGTAGTACTAAGTATATAATTCTTGGATCATTTTAATTACTTATCTTACATCATTTTAAATCTTGCATTACCATCCATAATTATATTATTAATTTGGTGAATTTATTTATTTTTATTTTTAGAGAGCATACATCATGTCTTCCAGAGATCGGAGCTATGCCAGTCGAGGATAGAGCTCTCGAGGAGAAAGCAATCACATGGTTAGCTAGCATGGTTTTGCATCTCTCATACCGGACGATAAACTCTAATATATTAAATATTTTTATTTATTTTATTTTATTATTTATTAACTAATATAATATTCTTTGTATTAGATTTTTTGTACTTAGGTTCGGAGGATAGGGGGTCACCAGTGACCCCATAGTTGCATGCAACCACAACCACCGACTCTCAAATACAGCACCATGATTGAGGACCCATCTGGAGGATAGATAGATCATCCATATCTAAGGCCACTTGTAAGTACTACATAATTAATATATTTAAAATTTAGTAATTTTAGAGTTAACATTTATTCTTTGAAATTAATTTTGCAGTATATTTAGAGAGACTACAACATCTCATGTAATTAGTGGGATCATATGTTGATTGATACCAGGACTGATGAACGAGTTCTCAAGTTGGCAGTCGAGAGCTCATGATGCAGCCTAGAAGATATTTTTGGTAAGTCAAAACTAGTTTAATTTTCAAATACTTTATACATTGGTATTTTAATTACATATTAATACATGCTTACTTTTATCTTACAGGAGCACTATCGATTCGAGACTCTCCAGGATGAGGAGGCTGACCATCAGACCTTCGAGGAGATGGCCATACTGTTGACCCCATGATTGATTTTGATGATTGAACTTTGAGTTTATTATGTATCTAATCATGTATTTCAAGAATGTGTGTAGGATTTTTCAAGTATTCAAAATAAAAAATTTATCTCAAGAACAAATTCTCTCAAGATGCCATGCTAAAATACTTAAAAGAATAAATTCACACTTGTTGGTGCAGAATCTGGTTGACACCGAATCGAGTTGGAGTTGAGAATGAAGAGGTTGTTGTTGGTGACCTACAAAACAAAGTTTCGCCCGGAGTAGGTGGTAGTGGCTCTGGTAGGATCCTTCGACGATCAAGTCAGCTCTTCTGACCAATAGAAATGGAGTGCTCAGGCAAGAATTCAGCAGAGTTTTGGAAAGAAGAAGAGAGCTTAGAAAAAACATATCTGGAAGGTCTCTTTTATAGACGGAGCTTGTAGCAGATTGATAGTGACGATCATAACTGTTCGGTAGTGGGCCGCTCGGGGCTACATGGAGTTTGTTATGGAGAGAGGTGTTTGTTGCTGTGATGTGGCCGTTCATTGAGATTTAATAGTCGAAGTTTGGAGGAAGCAAGTGTTGGTTGGTGAAGAGCTTTGACATACATCAATTTCAAAGGAGTTCGAACTCCTAAAGGGAACTTTGATTGAAGAAGAAATCTGAAAGAAGTTCGGCTCCTGGAGGAACTTGATTGAAGGAGAAGTTCGACTAAAGGAGAGGTCCGAAAGGAGTTTGGCTCCTGTAGGAATCCGACTGAGGAGAGGTCTGGAAGAAGTTTGGCTTCTTTCGACATCCGACTGAAGGAGAGATCTGAAAGGAGTTCGGCTCCTGAAGAAATCCAACTGAAGGAGAGATCCGGAAGGAGTTCGGCTCCTAAAGAAACTTGACTGAAGGAGAAATTCGGAAGGAGTTCGACCCCTATAGGAATCCGACTGAAGGAGAGGTCCGAAAAGAGTTTAACTCCTGGAGGAACTTGACTGAAGGAGAAGTCTGAAAGAAGTTTGGCTCCTAGAGGCATACGATAGAAGGAGAGATCCGAAAGAAGTTTGGCTCCTCTAGGCATCCGACTGAAGGAGAGGTCCGAAAGGAGTTCGGCTCCTGAAGGAGTCTGACTGAGAGAGAAGTCTGGGAGGAGTTCAGCTCCTGGAGGCATCCGTCTGAAGGAGAGATCCGAAAAAAGTTTGACCGCTGAAGGGGTCTGACTGATGAAGAAGTCTGGGAGGAGTTCGACTGAAGTCCAAAAGAAGTTCGGCTGGGGTTTGGCTGTCGGAGGAGTTTGACTGCTGAATGAGTTTGGCTGCTGAAAGGAGAATTTTCGATTGAAGCTCTTTCGTGATTATTGGTTGCATTAGGCTAAGTATTAGATTGGATTTCGGTGGGAATAGAATTTATCCCCAAAAATAGTCCTCCCACTCTCGAGTTCGACATTCGAAGGAAGGGAGTACAAAAAAGATGACTGCCAAAGTTCTTTTTTGGGCTCTGCACCTATTCAGCTTAAAGCTCAGGGGGAGATCTTATCTCCAGCCAAGGTTGACATTGAAGTTGAAGCTTGGGGGAGATCTTATATCCTGTTGAAGGATTGAAGCTCGAGGGAGATCTTATCTCCAGCCAAGGTTGACATTGAAGTTGAAGCTTGAAAGAGATCTTATCTCCAGACGAGGTTGAAGGAGATCTTATCTCCTATTGACGTTGAAGCTCGGAGGAGATCTTATCTCAGTCGAGGTTGAAGGAGATCTTATCTCCTATTGACGTAGATGTAGAGCTCGGAGGAAGATCTTATCTTCAGTCGAGGTTGAAGGAGATCTTATCTCCTATTGACGTAGATGTTGAAGCTTGAAGGAGATCTTATCTCCAGCCGAGGTTGAAGGAGATCTTATCTCCTGTTGACGTAGATGTTGAAGCTTTAGAGAGATGTTATCTCCAGCTGAGGTTGTAGGAGATCTTATCTCCTGTTGATATAGAAGCTCGGGAGAGATCTCATCTCCAGCCGAGGTTGAAGGAGATCTTATCTCTTGTTGATGTAGACGTTGAAGCTCGGGGGCTCCAGCCAAGGTTAAAGGAGATCTTATCTCTTATTGACGTAGACGTTGAAGCTCGAGGGAGATCTTATCTCCAGCCGAGGTTGAAGAAGATCTTATCTCCTATCGAGGTTGAAGGAGATCTTATCTTCTTCAACCTTGGTTGGAGATAAGATCTCCTCCAAGCTTCAACGTCTACGTCATGGATGCCTCCAGGAGTCGAACTCCTCCCGGACTTCTTCCTCAGTTGGACTTCTCCAAGAGCCGAACTCCTTTCAGACCTCTCCTTCAGTCGGACTAGAGGAGCCGAACTTCTTTCGGACCTCTCCTTTTGTTGGATGCCTCCAG
This sequence comes from Cocos nucifera, assembly GCA_006176705.1. Taxonomy (NCBI): domain Eukaryota; kingdom Viridiplantae; phylum Streptophyta; class Magnoliopsida; order Arecales; family Arecaceae; genus Cocos; species Cocos nucifera. Next base: position 486,490 of record QRFJ01000332.1, read on the forward strand.
GCCGAACTCCTTTCGGATTTCTCCTTCATTCGAACTCCTCAGGAGCCGAATTCTTTCAGACTTCTCCTTTTAGTTCCTTTAGAAACTAAACTCCTTCTGGACCTCTCCTTCAGTCGGATTCCTATAGGAGTCGAACTCCTTCTAGATTTCTCCTTCAGTCAAGTTCCTCAAGGAGCCAAACTCCTTTCAGACCTCTCCTTCAGTCGGATTTCTTCAGGAGCCGAACTCCTTCCGGACCTCTCCTTCAGTCGGATTGCTTAAAAGGAGCCGAACTCTTTTCTAGACCTCTCCTTCAGTCGAATTCCTACAGGAGCCAAACTTCTTCCGAATCTCTCCTTCAGTCAAGTTCCTCCAGGAGCCAAACTCCTTCCGAATTTCTCCTTCAATCAAAGTTTCCTTTAGGAGATCGAACTTCTCTGGAATTGATGTATGTCAAAGCTCTTCACCAACCAATGCTTGCTTCCTCCGAACTTCGACTATTAAATCTCAACGAACAGCCACATCATGACAACAGACACCTCTCTCCATAACAACTCCATATGGCCCCGAGTGGCCCACTACCGGACGGTTATGGTCATCACTATCAATCTACCACAGGCTCCATCTATAAAAGGAACCCTTCAGATATATTTTCTCTAAGCTCTCTTCTCCTTCTTAAAACTCTACTGAATTCTTACTTGAGCACTCCATTTATGTTGGCCAGAAGAGCTGACTTGATCGTTGGAGGTTCCTACCGGAGCCACCATCATCAACTCTAGGCAGAACTTTATTTTGCAGATCACCAACAGCTACCTCTTCCTCCTCAACTTCAGCTCGATCCGGCGTTGACCAGATTCTACACCAACAGAATTGGTGCTAGAGGAAGGGCCCTTTGTTCCTGAGGTATCCTTATTCTTAAAGAAGTGCTCAACCGACCTTTTGGATCTTCTTCTCCAAGATCCATCTCCATCCTCTCCCTCAATCCTAAGAAATACCTCTAAAGAAGGAAACTACCTGGAGATCTACTGCTTCTACTATCAGATCTGGGCCAGATCCGTCTGTCCCTGCTCCATCACCGACACTTCAACCACCTCCTCCACCGATGGCCATGGTAGATCCATAGCAGTTCAATCTACTGATGCAGTAGATTCAGAGCCTCACTGAGATGGTGCAGGCCATGTGATAGCCTCTGACGATGATTCCATCAGAAAACCCACTATCAGAATGTCAGAAACTGACCCCAAGAAAGAGCACTTGGGCTAGCATACCCATCGCCCTTGGAAAGAAGAAATAGAGAGCAGAGGATCCTTGTTTGGATCATAATTCTTCTTTGCAAGAAACCTTCCCCATCTACAATCGAAAGTCTTCCAAGGTCTATGATCGAGATGACGTCCTCGATCATAAACTACGAGGGATGGATCAATGGATTGAGGAGCTCGGTCACGTCGCTCCGGCTCACCATAACGATGTCCACATCGATCCCCCTTTCTCTCCCTGAATTATGCAAGAGCCCATTCCATCGAACTTCAAGCTTTCCTCAATTTGAAAGCTACGATGGAACCTCTGATCCGATCGATCATCTGAAGTACTTTCAAACTATGATGCCACTCCATGACGCACCAAATGCCATCTTATGCCGAGCTTTTTTGTCTATCTTGAAGGGAGCAGCAAGAAACTGGTTCTCGACATTAAAGCTAGGTATGATCTTCTTCTTTGATCAGACGAGCCATCAGTTTGTGGCTCACTTCATCAGCAGCCGACGTCCGCATTGAGGTTCGAATTCTCTAATGAATATCATGCAGAAGGAGAGAGAATCTATCCAGACTTATATCACCCGATTTAACGCTGCTGCATTAGAGGTCCGAAATCTGGATCAGTCTGTTGCAATGGCCACACTCAAGGGTAGCCTTCAAAAGAATGATTTACTGTTCTCTCTGGAGAAGAAGTACCCTAAGAACTTTATCGATCTGCTAGCTCGGGCTGAAGGATATGCCCAAGTGAAAGAAGCCTTCAAATTGAGAGATGAGGGAGCCATAAGAGAATGACAGACGGGTGAGTCTAGTAAATCCATGGTTGATGGAGGGCTGAATGAAGTTCGACCGCACTCACGGGCTCCCTCCGAGCGCAAGTGAGCCCGAACTCCTCCTCGAGCTCGTCGTCAACGAAGCTCCGATGGAAAGGCGCGAAGAAGTTCCCCTCTAAAAGGCCTCAAAACTACACCCCCCTCAATGCTCCACAGACGCTAGCCTGAAGTAAGAGAAGATTAGCCATGGGCACTATTGCAGCTAGAACCACCAATGAGGGAGGAACAATAAGGAGATCTGTTACCTCCCGGCATCATCAATGCTATCTCTAGGGGGGTTTAGTACTTTGACGAGCCGCCATCTCTCAGCCTCAGAGCTAGGGAAAGCTTGTCCCAAATTGAAAAGTTTCGTATGAAGTAGAGAAGATCGTCCGGCCTGAAACTTATTGCCTGAAGGAGCTCGGAGGAACAATGCTCCCACGATCTTGAAACTCAAAGAATTTGAGAATGTACTATCGAAAAGAAGCAATCAATAGTGGCCATGTTAGGAACAGGAGGAGAACCTCATCCTAACATGAGCAAGTCGAAGGCCTCGTTTATTTTAGACGAGATGAGGAGAGAGGCTCTGATAATGGCCCTTATGTGCTTCTATAGTCCGTTAGGAATAGGAGAAGAACCTCATCCTAACGCGAGCAAAGTCGAAGGCCTCGTTCATTTTAGATGAGATGAGGGGAGAGGCCCTGACAATGATCCTTATGTACCCCTACAGCCCATTAGGAATAGGAGGAGAACCTCATTCTAATGCGAGCAAAGTCGAAGGCCTCATTCATTTTAGACGAGATGAGGGGAGAGGCCCTGACAATGGCCCTTATGCATCCCTACAATCCATTAAGAATATAAAGGAGAACCTCATCCTAATGCAAGCAAAGTCGAAGATCTCGTTCATTTTAGACGAGATGGAAGGAGAGGCCTTAACAACAGCCCTTTTGTGCCCCTACAGCCCGTTAGAAATAGGAGGAGAACCTCGTCCTAATGTGAGCAAAGTCGAAGGCCTTATTCATTTTAGACGAGGTGAGAAAAGGATATAAGATCTCTCCCAAGCTTCAACTTTAATTTCAACATCAACTGGAGATAAGATCTCTCCCGAGCTTCAACTTCGACTTCTCCTTCAACCTCGACTGGAGATAAAATCTTCCATGAGTTTCAACGTATACGTCAACAGGAGATAAGATCTCCTTCAACCTCAGCTGGAGATAAGATCTTCCCTGAGCTTCTATGTCAATAGGAGATAAGATCTTCTTCAACCTCGATTGGAGATAAGATCTCTCCCGAGCTTCTACGTCTACATCAATAGGAGATAAGATCTTCTTCAACCTCAGTTGGAGATAAGATCTTTCCCAAGCTTCTACGTCAACAGGAGATAAAATATCCTTCAACCTCCACTGGAGATAAGATCTTCTCCGAGCTTCTACGTCAACAGAAGATAAGATCTTTTTCAACCTCGACTGGAGATAAGATCTCCCCTAAGCTCTAACCCTTCAATAGGAAATAAGATCTCCTTCAACCTCGGCTGGAGATAAGATTGCTTTCGAGCTTCAACTTCAACTTCAACTTCAACCTCGGTTGGAGATAAGATCATCTCCGAGCTTCAGCTTCAACATCAACCTCGATTGGAGATAAGATCTCCCTCCGAGCTTCAACCTCAATGGTGTAGAGCCCGAAAAAAGACTTTAGTAGTCGTCTTTTTTATACTCCCTTCTTTTGAATTTCGAACTCGAAAGTGGAGGGACTATTATTGAGGATAAATCCTGCTCCCACTGAAGTCCAGTCTGATGCTTAGCCTAATGAACCGATAATCATGAAAGAGCTTCAATAAAAAATTCTCCCTTCGACGATCGAACCTAACCAAACTCCTCCAATGATCGAACCCCAGCCGAACTCCTTTCGAACTTCAATCGAACTCCTCCCAGACTTCTTCATCAGTCGGGCCCCTTCAGTGGCCAAACTCCTTCCAAATTTTTTCTTTAGTCCAGGGTCTCCAAGAGCCGAACTCCTTCTAGACTTCTACTTCAATCAGATTTCTCTAGGAGCCAAACTTCTTCCAGACCTCTCCTTCTATCGGATGTCTTCAGGAGCCGAAGTCCTTCAAGATTTCTCCTTCAGTCAAGTACCTCCAGGAGCCAAACTCCTTTCGAACTTTTTCTTCAGTCAGATCCCTCCAGGAGCTGAACTCCTTATGGATTTTTCTTTCAATCAAATTTCTACAGGAGCCAAACTCCTTTCAGATTTCTCTTTCAGTCAGATTTCTATAGGAGCCGAACTCCTTTTGGACCTCACCTTCAGTCGGATTTCAATAGGAGCTGAACTCCTCCTAGATTTTTTCTTTATTTGGATTCCTCCAAGAGCCGAACTCCTTTCGAATTTTTTCTTCAGTCCAATTTCTCCAGGAGCCAAACTCCTTCTGAATATCTTCTTCAGTCAAATTTCCTTTAGGAGTCCAAACTCCTTTAAAATTGATGTATGTCAAAGCTCTTCACCAATCAATGCCTACATCCTCCAAACTTCAATTATTAAATCTCAACGAATGGTCATATCATGACAACGGACATCTCTCTTCATAACAAACTCCATATGGCCCTGAGCAACCCACTACCAGATGGTTACGGCCATCACTATCAATCTGCTATAGGCTCCATCTATAAAAGGGACACTCCAGATATGTTTTCTCTAAGCTCTTTTCTTCTTTCTGAAATTCTGTTGAATTTTTGCCTGAGCACTCCATTTTGGTTGGTCAGAAGAGCTGACTTGATCATCGAAGGATCCTATCGGAGCCACCACCACCAACTCCGGGCAGAACTTTATTTTTCAGGTCACCGACGGTGGCCTCTTCTTCCTCAACTCCAGCTCGATCCGACGTCAACTAGATTCTGGACCAATAGGAGATATGATCTCCTTCAACCTCGGCTGGAGATAAGATCTCTCCCGAGCTTCAACGTCTACGTCAACAGAAGATAAGATCTCCTTCAACCTCAACTGAAGATAAGATCTCTTCCGACCTTCTACGTCAATAGGAGATAAGATCTCCTTCAACTTCGGTTGGAGATAAGATCTCTTCCGAGCTTCAACCTTTACGTCAATAGGAGATAAAATCTCCTTCAATCTCGATTAGAAATAAGATCTTTCCCGAGCTTCTACGTCAATAAAAGATAAGATCTCCTTCAACCTCGACTGTCAACAGAAGATAAAATTTTTTTCAACCTCGGTTGGAGATAAGATCTCTCCTGAGCTTCAACGTCTATGTCAATAGGAGATAAGATCTCCTTCAACCTCGGTTGGAGATAAGATCTTCTCCGAGCTTCTACATGAATAGAGATAAGATCTCCCTACAACCTCGGCTGGAGATAAGATCTCCTTCGAGCTTCAACATCTACGTCAATAGGAGATAAGATCTCTTTCAACCTCGGCTAGAGATAAGATCTCTCTCAAGTTTCTACGTCAACAAGAGATAAGATCTCCTACAACCTCGACTGGAGATAAGATCTCTCTCAAGCTTCTACGTCTACGTCAATAGGAGATAAGATCTTCTTCAATCTCGGCTGAAGATAAGATCTTCCCTGAGCTTCTACGTCAATAAGAGATCTTATCTCCTCTGAGCTTCTACGTCAACAAGAGATAAGATCTCCTACAATCTTGGCTAAAGAAAAGATCTCCTCCGAGCTTCTACGTTTACATCAACAGAAGATAAGATCTTCTTCAACCTCGGCTAGAGATAAGATCTCCTCCGAGCTTCTACATCAATAGGAGATAAGATCTCCTTCAACCTCAGCTGGAGACAAGATCTCCTCCGAGCTTCAACTTCAACGTCAATCTTGTCCGGAGATAAGATCTCCCCCAAGCTCCAATCCTTCAATAGGAGATAAGATCTCCTCCGAGCTTCAACTTCAACGTCAACCTCGGCTGGAGATAAGATCTCCTCCCAAGCTTCAACCTAAATGGGTGCAAAGCCCAGAAAAGGACTTCGACAGTCATAGGAGAAATTCGGAAGGAGTTTGGCTCTTGGAAGAATTCGACTGAAGAAGAAATTTGGAAGGAGTTCGACTTCTGTAGAAATCCGATTGAAGAAAAAGTTTGAAAGGAGTTCGGCTCCTCGAGGCACTTGACTGAAGGAGAAATCTTGAAGGAGTTCGGCTCCTAGAGACATCCGACAGAAGGACAGGTCCAAAAGGAGTTCGACCATTGGAGGGGCTCGACTGATGAAGAAGTCTGAAAGAAGTTCGATTGGGGTTTGGCCATTGCAGAAGTTCAGTTGGATTCGACCGTCGGAGGAGTTTGGCTACTGAATGAGTTCGACCGCTAGAGGAAGAATTTTTGATTGAAGCTTTTTCATGATTACCGATTGTATTAGGCTAAGCATCAGACTGAACTTCAGTAGGAGCAAAATTTATTTCCAACAGATCTTATCTCCCCCGAGCTTCTATGTCAATGGGAGATAAGATCTCCTTTAACCTTGGCTGGAGAAAAGATCTCTTTCGAGCTTCTACATCAACTGAAGATAAGATCTCCTTCAACCTCGACTGAAGATAAGATCTCTTCTGAGCTTCAACATCAACAGAAGATAAGATCTCCTTCAATCTCGATCGAAAATAAGATCTTCCTCGAGCTTCAACGTCAATTTAATATCAACCTCGGCTGGAGATAAGATCTCCCCCGAGCTCCAATCCTTCAATAGGAGATAAGATCTCCCCCGAGCTTCAACTTCTCCTTCAACTTCGATTGGAGATAAGATCTCCGCCGAGCTTCAACGTCTATATCAACAGAAGATAAGATCTCCTTCAACCTCGATTGAAGATAAGATCTTCCCCAAGCTTCTACGTCAACAGGAGATAAGATCTCCTTCAACCTCGGCTGGAGATAAGATCTTCCTCGAGCTTTTATGTCTACGTCAATAGGAGATAAAATCTCCTTCAATCTCGATTGAAGATAAGATTGTTAGATATATGTGCCCTAGAAGCCAAAATTGGCTGACACTTGTAATACACTTCTAGGGGCAAAATTATAATTTTGATTATAATCAATAAAATGGGTTATTTTCTATCACATATGTGTATTTAGTGTCTGTGATACATTCTTTGAGTTAATGGTAATGATAATTCATATTTTCAAGAGTTAAAAATTTAAGACATGAATAATCATTATTAACTCATAAAATGCTCTCGACCATAGGGTCATCATGAGGATGGTGATTGATCCGGAAGGTTGGTGTACAATCGCATCTCTTTAGTAGATGAGTCTTGAGTCTACGGTGTGGAGACACTAGAGCGAGAGTATAGGTACTCGTTAGAAAACGAGGGCACTGAGCGTGACCACCTCGAGTAGTCATTAGGAAGTCTACCTTCTCGTCAATGACTGACTCGATGCTGCAGTGGTGTGTCTGGATTCTTTGACCTGAGGATGCATCGGCAGTTCACCTTGAGGGTGTTATAGTTTGACTACACCATTACTCGGTCTCCTAGCCATTCGGAAATCCTGAGGTGTATGTTGGCTATAGCATGTTCATTGTAGGAACTAGGAATTGGATTGCATCAAGATGGAATCTATCTACCTCGGTGGTAGAGGAGCAGCCCTATGATGATCATGAGAATCAAGTCCAGAAGCCCATGGCCATGGTAGAGTGAAATAATAGAAAGAGTTTCTATTTAGGATTTTCACATCGGACTTGAATCGAATGATTACATCATATGACAGAAACTAGGGTTTGACGAGTTCACCTTAACCCTAATCTGATCGGGGCTCAAGATAGAAGAACTTAATCACACAGGTAGCTGCACCAAGAGGTTCGCATTCAGCTCTGATGGGTTGCCACCATATACTGCTAGGTGTCACTGGTGGATTTTGGGAGCAATTAGAATGATTTAGATGATCGATCATTCTAGCTGTTCGAATCAGAAGAGTTCTGATCCATCGAAAGGAGTTTCGATGATGTCGATGATAGAGATCATGACATATCCCATTACCATACAGAACTGAACCTAACTGGGTCACACAAACAAGGGTTTGAATCTGGTGATCATCAATTGAACTGATCCAGTTCAATTGATCTGAATGAGATTCAATTAGGTTCAAGAAAATCGTGCTAGCACTCGATTGAACCTAACGTTCTTCTTTTACTATCATAAATAAGTTGTCCTGACTGAGCCAAAGGAGTTTGTGCTCAATCAGAGGCCTTCACTTGGTCTGACTGGAGCTTGTCCAAGTCAGAAAAGGGTTGTCTTATTTTGTAAGACATTACCTGCCATTTTTGGTCACCTGCCATTTCTTCGTTCTTTGACTTTGGTCAAAAGTTGACCTTTGACTGGTCAAATGTTGACCATTGATACTTTGACTTTTGTCCACATGTCATGCACCTATTGGAGAGCTGGTGGGGGCCTGTCCCCCTACCAGAACCTGGCAAGGAGGAGGGCGCACGCCACCCTTGGCGTGTGCCCAAGTTGGAGGCGCCTAGGAGTCCCTGTTGGACAGGGACTCCATCTCCTTTTTGGATTCCAATTAGAGTTCTCCTAAGAACCAACTTTGACTGGTCTTAGGCACCATCTAAGGAGGAATCCAGGGGACTCTATTCCCACCAATCAGATTTAGATCTGATTTCATAAAGGAGTTGTGATTGGTTGGGAAGAAGAGGAGTTGGATCACAGCATAGTCTATAAATAAGACCCTGCGCCCAACTCAAATTAAGATTGAAATCACAATTCCCATGCCCCAAGGCTGCTTCTCCTCTCCTCCTCCATGCCAAAGCACCTTCTCCCTCTCCTCTCCACATCCAAAGAGTTTTGGATTCTTGGTTGGTGCAATCTAGATCGAGAGAAAGGCGACTGAAAGCTAGAAGGCTGCGCTGCTGCAAAGGACGACTGCTGATCTTCGAAAAGGTAGTTTTGAAGATCCTCCAAGATCAGATCCAGATCTAATTTTTGGAGATGTGATAGAGAAGAAGAGGATCTCTAGATCCAGCCTGAGTGGATATCGGTAGAGGCCAGGCACTTGCGTGGCTAGATCCAGAACCTTCCGCTGCTTACAGGATCATCAACGGGTAATAGGATTACCCACATCAAGGTAAATTAAATTTGATTTAATTTATCTAATTTTATTTTAATTATTAAAATAATAAAAATTAGATCTAAAATATCTTAGATCTGATTAGATCAAAAAAAAATTTTTGAAATATATCTCTTGATCCTGATCAGATCTGAACGAACCTGGATCCGAAAATCAGGATTTTCCTTCAACTGGTATCAGAGCCAAGGTTCTAAAAGTATTTAGATCTAATTTTAAATTTATTTTAATTAAAAAATAAGTGATTTTAGATGTCACATGAGATGTGATCAGATCTGAAAAGAAAAAATTAAAATTAAATGATTTGGATCTAAGATTAGAAAATATGCATGACTAGTTCTAAAATAGAATAGTTCTATAGAATAGTCTTGCATGTTTTCAATTTAATTTGATTAAATCATATTTTAGATCTATTTATTTACTATTTTTTGATATTATAATTATTATAATAACATCTAAAAAATAGTAAATAAAAATTATTTAATTTTAAACATCATATGAGATATGATTGATGCATGTCTAGACTAGTTGTAGAATAGTTCTACATAGTTGTCTAGATTAGAATTTATTTTGATTAAGATCAATTTAAATCTAATTTTTTAGATTATTATGAGATAATTTAGATCTAAAAATATGCATGATTCGATACATGAGATGTATGCAAAATATGCCATGATTAGATCTAATTTGTATATGAGATATATGATATAGATCTAAAACTATTTTGTAGTATTACATGTTCCTGATTAAGGCGTTCCTCTTGGCCGTCCGGTCATAAGAATGAAGAAGGGTTTAAAGGCCCTCTCCTTCCCATTCCGATGGGGTGTTCTTATGATGTGTAGGGGTGCTGCATGTTCGTCCTTAATCAGAAATCCAAAACTTACTTTCTGCAAAACCCTAGATCCTGAAACCCTAGGATTTATTGTGCATATTTTGTTTATGAACCCTACTTAATTAAAAATTAAGATTATGGAATATTAATTAGGATCTAAAATTGAGAATTTTCAGATCTAAGACATATTCATAATACTGGGTTCGGGCTTGGGTAGCTCAATTAGGTCTAAGCGGTTGATCAAACCGAATCAAGAGTTGGTTAGATGGGATCAACAATGCTTAAATTGACCAGCCTAATAGGATTAAGTCTGGGTCAAGATCGAGTCACGATCAAGCAAGACCTAATTAGGCTCAGAGGTTAGAGTCTGGATTGTAGGCTAACCCAATTGGTTCTGGACTCAACAATTTGGTGTCTAAGGTAAGTTTGGCACATACGACCGACTGATTTTTAATTGGAAGCTACTCGACCTGAATGCATTCTTGTACGAGTTAATGGCATATTCCTTCCACCGGTCTCACTTACCTGGCCATATCTGTTGACACAGTTCTGATCTGAGGTGGTCAATAATCCGAGCTAACCCATGCCACTAGGTTAGTCATAATTGTTATGACTATGACAAGTCTAGTTTAATGAGACCTGAATCAATTCTCCCTAAGAAAAGATTAAGTCTGAGGTCTTCCACCATTGTAGATGTGCGGGCCCTTCCCGGGGTTGATTGTTCTCGGACTGGATACAGTGGCTCAGTTGCACCGGAAAGATGCAACCATGTCTATTAGGCATTGGATGCTATGGGCTGGAGGATGAGTTGGGCTCAATATTTTGGATACGGTGAGAGACTCAATTAGGAATCCAGTCTATGCAAATGGTGGGTCTGACTTAACTAAGGAGTGGATCAATATTTTGGATACGGTGAGATTCATGAATTAGAGACCAAGTTTGGGTGCACCATGATTAGAGAATCATTGAACAAGAGTTGTTCACTCATTGGCTAACCCATCACCAATAACTGTTAGGTGAGGTGATGAGTCAGTTGGTGAGACCGCACCACCCACTAGAAATCATTAATCATGGAGATTTTTGCATCTCTACAGAGAGGAGTGTAGGGATCCGAGAAAATAGTGGAAGCTAATTTATTTAAAAATAAAATTTCTAAATAAATTGGTCAAGTCATAATTACAGTATCTAACTAGAATCTTTGACTCTCTACAGAAAAATGTCTGCGTCCAACCCATTAGCACGTATCCTGGACACACATAGACTGACCGGACCCAATTATAAAGATTGGCTCAGGAACTACAAAATTATTTTGGGTTTCGAGAAGTTAACCCATGTATTGGACCAGGACCCTCCCACCTTACCAGCCCGTCCATCCACTGAACAGAGAGCATCTCTGAAAAAATGGATAGACGAAGATAATAAGGCCAGATATTACATGTTGGGCTCGATGTCTGATGAGCTCCAGCGCCAACATGAAGATATCGGGACTGCTCGCCAAATGTTGGCTCACCTGCAGGAGATGTTTGGTGAACAGAGTCGCGCAGCCAAGTATCAAGTCACGAAATGACTTTTTAAGGCTAAGATGCGTGATGGGCAGTCAGTCCAAGATCACTGTCTGATGATGATCAAGGACATGGAAGAGCTTGAGAAGCTCGGTGTGAAGTTAGACTTGGACCTGCAGAATGATATTATTCTGCAATCCTTGACTGATGCATATGGGCAATTCATCATGAATTACCACATGCATAAACTTCAAAATTTCCTTGGCCGAATTAATGAACATGCTGGTCACCGCTGAGCTTTCTATGAAAGGTTCTAAAGGCTCAGTTCTTGCTATGGAACGGACTTCTTCCAAAAGAAAGTCTTATGGAAAGAAAAAGAAGTCTGCGAAAAAGCAGAAGGTGGAAGGAACAAAGAAGAAGAAGGCAGAGCCGAAGAAAAAGGCCGATGTCAAAAAAAGTGTTTCCATTGCAACAGCGACGCCATTGGAAGCGGAACTGCCCTACTTACCTGGCCACCCTGAAGAACAAGAAGGAAGGTCCTTCTGGAGGTATGCTCGTTATTCGAGCAAAACATGAATGCCAAACGACCTAGGGATAGTCCAAACGATAGATATCTATGGCACCTGAGATTAGGTCATATAGCAGAAGATAGGATCAACAAATTGGAGAAAAATGGGCTATTGAGTCCATTGACTTTCGAGTCATATCCAACTTGTGAATCTTGTCTTCAAGGCAAAATGACTAAACTCCCTTTTGTTGGACATGGGGAGAGGGCCACAGATCTCCTTGCCCTAGTACATACAGATGTGTGCGGCTCATTTGATGTGCCAACTAGAGGAATTTTGTCTACTTCATTACTTCGATGATCTGTCTAGGTATGGTAATGTGTATCTTATGATACAAGTTGAAGGCTTTTAAAAAGTTTACAGATTAAAGACCATGAAGTAGAAAAATAAATTGAAAAAACCATTAAGGTTTTCGATCAGATGGGAGGGCAATACCTAGCCGAGAATTTCTTAGACTATTCAAGATAATGGCATAGTTCTTATGGGGACCCAAGAAAACCCTCAAACTCAATGGGGTTTCAGAACGGGAGAAATCGAATTATGGACTATAGTCCGATCCATGATGAGCTTTCACAGACTCCTGATTTTTTTTGGACATTCATTGTTAACTTCTATTTATCTACTGAATAGATTTTCTCTAAGCCGTTCACCGACAGACCGTAATGAGATTATGGCATGGTAGAACCAAGTCTGAGTCATTTAGAATTTGGGGTTGTAGCGCTCATGTCAACAGACAACAAGCGACAAGTTAGAGTTAGGTACTTTAGAGCTTGATTCATAGGATATCTAAAGATCATTAGGATACTATTTCTACATTCCAAGAAGAGCCACAATGTGATTGTGAAGTCGACATGCCATCTTTCTTGAAAAATAGTTTATTCTAAGATAGTAACATTGGAGCAGATTAAGCTTGATATAAAGTCTCACAATATAATGAGCTAAGGACCATTGGAACCAATCTTGGATTGAGTCAATAAGAACACTACTCCTCCACCTCGTAAGCATGAAAAAGTTTCCACCATCCTCTGAAGATACTTAGGTATTTATTTCAGAGAAGTTAGACGAAAATGTTCCTCGTAGGAATGGTAGCTCATGGAGAATGATCCAAACCTACAACGAGGCGATATCAAATATACTGACTCCGAGAAAAATACTAGAGGCAATTGCCAGTTAAAAAATTGACTCGAATGCACTCAAACCAAGTACTAGACGCTTGGTAATCCACAGAAGGTATAGTATCTATTGGGTGTAAAATGGATCTTCAAGAGAAAGATTGGTGCACGATGAAACTGTGGGACATTCAAGGCTAGACTAGTGGCAAAAGATTTTATAGTCAACAGCGAAGGCATTGATATCAGGATACTTTTCTCTAGTGGGCTGATGCTAAAATCCATTCACAATTATTATGTTCAGCCTAATTTTCGCGATAATGAATATGGCAAATGGACGTGAGAACGACATGTCTTGAATGAATATCTTGAGGAAGATATTTATTATGGACACAACCGATAGGTTCAACCAATGATACTGATCATAGGTTTGCAAGCTGAAAAGGTCATATATGGACTTAAGCAGTGCTCTGAGCGAGAACACTCGTTTTCATGCATGTGATCAAAAATTTAAGTTTTCATTCAAAATGAAGAGGAACCATGTTCTTCAAAAAGGTAATGGGAAGTGCTGTTGTTTGCTCGTTTTGTACATGGATGACTCCTCCTTATTGGGAATGATATTCCATGATGACAATAGTGCCCCCCCCCCAAAAACCCCCCCGCCCCACCCCACCCAACCCACCCCCACCCTGTCCCCCCCCCATATGGTTGTCCAAGGAATGTTTCATGAAGGACCTAGGTGAAGTATCCTTTATTCTTAGAATTAAGGTCTATAGGGATAGACGATAGGATGCTTAGGGCTTTTCACAGAGATGTACTAGAGAAAGTATAAAGGAGGTTTAGTATGGAAACTCTAAGAGGGGATTAATACCCTTCAACATGGTATTCATCTTTCCAAGAAGATGTGCCTAGCCACATTCGGAATAGAATGCATTGAGAAGATCCTTATGCTTCTGTAAATACGGAGCCTCAATGTTGCCATGCTATGTACACGACCTAATATAGCCCATTGTAGAGTGTCACAAGCAGCATATAGTCCATTCCAGGGTGAAGAAGCACTGAACTTTCTGTGAATGTATTTTAAGTCTTGAGAGAATAAGGATATGATGTTGGGTCTTTGGTAATCAGGAGAATCTAGTCCAAGGGATAACACAACCGACATTTTATATCCAATATAGAATGATCGAAAGTCGAATCATGAAAGTCTAATTTGTGGTGGCAGTGAGTGGTGTGTCAGCTGAAAGAGTTCCAAGCAAACTGTGATAGCAGATTCCACCATAGAAGCAGAATATTCGCTGCATCAGAGGCTGTGAAAGAAGCATTATGGTATAAAGAAGTTTGTGAGAAATTGGAGTAATAACATAGACTGCCATTCTCCTAATATTTGCAAAACAATGGACCAATAGGCCCTTGCTAAGGGAGCTGAGGTTCCTCACCAAAATCAAGCAACATTGAGCGCGTTACCATCTCATCGCGAATTACCTCGAGAAGGGTTATGTCGAGTCAAGAGAGTCAATCGCGCTATGTGGCGACCCACTTACAAAATCGTTTGGCCAGTAGAAGATGAAGCCCACCTTGAGAAGATGGACTTAGATTGTAGCCAATTGACTTTAGGACAAATGGGAGTTGTTAGATATATGTGCCCTAGAAGCCAAATTTGGCTACACGCTGTAATACACTTCTAGGGGCAAAATATATATTTGACTATAATTAATAAAATTGGTTAATTTTCCTATCACATATGTGTATTTCAGTGTCTGTGATACATCCTTTGAGTTAATGGTAAGATAATTCTATTTTTAAGAGTTTGAAATTTAAGACATGAATAATCATTATTAATTATAAAATGCTTCCCGACCATAGGATGCTCACGAGGATGGTGATTGATCCAGAAAGGTTGAATGTACAATCGCTTCTCTTAGTAGATGAGTCTTGAGTCTATGGTGTGGAGAACCGGAGTGAGAGTAAGGACTCGTTAGAGAACAAGGGCACTGAGCGTGACCACCTCGAGTAGTTATTAGGAAGTCTACTTTCTCGTCAATGACTGACTCGATGCTGTAGTAGTGTGTCTGGTTCTTTGATCTAAGATGCATCGATAGTTCACCTTGAGGGTGTTATAGTTTGACCACACCATTACTCGATCTCCTGGCCATTCGGAATCCTGAGGTATATGTTGGCTATAGCATGTTCATTGTAGAAATTGGATAGCATCAAGATGGAATCTATCTACCTTAGTGGTAGAGGAGCAGCCCTATGATGATCATGAGAATCAAGTCTTGAAGTCCATAGCCATAGCAGAGTGAAATCATAGAAAGAGTTTCTATGCTTTTCACATCGGATCTGAATCGAATGATTATATCATATGACAGAAACTAGGGTTTGACGAGTTCACCTTAACTCTAATCTGATCGGAGCTCAAGATAGAAGAACTTAATCACACAGATAGCTACACCAAGAGGTTCGCATTCAGCTTTGATGGGTGTGCCACATCTACTGCTAGGTGTCATTGGTGGATTTTGGGAGCATATTAGAATGATTTAGATGATTGATCATTCTAGTGTTCGAATCAGAAGAGTTCTGATCCATCGAAAGAAGTTTCGATGATGTCAATCGATAGAGATTAATGAACTATCTATTACCATACAGACTGAATCTAACTAGGTCACACAAACAGGATGTTTGGAATCTAGTGAATCATCAATTGAACTGATCCAGTTCAATGATCTGAATGAGATTTAATTGGGTTCAAGAAATCGTGCTAGCACTTGATTGAACCTAACGTTCTTCTTTCTATCATAAATAGTAGTCTGACTGAGCCAAAGGGTTTGTGCTCATTTAGAGGCTTCACTTTGTCTGACTGGGCTTGTCCAAGTCAGAAAAGGTTATCTTATTTTGTAAGACATTACTGCCATTTTTGGTCACCTGCCATTTCTCATCCTTTGACTTTGGTCAAAAGTTGATCTTTGACTGGTCAAATATTGACCATTGATATTTTGACTTTTGTCTACGTGTCACGCACCTATTGGAGGGCTGGTGGGGGCTTGTTCCCCTGCCAGAACCTAGCAAGGAGGAGGGCGCACGCCACCCTTGGCGTGTGCCCAAGTTAGAGGCGCCTAGGAGTTCCTGTTGGACAAGGACTCCATCTCCTTTCTGGATTCTGATTAGAGTTCTCCTAAGAACCAACTTTGATTGGTCTTAGGCGCCCTTTAAGGAGGAATTCAGGGGACTCTATTCCCACCAATCAGATTTAAATCTGATTTCACAAAAAGTTGTGATTGGTTGGGAAGAAGAGGAGTTGGATCACATACAGTATATAAATAAGACCCTGCGCCCAACTCAAATTAAGATTGGAAATCACAATTCTCCATGCCCCAAGGCTGCTTCTTCTCTCCTCCTCCATGCCAAAGCACCTTCTCCCTCTCTTCTCCACATCCAAAGAGGTTTGGATTCTTGGTTGGTGCAATCTAGATGAGAGATAGGCGACTGAAAGCTAGAAGGCTGCGCTGCTGCAAAGGATGACTGCTGATCTTCGAAATGTATTTTGAAGATCCTCCAGATCTGATTTTTGGAGACGAGATAGAGAAGAAGAGAATCTCCAGATCCAGCCCGAGTGGATACTGGTAGAGGCCAGGCACTTGCGTGGCTAGATCCAGAACCTTCCGCTGCTCACAGGATCATCATCGGATAATAGGATTACCCACTTCAAGATAAATTAAATTTGATTTAATTTATCTAATTTTATTTTAATTTTTAAAATAATAAGAATCATATTTGAAACATCCCAGATCTGATCTAGATTAACGAAAAAAAATTTTGAAATATATCTCTTGATCTGATCAGATCTGAACGAACCTGGTCCGAAAAATTAGAATTTTCCTTCAAAGATCTCTTCCGAGCTTCAACGTCAATAGGAGATAAGATGTCCTTCAACCTTGGTTGGATACAAGACTTTTTCCGAGCTTCAACTTCAACATCAACCTCGACTGGAGATAAGATCCTCCCTGAGCTTCAATCATTCAATAGGAGATAAGATCTTCCTCGAGCTTCAACTTCAACGTCAACCTCGGCTGGAGATAAGATCTCCCCTCGAGCTTCAACCTGAATAGATGTAGAGCTCGGAAAAGAACTTCGACAGTCGTCTTTTTTGTACTCCCTTCGAATTTCAAACTCGAGAGTGGGGGGACTATTATTGGAGATAAATTTCGCTCTCGCCGAAGTCTAGTCTGATGCTTAACCTAATGCAATCGGTAATCGCAGAAGAGCTTCAATCAAGAATTCTCCCTCCAGCAGCCGAACTCATTCAGTAGCTGAACTCCTCAGGCGACCGAACCCAACCAAACTCCTTCAACGATCGAACCCCAGCCAAACTTCTTTCAGACTTCAGTCGAACTCCTTCCAGACTTCATCAGTCGGGCCCCTCCAGTGGCTGAACTCTTTTTGGATCTCTTCTTCAGATGGATGCCTCCAGGAGCCGAACTCCTTCCGGACTTCTCTCTCAATCGAACTCCTTCAGGAGCCGAACTCCTTCCGGACCTCTCCTTCAGTTGGATGCCTAGAGGAGCCAAACTCCTTTCGGATCTCTCCTTCTGTCGGATGCCTCCAGAAGTCGAATTCCTTCCGGACTTCTTCTTCAGTCAAGTTCCTCTAGGAGTCGAACTTCTTCCGGACCTCTTCTTCAGTCAGATTCTTACAGGAGCCGAACTCCTTCCAGATTTCTTCTTCAGTCAAGTTCTTCTAGGAGCCAAACTCCTTCCGGACCTCTCCTTCAGTCGGATTTCTTCAGGAGCCTAATTCCTTTCGGACCTCTTCTTCAGTCGGATATCGAAAGGAGCCGAATTCCTTTTAGACCTCTCCTTCAATCGGATTCCTACAGGAGCCGAACTTCTTCCAAACCTCTCTTTCAATCGGACTTCTCCTTCAGTCAAGTTCCTCTAGGAGCCGAACTCCTTCCAGATTTTTTCTTCAGTCAAAGTTTTCTTTAGGAGTCCGAACTCCTCTAAAATTGATGTATGTCAAAGCTTTTCACCAACTAACGCTTGCTTCCTCCGAACTTGGACTATTAAATCTCAACGAACGGTCATATGACGGCAACAGATACCTCTCTCCGTAACAAACTCCACATGGCTCCGAGCGGTCTACTACCAGATGGTTACGACCGTCACTATGAATCTACTACAGACTCTATTTATAAAAGAGATCCTTCAAATATATTTTCTCTGAGCTCTCTTCTTCTTTTCAAAATTCTACTGAATTCTTGTCTGAGCATTCTATTTCTGTTGGTCAGAAGAGCTGACTTGATCATCGAAGAATTCTATCGGAGCCACCATCATCGACTTCGGATAAAATTTTATTTTATAAATTACTGACGATGATCTTTTTCTCTTCAATTTTAATTTAATTCGACATCAATCAAATTTTTCACCAATAGTTACTAATTAATTTTGAATTTACTTGCTTGCAGCAATAATGGCATGACTCGCACTGAACCCAATTAATTAGCGTTGCTGCCAATGTCAGACATCTCATGGAATTCTTAGTTGTGAGTGCCCAGCATAATGATGACAAAGGCTTAGCCGATGGATGACCAGCGCAATGCTTCCATCAGAAGAGCAACTATAATTGCCTTTCCCCTAAAGAACCCAGGTCGACCACGCTTGTCAAGATGTCCATTATTATGCCACGGGGCTTCACTAGTTCACCGTCTACTTAGCAGAGAGATAGCTTAGTTGGAAATGAAGATCACTTCAATAATGTTACTGTATTTATAGGTGGAGCGGGGGAGGGGTGCTGATGTGGTCTAGAGAGTGAGAAGATGGAGGGAGAAAGAGATTCTTCCCACTGTAAAACTTGATCATGTTTTTATTTTTTCTTTTTTTTTTGTTTGAAGAAGAGACAGTGGTATGTGACCAGGTTCAACCTAAACAAAAACTTTCTTAGTTTCCTCACAAAAGAATCATGTTCTTATTTTTCCGTTTTTTTTTTTGTTTGAAGAAGAGATAGTGGTATGTGACCAGTTTCAACCTAAACAAAAATTTTCTTAGTTTCCCCACAAAAGAACCTTCTTATCCTTGTTCCCTTTGTGGTTCATGCAAAATGCCCACCAATGCTTGACATGCAATTGTTTGAGTTGTGGACCAGAACATCCTAGAATTTATTACAACATAGAACTCTCCATCCTCTCAAGCATTAGCATTCCGAGCCCTCAGAAATGCCAGCAAGCAAACTATTTTGGTCGCATGTAAACACCCATCTGTTGAGGTTGTATCTTTCGCACCAAAGAATGATAGATCTTTAATTCACGATCTCAATCATTTAATTGTACTTTACACAACTTTTAAAATACTATGTGAGCTTTATGATCTATGCTGCGGATGGATGGAAAAGGTACATCATACTTTTCTAGATGTCCATGATAGTGCCATGGGGCTTTACGAGTTCATAATCTAGTTAGCAGAGAGAGATGGCTTAGTGGGAAATGAAGAACGCTAAAATAATGTTACAGTATTTATAGGTGCAGTGGGAGAGGGGTGCTGATATGGTCTAGAGAGTGAGAAGGTGGAGAGAGAGAGCAAGAGATCTAGAGATATTCTCCCTGCCGTGGAACTTGATCATATTTTTATTTTTCCCTTTTTATTGTTTGAAGAAGAGACAGTGGCATGTGACCAGGTTCAAGCTAGACAAAAACTTTCTTAGTTTTCCCATAAAAGAACCTTCCTTCTTCTTCCCTTTTTGATTCATGTAAAATGCCCACCAATGCCTGACATGCAATTATCCCAGTTGCGAACCAAAAACTTCTAGAATTTATTACAATATAGAACTGAAACTCTCTATCCCAACATACCAGCAAGCAAACTACTTTGGCTGCCTGTCAACATCCATCCGTTGAGTTTATGTCATTTGCACTAAAAAAGAAAATATAGATCTTCTTTCACAACTTCAACCATTAAATTATACTTTATCGATCTTTCAAAGCATGACAAATTTCTTCCATCTATTTGCAACATAGATCACGAAGCTAACATCATGCTTTGAATGTTGTAAAAAATACAATCCAATAATTGAGGTCATGAAAAAAGATCAATCATTCTTTTGCAAGAAAGAAACAACTCGAATCCTGTCCCAACACCATAATTATCAATCCCCATGTGCTCATTGCAGTGTGTGGTCGCTATTCACACCTATATCAGGTACAGGTGGTGATATTTTTCTTAATATACAACGAGAGCTCCAAAACATACATACAAGTATATATATATAGAGAGAGAAAGAAAGAGAGAGATTGGATTCCATTCGATCATATTCTAATCCATATCTGATCAAACTTTTTATCATTATATCAGCACGCATCTCCAAATAGGTGCCTGAAAAGACATGCACTCAGATCTGAAAAAAAGATACGTGCTTGTACATGAAAAAAAAAATTTTCAATTTTTTTTAACCTATAAACGTCTTTAGACCGAAAAAAACTAAACAAAAAATTTAGATGGCTTTTTTTTAGCATTTTTTCAACCTTAAAGACGCCTTCAAGTTGAATTTTTTTTTTTAAAAAAAATAATACCTGAAAAAAATTATGCCTATTTTTTCGATTCTAAAGATATTTTTTCAGGCACTTACTCGGAGACATGCGTTAATCCAATGATCCAAAATCCAATCGAATATGAATCGAAATTCGATCGAATTGACTTCTTTGTTTCTCTCATACTTTTCCGTGCCACTGTAAGCTTTAAAATTAATTTAATTTGTCTGAGCATAGACCCCCATGAATACCATGCGGAGTGGTTTTGCATATATTTTTTTCATATCGTTTCAAAGTGGTCCGTTACTTCATAGCAAACACTTGTATTGCATGTGATAAATGCTGGTAAATATCAAGTAGAGAACATTTTCTTACCACTGTCCTCTTTTCCAAAAATCAATTGGTAAGATAATTACTCTCCTTGCAAAATATAGTCAGGCAATTAGCTTGCTGGTTTTCTTTACTACAAGTATTCCAAAGATGCTAATACTGCTTTCCCACTCTCGAGTGTGCGATTATATGGAAGCATGTGGTGAAGACTTCAATAATGGTACATGACAAGGTTCAACCCCACCAAGAACTTCCTTACCTTTCTCGGGAAGAAAACCTACCATTCCTTTTTTCCTTTTTTTAATTCATGCAAATCGTTAAGCAGTCATGCATTGGTTGCTTGACATGCATTTGTCTATGGTTGAATTACGGGCCGAAAATTCTTTGTTCAATTTATTATAAAATGGAGCTGTCAATCCAATCATTTTTTAAGCATTAGTGGTCCAAAGTTCATAAATACAACTCCGCAAACTAATTTGGCATGCAAATGATTCAATTAATCAAAAAATAAATTAAATTATTAATTATTTTGATGTTTGATTTGATTTTTTTTTAAAATTTTGATTTTGATTTAAAACTAAACGAAAATTTTCTAATTGATTTGATTTTTAATTTTTAATTTAATAATTTTGATTAATTAAAAATTAAAATAGATGATTAATGATAAATATTATATTGATAGATTATAAAAAATTTAAAATAATTTTATTAAATTTATTTTTTAATAATTTATTATTAATTTAAATTTAAATAATAATATTAAATTCAAATATAATTCTATATTTTAAATAATAAAATTATTAAAAAAAAATAATAAATCTAAATCAAAATAAAAAACTTAGCATAAAAAAATTCAAAACTAAATTATCGAATCGAATCAAAATTATTTTGATGAGATTTATTCAATTTTAAACTATTTTGATTTAATTTTTAATTTTATAAAATATAAATTTAAAATTTTAATTTAATTTGAATCAAAAAGAAACCGAATGCATAGGTAAGCATTTTGATTCAAACACAACCTTCTATTTTTTTTTTTAGCAATCAATGCAATCCCTCTTCAACACCAAAGATTATTCCATTTGATTTTGGCATCTTAGATAATTTTTCAATAAATAAGCACCAAAGATGGTACTTTGGACTGGTACTTAATCTCCATTGTACTACACTAACTAAGATTGCTAAGATCCTATTAATTAGTCGAGATCTAAAAAAAAGTCAAAGTTCTTCCCAAAATTTTCTCACCTTCCATCTCTCCACCTATAAATACTGTAAGGCTTAGTGGGATATCAATGTTACAGTATTTATAGGTTTTCAAAATTCTGTATCGATATCCCAAACTTTGAAAACGTTCACAGAAGGGGTTATTCAGGAAATCGCATAATGCACATCTGATCTTGCAAATACAAAAATCCTTGAGGGTATTTTTCACAAAATAACCCTAAAAAACTCGACAACTTTCCATCTTGGCCCAAATAAATCAATTTTGCGATGGTGCGTCCTGACATTGCTCACCTACGGAGAATTGTGAACATGATAGTTAAAAATAAGAATCCACAATGCCAATGCAATAGACACGAGCGTCTAGAGAGTATACGCTCATGGCAACCAGCACAGACTCGAAAATTTCCACTACTGATAGTCTTCAGCAGTTCACATAATCTGATGGATAAATAGAAAAGAAACTAAAAATAAAACATAGAATGCATAATAAAGCCTGTATGTAGAAATAGTATAGGATCAATACTACAACAAGATGCTTCAAATTTTCAAGCATTACAGTCATAAAGCAAATAAAGCTTTTCTTTTCTCTTTTTGTTAATAGATGCAAATAAAGTTTTAATTGCAGCTTAAGTATAAGAAAAACATCCCTTTATAAATTGCTGGGTACAGCAAGGTACTTGGTGTAACGTGCATGAGCTATAATCTTTCCAGACTTCTTCCTTAGCTCTACGGTGGCAACCCCCACAGCCTTCCCGGCCCGCAGAATCTTCACCTCTATCTCAATGTCTTCCTGTATTACCAAACAATCAAACAATTTCTATCAACCTTGCCCATAGAAGATATAATTTTAGAATCAAGAAGTTATTTAAGGATGTTGCTCAAAGTTTCTTCATTCAGCCTAATTGCGCCCATGGTGCAAAGAATGATAATATAGTCCAAAAATATTTAAAACAAAAACAGAATGCAACAGCCAGGAGGTCCATAATTGTCCTTTTCAAAACCAAAATCAGCCAGGAAAGTTCAAGGATGCTCGACTCACATGTTTTCCCCCTCATCGTGACCATAATGCTTGTCCTCTAGATGACTAAATGCGATGTTGAACTTTAGGCCCACCTTTTGAGTGAGTCAGAGACATCTGGTATTTGCTATTTAAAGAAGAAAAACTTAGATCTTGCTACAATTATGTTGATAGGCAATCACCAAAAGTTCTCAACCTCAAAGGATCATACCTCCATAGGACCCAGCGCATGATATGAGGATTGCAAACTAAGTTTAAGGTTAATTCTATTTTATTTGGAACCTTCATTTTTCACATTATAATTCTATTTTATGTTACTTTCAAATCTGAGCTTTTCCAAAATGAATATGCTCTTCTTGGCATCGCATGATTGTATGTTGACAAAAGGTGCAACTTGGAAACATAAATCTAACTTGGGCAATTAACCCAACTCAAACCCAAACCAGATTAGTATATAGAAGTGCCTAACCCAATGCAAGCAAAGCCTCAACCCTACAATGCATAACATCCGAACCCAAGAAACAGCTCTCAATCCAATTTAGTTTAAGCCTTGTTGGGCCAACAAAAACCAACCTAAATTTGTTTCAGTAGAAAGTTTTAGTGGGGTCATGTCTGGGTTTGGGTGGTTTAATTCATAATTTGGTTGGGTTAGGTTTGGGATGGGTATCCCCTAAGCTGGATTGGGCTTGGGTTGGCACCCAAAATACAACCCAACCCGCCTGATTTTGAGCCCAAGCATTGACAATCTAAAACCAATTCCAGAGAGGATAACGGAGGACTTTGAAAGCTATGACTGAAACTTCATAAATAAGCAGTCAAGCTACAGGTCCAATGCAAATTACAAGAGAACATCACAATGATCAATGGAAGGTTGAGAAGGCTGAGATTTAACAGAGAAATAGAAAGATTATAACATAATTGATAAAAATGTGACTTTCAGAAACCAGTAGAAAAGGAACTTAAGGAATCCTCAAGCAAGAAATTTAACAATAAAAGAATTATGTTAAATTTCACCAATGCATTTACATTTGCCTTCATAAAGTTGCATTTGATGATTTTGAATTTTACCTTGCGGTAAATCCAATATGAAACAAATTAAAACTATTGATGAACATAAAGAAGCCCCACACTGCTTATAACAAAACCTCAATGCCATTCCAAACTAAAGTCAAATGTTAGCACTATGACCAAAAGTGTTGTCCTTGCATATGATAACACAATGTCCAGTTATAAATTATAATCATAATGTCAAGAGCTCACCACTCCAAACAGGAAAGTCTACCATACCATTTACAAATCAGAGCATATGATTTCAGCAACTATCTTGAATATTGCATCTCCATCTCAGGCCAAATTATGTGATAAACTTTCCAAGAAAAGTCAATGGACTAAGCTTGTCCTCGAGACCCACTGGTCATTCAATACATGCTTTTACAAGAAGTAGCGGTTTTTCATGGACAGCAATTCAGCAGTCTTCAGAGTTGCTGAGTGCTCTGCAAAATTGTCATGCATAAAGATCTTCTTTACAGGATGCGCCGCACTATCTGCTCTACGCTAACTTTTTTCCACTAATTTCCTTGAAAACAAAAGGACTTAACATAGTGGCTCTCTTACTTGATATTTTCTATGTGGGAACCCAAGAATCAACAACCATGGAGGTTGATAAATTCATGCAGAAATACTGCCCAATAAATCAATTGCAAAGGAAGATCCAAGTACAACAGAATTTGATGTGCATCGTTACTTTTAACTCTATCTTATGCTTAAGACATATCTTGCCACCTAATGCATGTAATTTAGCAATTGCACATCTTACTATGGTGGATACACAGTTATGTATTAGAAAAGTAGATCAATTAAAAGCTGAATAACATGTAATTCTTTAAATTGATATACAATATGATTTTTTTTGTTAACAAATTCAGACTGAAACACCAAAACTATACATCTAATGGTACTGAACAATATAGATTATTCTAAAAATTTTCCATATGTGTTGATTCAGAAGGACCGAAAACTAGATGTGGACCACTTTAGAAACTATGGGGCCAACTAGACAATGCCCGGAGTGAGAGCTACCACAACAAAAGGCCGAATCATATACCAAATTTTCGAAGGCCCAAACTTACCCATACAACATCCAATCGATGTGCTTTTTTCTTCTTGAAATTGATAAACTTTTCAAACTCTACGACATAGTGCCACCCCTTAAGGGTGCAGCACACTAAGCAATCAGACCCAAATTTCATCATTTTAAGCTCAAAATAGATTGGATATAAACAAAAATTTGCTTTTTTGGAAAATATTTGATGGGGCATATCTCCCAATCCAAGAAGAATCAAGTAAAGTAGCTGCAAATAAAGTCGATGCAGAAGTCGAAATCTACCCCTTATAAAATTTTAGCTCTTTAATTATTATTTCTACTAAACATATCTATTTAGAGAATGCTATATCCTCTTTTAACTAAAAGAGAAATCTGACCCAAATTATACAAGGAGGCCTTACTAGTATACATAGAGGCTGTATAACCAAGTTTATTATTGATCAATGAAAGAAAAAAATGAACTAGATGCAACTTTCACCAATTTTTTTATTTCTTAATCTTTTTAAGGAGATTCAAGTTGAGCGGTTTGAAGGAATTACTTCCTTCTCCCTGATTGGATCATATGCTGCCTCTTGTTGCTCTAGTGAGCCATTTGCCATTCTAAAACTATGCATGTTCTACATTCTTCTAAAGAGTAAGATATGCCAAACATCTGTCTGCAACAGGGCAAAGCTCCCATGACCACCATAATAAGCAAATAAATCAGGACACTGGCTTGGATTCAGGTTATGCATGTCTTCCAAAAATCTTCATTTCCTATGCCATTACATCTTCATAGCATCATCTTCATTCAAAAAAAACACAAGGAATGCATCCTTTCTAAAATACTATTCAATTCAAACTCAATGAATCCCACCCTCAAACCTTAATTGAATGTGATTCTCTACCCCACTAGATGTCCCTGCCATTGTAATAAGATCTAAAGTTATTCATTAAACCACCATAGTCTTCTCAGCAAGTCTCACCAAGCTTAATTTACTCAGCATGAACAACTTCAACAGCCATACCCTAGACTATGTGAGGCTGAAAAAAGTGCCACTGAAAAACAGTATATAAAAGTTGTGTCTTTAGGATGATACCACATTAAGGACCATTCATCTACTCTGATACCATTCAACCATTAACTAACCTAAGACTACTCCACATTACCCAAATTTGGCAAGAAACAGATGACCACATAACCCTAACCTAATGATCGTTAATTTTATGCCCCCAAATGCCAAGTGAATATCTGATCCAGTCTGAGAGAGCTCAGTTCTCAGCAAGTTGCACAGAGCTCAGTCACTCTAATGTGAACGTGTCAAACAACTATACCTAATAATGGAGCACTGAATAAAGAAGCATCAAAGCACAGTTAATCTGAGGTGGATATTTAACTTTATTATGGTGTCTGCTAATTATTACCACATTTTAGGACCTATGTCTAGTCTGATCCTACCCAACAATGATACAATCTAAGACCACATATAGTTTTAGCAACTTTCCTAAATATTAATGAATCACATCCAGAGACGACCAATTTGATGCCCCCAAATACCATCAAACTAGTTGATATATCCTCCAAAATTCAAACTTGCTGCTCTTTCCAGCAAACACACTATAAAGGAGGAAAAAATATATATATATAGTTGAAACAGAGAGATTTGATCTCTTCTAAACTCGAATTCCCAAAGTATCATCAAGAATGCTGAATTTCCCATCCTTAAAACTTCAAAGTTATCCCCCTCTTGAAAAATAATAGCAGTTAAACATTCTACAACAAAGAGAATTTGCTTGCTAACTTAGAAACAGATGAAATTAAACAAAAAAAACCATGCACAACATAGAAATCAACATGTTTCCGAAGCTAAAGAAATGAGTTCTAATTAAAAGAAGGGGACGCACATGGACAAAGGCGGCATCCAAGTAGGCGATGCTCATCTCCAATGGGGCACCCTTGGTCCGAGCCCCGGCCGTGTAGAAAGCGGCGGACCCGACCAAATCGACCAGGGAAGCGGTGGCGCCGCCGTGTAGAAAGTTGCCCGTGTTCTGTATGGAGACATCATGCAAAGAACGAGCAGGATTAGATTGGAGAAGATAGGCAGACCGGGAAGAAAGACAGGGGTTACAGGCGGAGGTGACACTGGGAGAAGGGCTTACAAGGAGGCGGGGAGGGACGGTCATGGAGCAGAGGAGGCGGCCGGGCTCGACGAGGTCGACACGGAGGCCATGGAGAACGAAGGCGTCGTAGAATTTGGAGGGAAGGATGTCGAGGGACGGGGATGGGAGGGTCTCCTCCGCTGCTGCCTCCAGCGATCGCTTCACTGCCTCAAAATCCATGGGTGGGAGCTGTGTAACAGTGGAGGTGGATTTGGGACTTGGTGGAAAGGTTTATTTGATCAAGACCTGCAGCGTGGAAAAGGAAGAGCAGAGTCGGATAATCTAGAAAAATAAATGAATATTATCATATTTAATAGAAAAATATATAAAAAAATAGCAGATTCTACGCTAATTTTTTTGAAGAAAAAAATAAAATAAATATTTTAAAAAATAAATATTTAATAAATTTTTAAGTTATCATAATTTATATTTAGTAAAAATATTTTTAAAATTTTTTTATAAAAAAATTAAAATAAAAATATTATTATATAAAAAACTATATAATTATAATTATTATATAAAAATTAATTAAAAATAATAATATTATTTTAGAATTAAAAAAATATATTTTATTGAAGATTATATTTATAAATTTTATTATTTTTCTATATAGAATTATTTCCTATCAAATATAGTAATATTTTTTCAATATCATTTTTTATAATAATTTTTCTATTAACCAAATATAATAAAAATTATTTTTATTTATAATTAATTTTTTAAATAAATAATTTTTATAAATTATTAAATTATCTTATAATTTGACATACCCTAATTAAATCCTAAGGACAAGTCTGGTGCACATACTGTATCCTAGCAAAGGAATGCATATGCATGCCAAAATAATAATAATAATAATAATAATAATAATAATAATAATAATAATAATTAAAATGATAAAATAAAAAAATAGATATTTATTGATTTATTTGTTAGGGATGTCACTTAAAATTGGGTATCTAAATGTCATAAATGCCCGGTTTATTTTGCAAATGAGAATAATGTGAGGTAACTTAAAATTGGGTGTCTAAATGTCATAAATGCCCGGGCTATTTTGCAAATAAGAATAATGTGAGCAAAGATATCTAATTGGAATCTTAGATTAGAAAAATATTTAGAAGATTAAACTGCATGTGTGTCCTAATTGTCATGGTTCTCTTACCATATGATGTTAAGTAAGTTTTATTAATTAATTCTAATGACACTTCAGTCAACAATTTTGACAGATACAATATTTTTGCCATATTTCTTTTCTAGTTCTTTTATTTTATAATATAGTATAAATATTATATCTAAGATTTTAAAAAGTATCGTAATTTAATAAATATTAGAAATTTATTCATGAGATCACTCCACACCCCAACATCTATGCACTGCTTTAACACTCTTTTTTTATCTCCAAGGAAATATAACTTTTACTTGATATTGGATTTATCGAGTTTTTAAGTCGACGTTAGATTCTATCTCTAATAACATAACTTTATCTAGACCTGGGTTGCGCTGATCGCATTGGTTTTAATCGTAGGCCTAACTTCCTCTACGTTTGAGAGAATGCTCTGTATACCATGACCCTTCTCTTCTTAGTATTATCGTATGTACCACAACTTCTCAAAAAAAAAAAAAAAAATCTCTTTTGCAAAATAATTCAACCCAAACAACACTATTTTCAATTGATCATCAAAATTAAATTATTCCATATAATTAAAAATATTTTTTATTTTATAATTTAGCTAAATTGTTCATATATTTGGGTCTAGTGATTTTTAAAATAATATATTGTCTCCTTTTTTTTTTTTTTTGTTACAGTAATAATATATTATCCTACAATAGTCTAATGTGTGGCATGGGCTTTTTGCTTGTTATTTTATTATTTATATAATTTGATAGGTTTACAATTTTTTTAAAAATGCAATTAATTTTTTTAATAGTAAGAACTAAAGTAGGATGCTTATTTTTCTAATTGAAAAATAGTTGTAGCATCATTTAGACGGAAACTCAAGGATATTTTGAACTAGCCTAGCCTCACAGATAGAAAGTTTCATGGATTAAACAGAAACAACATTGAGAAAAAAAAGAAAAAAGAAAAGACTAGAGCTACATGGGATGGAGACATTGGATTCAATCATGGATTTACTCTTGGGTGGTGGAGATGCCCCTTGAGTTTGCATTATATATAGAGATAAAGATGAGAGGGCAACTATATTTATATATTCTTATGTAGTATAGTTGCCTCAAAACAAAATAGAATAAAGTTTGATTCATATTTAGATCAAAAGCTATTATTCTAATTGCATCATAATACTATAAAATGTCTGCTAATTCTTTAATATTTTAAAGGAATAAAATATACTTAATTATTTTCTGATTAACTTATAAGTGACAAAATTTCAGCTATTTCATGGGTGAAGTAGGCACAAAAGAACGCCAATATTGTGTGCATATCTCCATTCCATGATATCAAATGATTTGTTATACAGCTATATTTTCTAAAAAAAAATTAGTATAGAACTATCATTCAAAATTGACAAGAAATATATTTAATTTTCTATCTAAATATTTTTAAAACATAAATTCTTTGATATGGAGAACTCCCTATCTCGCTCATTAACAAGGTTGTATTTTGTTTTCCAATCTAGAGTCTAGTCCTTAGCAATGAACCATCGGTCTATAATTTTATCGAGCTCCTTTTCTTCATATAGAAAAAGATTTTTTAGTTCTCCTCTCTTATCAATTACTAATTACTTCCTCTGTCTCTTAGTCTACATAAAATAGGAAATAGATAATAGGAGTGTATTTAGTTAAGAGCACAATGCCTCTACAAGGACTAGACTAGTATATAGGTGAAAATGTCATATTTCAAAAGGGACACACTGGCAAGATATAATATGGTGCAAGTTAGCTAAAAGCAATTTTCATCCAAAAGAAGTATACAGATTTTAGTCTATTTGATTTATACAAGGCCAACATTGAGCACATATTAATGCACATGAAGAGAAGTATAGATGGTTGCAATCTTTCATTTAGCTACAATATTATAAACATATGAGCTCTAGTAAAGCAATTGCTTTTATGGAAGAAAAAAGTGCATATTTTCTATGGAGGGAAAGAAAGTATCTCTGTTCCGAATTTCTACATTATATGGCAAGAGAATGGCATCATAATCCCAATTACCATATTACATCATAGCTCCTAATCTCCCTACCTGAGGTCGGTCGTCGAGAAAGATGTGGTCAAGGTGAAACCGCTGCTGGAGCTTCACCTGAACACCTGCAAAGAAATTCTTACTGAAAATATTGTCTGGTGAAGATCCTCCAACGCTCAAGTTAGGAGATAGAAAATAATGAGAGGAGAGAGCAAGGAGTCGAATGCGTACCTTGAGGGTTCTGGAGCTTTTTTATTTATAGAAAAAGAATTGGAGTCGTATCCATCTTAGAGTCATAATAATCTTCTAGATTTATCGTATTGATTGATTCAAATAAGATATTTTTTTTTTATGAGAGACTCAATCATGAAGGAATTCCACTCTATTCAGACTTTTTTAATTTGAGAGAGCAAGACAGACCTAATGGAAAGGAGCTTAGCTCGACAACGGACGAGCTATAATAGATCATCCAAGGTCGAGGTTTTGG
This sequence comes from Cocos nucifera, assembly GCA_006176705.1. NCBI lineage: Eukaryota > Viridiplantae > Streptophyta > Magnoliopsida > Arecales > Arecaceae > Cocos > Cocos nucifera. The sequence continues at coordinate 517,568 of QRFJ01000332.1, forward strand.
AGTTCGTGGAGCTGATGTTTGACCTCAAGTCGTCTAAGATTGGTCGGCTATGTATGAGCTATGGTGGATCATTTGAGGAAGAGGTGAACCGGGATTGGACTAAAAAGTAGGAGCTGCTGCCAATTTAGTGGATCGTGCCTAGTGATTTTCATATCTACTGTATATCCATAATTTGGTAAACATCAATCTTCCATAATTCAACTATAGACACTGATATGTCAGCTGAAGATGAGGTACAGATCCACAACAAATGTCCCCCACTCTAGAGGTCGAGCTCCTAATAGGTCGATCAAAGAGAGTACCAATCCAAGATTGAGGATAATCTCATCAAGCTGTTCTTTGTTGACATGTGTTGAAGATTGGCATCCTGAGATGAACCGTCTTTAAATCTGGACTATCAATTCATTGGATCTGTAGGAGCCATGTTTTGACCAATTAAAGGCTGCCCTTTGTCGAACATCGGTAGAAGGAGGTAAATTGATAATAGATCAAAACCGTCCAAGCATTCTATAAATAGGACCGCTATAACTTTTATTTCTACTATTTGTAATATTATGGGGGAGCTCTAGCACTTGGAAATTTTGCTTGATTGTTTGCTTGAAGCCGAACTATCATTGACCTCGCCATCATCCCTTATTTGCTCAGCCACCTTGTCTTGTAGGTCAGTTTCCTATCACCCCATTATGAGCACATCAATTCATCCCCGTGCACCTAGAGCTCAAGAGACGATATTAGGAGTGCGGACCCCGGGTCCGACGTTGCCCGCTCTTCGAGTAGACCTAAAGTGAGTGAAGTTTCAGACTTTGGTTTGTTTAGAGTAAACTCTATCCTCACTCTCGAGGACTTGGAGATTCTTAGGTTGAAATACCAAGCCCCAGCTAAGTTCAGACTAGAGGTCGTTGTTCTCAAGGAACGAATAGCTCTTCCTCCTCGAGATCAAGTAGGCATTTATGAGGAATTTTTAAAGGCCAGTCTCAAACTATCCTTCCATTTTTTTATCATAGAATTTCTTAATTTGCATAGAATAAGTCCCTGTAGCATAGCACCAAACTCCTGGCATCAAATCCTAGCTTTTTTTCATCAACTATCTTCTCCTTGGTGTTGAACCAACCTCCCACCTCTTCCAGGCTTGCTTCATATTAAAGAAGCATCCTATAGTGGTTGGATGGTGGTACACCTCTCCTCAGAATGAACATCATTTATTTCCAAGGTGCTCCTTACTCGGTGCATAACTAGGAGTGTTTTTTCTTTGTCTCGATCGAGCAATCCTAAAACTTCAACATGTTATGGGGTCAACTTCATAGGTCGGTGGTCAGAGCTCCCACATTATCAGACACCGAGGAGGAGGTATTGGCACAGATCTTCGGTCTTACTTTTTCTTCATTATCCAAGCTCCTTACCGAGAAGATTTTATTCAAAGTGGGGTTGAGTCTAGTGGATCTTAAGAGTATCTTTTTATATCTTTTTTAGTAGTTTGGTGCTTCTTTTCTCTTTAGCTAACCTCATTTTTTATGCAGAGATGAATGATGAACACATCGAAGCTCTTTGTCAAGCTGCGAAGAGGAAGAATGCAAGTAGAGCCCCTGCTCCCAAATGTAGCCGAACTAAGGCTATCCTCACCCTACCCACAATTGGGGGTTCCTCAAGGCCAGCCTATGCTCCAAGGAAGGAATCTTTGGTGCCAGCAAAGGTGGTGGGGCCACCCCAATCTGCCATGCCAAGGAATGCAGCCCCCTGGCCTTCTACTTTCTCATCTTAGTGGAGTTTGGGTGGCCCCTGAATCTTTGTACGTATGTCATCGCACACGGCTGACGTACCATCTGAGATATCTCCTTTAGTGGGAGCTCCATTGGACGCTGATGTCCAAGATACTAGGAAGGGCATCGGTGATTATCGAGTTGCCTGATCTTTGATTTGGTTGATTCTTCTACCAGTTGATGTCAAAGTCTTCAACACTGAAGGTGGTGCATTCTGAGTCTAGGACTCATAAGATTCTAGTCTTTGGGTAAGTAATGATCTCCCATTGTTCCTCGACTTTTTTCGATCTTATTATTTAGGACTGATATTTCTTCTTTTTCTTTCTTTTCTCTTTTTTTTTTTAACATATAGCTCACCCACCACGTAGATCACTTCATGGAGGTGATGTGGGAAGCTCAGCATATCTCTAGAGAAGTCAAGTAAAAGGCCAGCTAGGCCAACCAAAGAGTGGACAATGCCTAACTCACCAAGATGAAGGCTGAGGATGAGGTTAGATTGCTAAAAGAAGAGGTGAAGCGACTGAAGTTTGAGCTTTCTAAGTCTTGGGCCGATGCTGAAGCTTGGCTATTAGCTAAGAAAAAGAAGTATGAGGAGAAGCTGGAGGCCACCAAGGTTGCCGCGGTCAAAGCCTTCTAGTCTTTGGCCAAGTTTCAGGACATCAAGGTGGAGTATTACTCAGCCTCATACTTGTAGGGGGCTGAAGATTTTAAGAAGAAGGTTAAGAATTGCTTTCTTGATCTCAACCTTAGTCTCTTGGAGTCAGATGACGAGGAGGAGGAGGTCGACAAAGTTGGATATGAAGGTTTGCGAGTCGATAGGCTCTTCAACCTGGCTCCCAAAGATCGAGCGATCAAAGATGTTGCATCGGCTTTGCCTCCAGCCATCATCATCCTTTTCGATCACATGGAGGCTAATGAATCCCATGCTCCCGAGAGAGCTTAAACTTATGTATTTCAGCTCAGGCATGTCTAGGCTTAGACATAGGTCAGTCCATTTTGTGAACCTCGGCATTTGCTAAGGATTCTTTTTGTACCGAACCAACCAATATCTTGTAAAAATTTCTCTTTAATGAAATTACTCTTTTTCTTCAACATTTGGTAAGGAGATCGGTCATTTTATTGTAGTAGGGTTCAGTATCCAAACTATGCCATGGAGATTGTTCATTAGCTTTAGGTCATTTTCTTGATGGCAAGGAGTGAAAAATTATCTCCAAGTGAACAACTATCATAGTTTGGTAGGTGGAAGGTCGGACTTGGGGATGTTCGATCTTCAACTATGGCTGAGGAGTACGTGTTAAAGATCGAATAGAAACTTGGAGGTTTGTATGGAGATGTGTATAGCTCGTCGGCCATGGTCAAGGAACATGCAATGGGGATCTACATGGAGATGCATACCGTTCCTTAGTCATGATCGAGGAGCGTGTGATGGAGATTTGCACGGAGAACACATTTTGATTCTCTGGCTTAGCCGAGGAGCTTGTGTTTGGAGAATCACATAGAGAACATGTTTCGATCTTTAACCATGGTTGAGGAGCACGTGTTTAGAGTGTAAGGATTTATGGTGCTCCCAAGGGAGGCTAAAGGAAGAGTTAGGATGTTGACTCCAAGAGACTAGGATAAGTATAGTCTTAGGGCAAGGATAGAAGTAGTCCTAAGGTGGAAGCAGTGTGCAGCCGTCCATAGGCTTGAGGTCTAGGCATTAAGGATCTTGAGGGGCTTGGTTCGTGCTCCAGAGACTTGAGAACATCGAAGGAAAAATCTATGATTTCATGTAGCTATTTTAAATTTTTTTCAAAATAGATTAGCAGAAGCAACAAATTAATCATATTAATTTATTTAAAAAATATAATTAAACCCTAGATCTAGGATCTAATAACATGATCTATACATGCAACTAAATCTAAAATTAAATATTAAACAAACATAATGATGTTGATCATATCAACATCAAATCGAGACTAGACCTAATCTAGTGGGAGAAAGAGATCGAATCTCTTTTATCTTTTGCAAGTTGAGATCTTCAACTTGCTGATATGAGGTTGAGGTCATCGCTTTGAGCCACACATGCATCCAATTTCTATGAAAAATCCATATGAAGTCTCGATCGTTAATCTGAAGTCCAGCGACTGAAAATTAGCATAGTGTGCTAGCACTGCACTGATCCTTTTTTGACAGTTGATGGCGAATCCTCTTCTTTGAATGATCTTAGACTCTCCAAAGACCAAAGAGGAGATGGGAGGATCTTAAAAAACTCTTTTTTCTCATTTTTTTCTCTCAAAAAGATTGTGAAAAGAGATCTAAGAGAAATCCTAGAGAAGACCTCTCTTCTCTCTTTCTTTTCTCTCACCAAGACACAACAGTTTGTGCCTTTACAAAGCCCAACACCCAAAGACCCTTAGCACCCAAGGTTCCATGCCCAAACACTCTCTCTCAGATCTAAGATCTATAAAAATTTCATGTCCTAACTTCTTTTAAATAGAGAGTTATGATAAAGTTTTTATCTAGGTCAAATACCTAGAAAGGCATGTCTAAATTGAGCAAGGATTGGGGCGCCCAACTCTTGGGCACTCCTCCTTATTTTTTTATGTGGACTCCAGGGAATATGCACACAAAAATCTTCTATTTCTTATGAAAAAATCAAAGAGAAATCAGATGGTTTAGTGCCTCAAAGAGATAAGAAAAGATGATATGTCAAACTCTATCCAATAGAGTCCTAAGTCAAAATAACTTATTTGTTTTGACCTATTCTACAACTAATTTTCTTCTAAAAAGATGGAAGACATAAAAGGGGTATGGATACTCTTTAGAAATAAAATTTTTCTTAAAAATTCTAAAAAAATTGGCATGGGGGGACATGGAAAGCAAGATAGAGAAATCCTAGTCATACTAGGACTTCTAGTTTTGACTTGGTCCAACTTATTATTTGAATCTAATTAAATCAAAAATAATGCAATCTAATTAAAGATAATTTTATCCTAACTAAGAGCTTAATTAAATTAGATTAAATTAAATTTAAATCTAATTTAATTTTTAATTAAATTAGAAAAGAGGTGTATACAAGTCTTAATTGAATAGGGACTTGTTCTTCCTTGCAATTAGCTTCCAGTAAATCAATCAAACTTGATTCAATCAATTTCAAACTAAATTTAATTGAATCTTATTCAATTAGACTTAATCTCAGTCCTTTGGCTTAATCAAATTAAGTCAATTAGCAATCCGATTGCTAATCGATCCTCCTGCAATACTTGCACTAGGTCAAACATCAATCATATTGATTGTTTGATTTTAGAACGATTCTAAATCATTGATCAACCATCAGATCAAATCAAAATCTCTTATGTGTGTGAACCCACAGGTTTGAACCTAAGTTAGTAGCATAAAAATAAATTTTTGTACCAATCAAAGTGACCATCTAGCAATGATATCTGATGGCTGGATGGGTCGAATGTGTAAAGCAACACTCTAAGAACCCACGTGTAAAGCAACCTAAGATGTATCATTACATCTTACCTGTATGCCATATCAGTGTCTCTACACTTTTTGGTTAAGAGGGTAACCAATCTATATGGCATACAATGATCTATACTCGATAAATATTGTCATCCTAATTAACAACGTATCATTTGATTGTGAACAGTTTAAGGATTAATCAATAAATTCTTTCTTTATTGAAACTAAATAATTCTAAGAACTTCATCACAATATGGAGTTCACTAGAAGATGTAAACTTTGTGATGATAAAGCTAGAATATAATTTTATTCAATAATTTATAATTACAAAATAGCACAATCGTTAACAGGCTAACGATTGGCTTTGGGATATAATTTCTAACGACTCCTACTTATCCTAAAGCCACTCGGTACAATATCTAATATCTATCTTTGATTTATGATTGTCGAACTCCTTTACCGTCAAGACTTTAGTGAAGGGGTCAGCCAGGTTCTTCTTTTCGTCGATCTTTTGAAGGTCGACGTTACCTTCATACATGATCTTCCAAACCAGATGGTAGTGGCATAGTATATGCTTCGTTCGCTTGTGTGTTTTTGGTTCTTTTGCTTGAGTAATGGCACCAGTGCTATCACAGTAGAGTAGGACCAGATCATTTAGGGAGGATGCTACTTCAAGCTCGATGATAAACTTTATTAGCCACATAGCTTTCTTCGTGAGATTTGATGCTGTGATGTTATCCAGCAAGACAACCCAAGAGGGGGGATGAATTAAATTTTTCAAAACTTAAAATAAGTTAGGTACTATTTTTAAAAATAAGTGATGTGATGGTGTATGATTTAGTTCTAAGTATGCAAAAATATAGAAATATAAATGCAATGAAATGAAATAAATAAGGCAATCATAAATACTAAAAAATTTATAGTGATTCGGTGCCCCTTGCACCTACGTCCACTCCCCAAGGTCTACTTGAAAATTTTACTATAATCTCTCCAAGATTATAGTCGGATAATTTTTCAAGACTCACTATCCAAAACCTAGTTGATTTTTACACTAGGTCACCAACTACAACCAAAGCCCAAGCCAATCCTTCACTTACAATCTAATTTTTAGGCTTGGATAAGCCTTCCTCTTTGCTCCAAAATCCTATTGAAGCTAAGTTACAAAAAAGAGAAAAGTTGAACAACAAAAATGAACAAAAAGCTTCTTTGATGAGCAAATAAGTCGATGAAGCTTTTTGGAATCTTCTTGGAGGAAGGATTTTGAACTATTTAAGCTTGTCTTCTTGCAGAATAAAATCACTTGATTTGATGTTTTTTGGAGTTGGGAGTAGAATGCTCTCTTTTTAGGGATCTTATGACTCTTTTTCTTGACTTTTTGATTTCTTTTAATGATCTTATGTTCATGTTTCTTCCTCCAAGTATTTTGTAGATCATCTTCCATGTTTGGAAGGCTAAAGTATCCTATTTGACCATTGGAGAAGAGAAAATGATTATTTGAATCAAATCTACATAGTTCTAGACAGTTTGCAGAAACTAGCCATTGGAGCTCGAGTCGAACCTCGAGTCGACTCGAGCCTTAGCTCGAGGTCTTTTGCTTTGCTCATTTCTCTGCTCGAGACTTTTTACTTTGCTCGATCCTCAGCTCATGGACCTCGAGTCGACTCGAGCCTCTGCTCGAGACTATGCCGAACTTTGCTTCAAAATTGTCATCTTCTGTATTTCTCCTGAGACTTCAACTCGAGAACCTCGAGTCGACTCGAGCCTCTGCTCAAGACCTTGCCCCAAAATTATCATTCTCTAGATTTTCATTAAGACTTCAACTCGAGTCGACTTGAGCCTCTGCTCGAGACTATTCCTTCTGAAGCTTTTGCATGCCAGTCTGCGTATCAGCTCGAGCTGAACAACGAGTCGAACCTCGAGTCGACTCGTGGGCTTCTTATACTGAAAAATTTTAGTTTCTCCAAAAGTTTTTCTCTTGAATTTTGATTTTGGGATATCTTTTTCAAGCCTTATTTTAGGTGTGATTTTTGCTCCAAATGCCTCCAATTCTTCTCTATCAATTTTCAAATGCACTTATATGGATGTTTTATTTGATACTTTAAAATACATCCTGAAACATGATCTCATCAACTTTATTAGTTCAAATATATACTCAAATATTTTGTTACTCATCAAAATCAATCCTTAGGGTCAACAATCTCCCCCTTTTTGATGATGATGACAAAACTTTGAGTATATGAGCGAGAAATGTGCAATAATAATGCATTAAGGATATTTTCAATAGATTAACGATTTTATCCCTTTTGTATTTTCATATTTGTCTCTCCCTTAATTTATGCTTATATTTTTAATATATCTTTTCAATTCAAGGTTAAGTTTTCTGTTTGTACTTATTAGAATGGTAAATTGCCAGCATATATCTATATGTGTGTGCCAAGCATTAGTATTAAACAATCATACATAGAGTATGTATCATGGCACAAACTCCAAACTTATAAGGCACATCATATATGTTGAAAATTTTAATCCTTAACATATTCATGCTTAATACATTCAAGCTGAAAATTTTTACTTTAACACATTTATGCTGAAAATTTTAAATTTAACATATTCAAAGTCACATTTATGCTGAAAATTTTAAATTTAACATATTCAAAGTGAATGAATAGTGGATGAATTTTAACATATTCAAAGTGAATGAATTCATGCTCATATACATATTACTCCCTCTTTTTGTCATCAATCAAAAATATAAAGTTAAGGCAAATGTTCAGAACGAGTATAAGAGTAAGTAATCATGAGTTTCATTGTATTAACAAAATGCATTATGATACAATAACACATCAAGTTCAAAGCAAGATTAGGTTAAGCAAGTTTATATTTATAAGTGCCAAGTACATAGAGTCAAATACAAGCACAGAGTCATATACTACCATATACTCCTAATACATAATCTAAGTACAAGAAGTGGACTGACACTAAAGCCTACGAAGCTACTCATCATCAGATGGAATCTCTAACATCTGGGATGAGGTTTGTGAGGTAGAAGGTCTGGTTTTTCTGCTCCTAGTCCTAGCAGAAGGTCTGGCTACCTGCGAGGGAGGAGGCCTTCCACGAGTGTAGACTCTGAGTGGTGGTTTGCTCTCACTTGTGGATACCTGGGTGGTCTAATCAGGTGACATAAGTGGAGGAGGTGGAGGTCGAGGAATGGCTGCCCTAGTTGTGGCATCTACTATTGCTGCTGGTAGGTATCGCACCTGGAGCGAGTCTTTCTATTTTTTCAATCAAACGTCCATGGCTCCAAGTATTGAAATGATGCCCTGCTGCTGTGCCTGACCTAAGCTACTGATCACTGCCATCATCTCAGTACCTCCAGACTCAACTCTCTTCCTAAGCCGAGCAACCTCCTCAGTAATACTAGAGTGATCAGTGGATGTGCCATGTGCATGCTCCCTCTGCTCCAGAGTAGTAAGCCTTTGAGAGATAGTCCTCATCTCAGTCTGTACAATCTCTGCTCTCTCAGACAATTCTCAAATATCTTCATTGACTCTGATAGATATCATATAAGCCAGTCTCTCCATAGATGCAGAGTCAGCAGCTGGTGTTTGTGGGAACCTCCCCATGGATGGAGCTCGAGGTGTCATAGGTGTATTGGGTTCAGTGTCAGGTGCATCTCAGGTTGCAGCTAGAGTAGAGGGCTCTCTTGCCTCTACAATCCTGGGCACTCTCCTCTCTTGACCAGAAATGTTCTTGACCCATCTTCCATCCTCTACGTGATACTGCATTCTGGTCAAGGCTCTCATGTCATATACATCATAGTGAGACTGCTTCTTACTTGCTTCATTCTCTAGTGACACTCCAGCAGTCTTAAAGATCCTAATCAGTGCCATTCCATAGGGCAAGCATACCTTATTTCTTGATGCAGCCTCTCTCATCTGATGTATCATTATACCGGACAGATTTATTTGAGTTTTTTGAACCATCAAATACATCATACACAACTCTCTTTCAGACACAAAGTCATGTCTACCTAATTTTGGAATAAAAATTTCACTGATGATATGATGAAGAATTCTCATTTCCACTGATAGTATGGGTGCCAATACATCTTCAATGATATCATCCCTACCCATAATTAATCTCAAATTCCTCTTTTTGTCAGATAACTTATCGGGCACAAAACCTTCTTTTGTGATTTCAAAGGTTTGAGCCAAACTCTCCCCTGTCACCTCAATTTGTATGCCTCTGACTGTAGTTGTAATTTTAGAAAATCTCTTTTTAAGATTTTCATAGAACTCTTTAACCAATTTAGGGTACATGGGGATGTCCATTGTACAAAAATTTCTCCATCCCATCCTATCAATCCATGTTCCAATAGAGAAATTATAACTTTCAAAGAAATCAAAATCAACTCTCCTTCCCATTACAATGGCTTTAGTGGCCATCCTACCGATAGGTGAAGATGGTGGAGGAGGTGAGTTTGGTATACCTTGATCCTGTTAAGGTTGAATGGGTTCTTCCTGAATGGATTCCTCTTGAATGGGTTCTTTGGAGGGTTGAGAAATCTTAGATGGTTGGGATGTCATCCGTTCCATACGAGCTTTTCTTCTTCTCTTCCATTCTTCGGCTCCATGGGTATTACAAACTTTCCACACTCCATGCCTTTCTCCAACCATTTTACCAAAATCTGATCCTTAACTTTACGAATCTAAGGAAAGAGATGATAGGAAAGCAAGCAGACATTGTTGGATTGAGTTTGGGGGGACGAGAGGCCCTCTACTCATCGAGTTGAAGAATCTCTAAGGCATCGCAAACAGTTACGGGTCTATTTTAACTACTTATGGCCCCGACCCTCGAGTCGACTCATGATTTTGAACCAATTTTCTTGAGTCGACTTGAGCAATAGTTCTAAAACTTTCAAAGTTTTAGAGAAAATTTTGGCATTCAAACAATATCTAGTTATTTTTTTAGATATTTATCATTGATAATATACACAAAATTTGATTCTTTTAAATTTAATTTGATTTATCTAGAATTATAAAAAATAAAATTTAATCAGGTTGATAGCAAAATCCTAAGTCTCTTCTAATTATGCTAAATTTTTCTTTATTAAGAAATTTTATGAATATGTCAGCTAATTGTTTATCAGTACTAACAAATTCAAGTACCACATCATTATTTTGTATATGATCTCTTATGAAGTGATGTCTTATCTCAATGTATTTGGATCTTGAGTGTTGAATTGGATTCTTGATTAAATTGATTGCACTTGTATTGTCACATCTTATGGATATCTTATTAAGTTTGAATCCAAAATCTTCTAATTATTATTTAATCCAAAGAATTTATGCACAATAACTCCTAGCAGCTATATATTCGACCTCAATCATTGAGAGTGCTACTGAGTTTTATTTCTTACTAAATCAAGAAATTAAATTTACTCCTATAAATTGACATGTGCCACTAGTGCTTTTTCTATCAAGTTTGCATCCAACAAAATCAGCATCAGAATAATCACTTAATTCAAATTGAATGCTCTATCATACCATAGTCCTACATTAAGTATCCCAGATGAGTATCTAAAGATTTTTTTTGATAGCATTCAAATGTGATTCTCTAGGATCTGATTGATACCTAGTATACATGCAAACACTGAGTACTATATCTGGTCTACTTGTAGTAAGATAAAGAAGTGACCCTATCATACCTCTATATAATTTTAAATCTATTTTTTTATCTTTTTCATCTTTGTCAAGTTTGTAGGATGTACTCATTGGTGTACCAATTGATCTTGAACTCTCCATCCCAAACTTCTTGAGTATTTTCTTTGGATATTTTATTTAGTTGATGGAGATCCCCTCTACATTTTTCTTAATTTGGAGTCTGAGGAAGAAGTTTAACTCTCCTATCATGCTCATCTCGAACTCACCCTGCATTAACTTAGCAAATTCTTGATAAAGAATTTCATTAGTGGCACCAAAAATAATATCATCCATATAGATTTATACAACTAATAGATTCTTATCTTTTCTTTTTAAGACCAAAATTTTATCTATATTTTCTTTAGTAAATTCATTATCTAGTAAGAATTTACTTAATCTTTCATACCAAGCATGAGGGGCATATTTTAGACCATACAGGACTTTATATAATTTGAATACATGATTTGGAAATGCATGATTTTCAAATCTAGGTGGTTGTTCAACATACACTTCTTCTGCTATATAACCATTAAGAAATATATTTTTTACATCCATTTGGTATAATTTGAAATTCATGAAACATGCAAAAGCAAGCAATAATCTAATAGCCTCTAATCTAGCTACAGGGGCAAAGAATTCATCAAAATCAATGTCTTCTTCCTGATTATATACTTTTGCTACTAATCTAGCCTTATTTCTTATCATAGTTCCATGTTCATCCAATTTATTTCTATATACCCATTTAGTTTTAATTATTGGATGGTCATTTGATCTATCGACTAGGGTCAATACTTTATTTCTTTCAAATTGATTTAATTCTTCTTGTATGGCATCTATCCAATATGGATCATTTTCAGCTTCTTCTATTGATTTAGGTTTAATTTATGATACAAAAGCTATGTAATTATTTACATATCTAAGATAAGATCGTCTTCTTATCCCTTGTGATGGATCACCGATTATAAGATCTTTAGGATGTCCATGTGCATACCTTCATTCTTTTGGTAGCTACTCTCTTAGACTTTGAGAGGACTCTTCATTCTTCTCTTCTTCATTATTTTGAGGTAGAGCATCCTTGAGTGTTAGATTGTCCATCTTGTCATGAAGATTTTCTATATTCTTATCTAAAGCATCTTCTTTTTTAATAGATTTGTTATTATATTCATCAAAGATAACATGAATTGATTCTTCAACAATGAGAGTTCTCTTGTTGAAGACTCTATATACCTTGTTTGATGAGGAGTATCCTAAGAAGATATCCTCATCGAACTTGGCATCAAATTTTCCCAGGTTATCTTTTTCATTATTAAGTATGAAGCATTTGCAACCAAACACATGAAAATAGTTGATATTTGATTTTCTATCTTTTCAAAGTTCATATGAGGTTTTCTTTAAAATAAGTCTTATTAGAACATGGTTTAATGTGTAACATGCAGTATTTATTACCTCAATCCAAAAATATCTAGGTAAATTACTTTCACACAATATAGTTCGTGCCACTTTTTCTAGTATTCGATTTTTTCTTTCTACTACTACATTTTATTATGGGGTTCTAGGTGCTGAAAAATTATGATCAATTTTTTTTTATTACAAAAATTCTTAAAGTGCTGATTTTTGAATTTTGTACCATGATCACTATGTATGCAAACTATTGATGTGTTCTTTTCATTCAAAACATTTCAATAAAATTTGGAAAATGCATTGAAGGCTTTATCTTTTTGTGCTAAAAATATTACCCAAGTGAATCTTAAAAAATCATTTACAATTATAAGACCATACTTTTTACCTCCTAGACTAATGGTCCTTGTGGGTCCTAACAAATTCATGTATAGCAATTCTAAAGGTCTAGAGGTTGAAATCATTCCTTTCAGTTTGAAAGAATTTCTAGTTTGCTTTTCAAATTGACATGCATCACAAATTTGATTCTTTTCAAAACTTAGTTTTGGTAATCCTCTTAAAAGATTATTTCTTAATTAATTTTGAGAGTAAGTCCATACTAGCATGACCTAATCTGCGATGCCACAACCAACTAGCTTCATTGATCTTGGCATCCATTGCTACAAGATATTGACCATTTTTCATGTATAGATCATCAAGATCTATCATGTAGATATTATTATGTTTATGTCCTATGAACATGATGCTATTGTCATTTGGATTTAAAACAATACATAATAGAGATTCAAAAATTACTTTAAATCTCTTATCATAAAATTGACTAATACTAAGCAAATTATGATTCAACTCATCAACTAGCAATATATTTTGAATAGAAATAGAAGGAGTGATATGAATGTTATCGATGCCAATGATACATCCCTTTTAATTGTCACCAAATGTGACTACAACTCCTTCTTTAGGCTCAAAAGTGATAAATTAAGATTTATCATCTGTCATGTGCCTTGAACAATCACTATCAAGATACTAAAGTCTTTTCTTATTTCGGGCTGTAGGACACTCCTACATAAGGAAATCAAGTTGAGTTTTTAGGTATCCAAGTCATCTTGGGTCCTTTGGAGTTAGTACTCATGGTTTCTTTTGGAATCCAAATCATTTTAACTATTTTTTTATTTAATTTTTTAAAATCACATGCATAAGACTTATGACCAATTTTGCCATAACAAAAATATGAGATATTTGAGGTAGAGTTTGATGAAGCTTTAACAAATAGATTTTTGAATAATTTTTATTTCTTATGAGGTTTAAATCCTAATCCGGTCTTGTTAAAAATAACTCTTTGCTCATTTAGTAGCATATTTAATTTTTCAAAACTATAGAAAAATCTTTCTATAAATGGTTTGATTTTTGCTAGTTCATCATTCAATTTCTGATTTTCATTAGTAAGCAAATTTAATTTTTCAGAAAATATTTTCTTTTCATGAGTAAGTTCTGAATTTAATTTTCTCAAATTTTTATTTTTCAAAGTTACTTTCCTATATTCAGCCATAAGTTCAGAAAAAGCCTTTTGTAACTCATCAAAAGTAAAATCTAAGGAGTTTTCAGCATTTACCTCGTCATGATGTGCCATCAGACAAATGTTGGCTTCTTCTTGTGATTCTTCCTTAGAGCTAGAGTCCTTACTATCACTCTAAGTGGCAATCATCACCTTATTCTTGAACTTTTTGGATGATTTCTTGAGAAGAAGGCAATCCATCCTAAAGTGGCTAGGTTTCTTGCACTCGAAGCAAATTGGTAGCTCCTTCTCTTTCTTCTTACTTGGTTCACCTTTGAAGGTCTTCTTCTTGAATCCTTGCTTCTTCTTGAATCCTTGCTTCTTCTTTCTCATAAACCTCTTAAACTTTCTTGCAATTATGGCTAAGTCTTTTCTTCCTCCTCTTCATCGGATTCCTCACTCTCATCATCCTTGAAAGTAGTTGTCTTGAGAGCTATGATCTTTTTCTTCTTGGTTTTCTCCTCCATATTTTGCCTTATATTCAATTCATGAGTCATTAAGGACCCAAGAAGCTCTTCCAATGGTAGCTTGTTAAGGTCTTTAGCTTCTTGGATGGTGGTGACCTTTGCTTCCCAAGCTTTCGAAAGTGACTTAAGAATTTTATGAACAAGCTTATTGTTAGTGTAAGATTTATCCAAGCTTTTTAAATCGTTGATAATATCGATAAATCTAGTAAATATTTCAAAAATAGACTCATTTGACTTTATTTTAAATAATTCATATCGATGGACAAGCATATTTATTTTAGACTCCTTTACTTGATTGATACCCTCATGGGTAACCTCTAGCCTATCCCAAATTTCCTTGGCTGAAGCACAAGTAGAAATTTTATTGAATTCATTGGGGTCTAATGCACAATATAAGATATTCATGGCCCCAGCATTTGATTATATTATTTTCATATCATGCTCATCCCAATCCTCTTTCGGTTTGGGAATATCATTACCCTCTATTTTGATTATGGGAGTGTGTGGGCTTTTGATTATCACTCTCCAAAGTTGATAATCAAGTGCTTGAATGTAAATGCACATGCGTGCTTTCCAATAAGTATAATTTATTCTATTGAACAAGGATGGGCGGTTGGTCGATTATCCTTCGGCAAGAGATGCAGGTTGCTATTTGATCTTAACTCTTGATTGTTAAATCAAATAAAGTAAGTACCAAGCTCTGATACCACTTGTTGCCCAACAAGACAACCCAAGAGAAGGGGGGGGGGGGTGAATTGGGTTTTTCAAAACTTAAAATAAGTTAGGTGCTATTTTTAAAAATAAGTGATGTGATGGTGTATGATTTAGTTCTAAGTATGCAGAAATGTAGAAATATAAATGCAATGAAATGAAGTAAACAAGGCAATCACAAACATTAAAAAATTTATAGTGATTCAGTGCCCCTTGCACCTACATCCACTCCCCAAGGTCTACTTAAAAATTTTACTATAATCTCTTCAAGATTACAGTCGGATAGTTTTCCAAGGCTCACTATCCAAAACCTAATTGATTTTTACACTGGCTCACCAACCACAACTAAAGCCCAAGCCAATCCTTAGCTTACAATCTAATTTTTAGGCTTGGATAAGCCTTCCTCTTTGCTCCAAAATCCTATTGAAGCTAAGTTACAAGAAAGAGAAAAGTTGAACAACAAAAATGAACAAAAAGCTCCTTTAATGAGCAAATAAGTCGATGAAGCATTTTGGAATCTTCTTAGAGGGAGGATTTTGAATTGTTTGAGCTTGTCTTCTTACAGAATGGAATCACTTAATTTGATGTTTTTTGGAGTTGGAAGTGGAATGCTCTCTTTTCAGAGCTCTTATGACTTTTTTCTTGACTTTTTGATTTCTTTCAATGATCTTATATTCATGTCTCTTCCTCCAAGTGTTTTGTAGATCATTTTTTATGTTTGGAAGGCTAGAGAATCCTATTTGATCATTGGAGAAGCAAAAATGACCATTTGAACCAAATCTATATAGTTCTGGACAGTCTATAGAAACTAGTCATTGGAGCTCGAGTTGAACCTCAAGTCGACTCAAGCCTCAGCTCGAGGCCTTTTGCTCTGCTTGTTCCTCTGTTCGAGACTTTTTACTCTACTTGATCCTCAGGTCATGGATCTCGAGTCAAGTCGAGCCTCCACTCGAGACTATGCCAAACTTTACTTCAAAATTATTATCTTCTGTATTTCTCCTGAGCTTTGACTTGAGAATCTTGAGTCGACTCGAGCCTTTGCTCGAGATCTTGCCTCGAAATCACCATTATCTAAATTTTTACTGAGACTTCGACTTGAGAACCTCGAGTAAACTCGAGTCTCTGCTCGAGACTGTTCCTTCTGAAGCTTCTGCGTGCCAGTCTTTGTATCAACTTGAGCTGAACAACGAGTCGAACCTCGAGTCGACTCGTGGACTTCTTATACTGAAAAATTTTAGTTTTTCTAAAAGTTTTTCTCTTGAATTCTTATTTTGGGATATCTTTTTCAAGCCTTATTTTAGGTGTGATTTATGCTCCAAATGCCTCCAACTCTTCTCTATCAATTTCCAAATGCACTTATATGGATGTTTTATTTGATACTTTAAAATAATCCTAAAACATGGTCTCATCAACTTCATTAGTTCAAATATATGCTCAAATATTTTGTTACTTATCAAAATCAATCCTTGGGGCCAACATGTGATGTACTCTACCTCTCATACAGAGTCTGCCATAATATATTGCTTGGAACTCTTCCAGTAAATGGCTCTATCATTTAAGATAAAGATATAACCTGACATGCTTCTGCTGTCATCATGGTCAGATTGAAAGCTAGAGTCTATAAACCTCATAAGTTTTAGATCTGACTCATCATAAATTAGCCACTGGTCCTTAGTTTTTCTCAAATACTTAAAGATGATTTTTCCACCTTCCAATGGCTCTCCTCTGGATCAGATTGTTATCTACTCACTACTCCTAGTGAGTATGGTACATCTGATCTCGTACATGTCATGGCATACATGATAGATCCTACTATTGAAGTATATGGTATTCTACTAATATACTCTCTCTTCAAGAGTTGTCAGATAATCCTTCTTAAAGAGAAAAATTTTTTGGCCTATCAGAAGATAGTCTTTCTTGAAATTCTTCATATCGAACCTCTTCAGTATAGTTTCTATATACCTGGACTGGGATAATCCAAGCATCCTCTTAGATCTATCTCTATATATCTTTATTTCTAGGATGTAGGATGCTTCACCCAAGTCCTTTATGGAGAACTAAGATGATAGCCAAACTTTTACTCCTTGCAGTACGGGAACGTCATTCCCGATTAAGAGAATGTCATCCACGTACAAGATAAGAAATACCATTGCCAGACTATTTGTCCACTTGTAAATGCAGTGCTCTTCTCTATTGTTGATGAAGCTATACATTTTGATCATCTTATCAAAACACATGTTCCAACTCCAAGATACTTGCTTCAATCCATAAATAGATCTCTGAAGCTTGTACACCTTAGACTCATTTATGGATGTGAACCCCTCAGGTTGTATCATATATATCTCTATGTTTAGCTCTCTATTTAAGAAAGCTGTCTTCACATCCATCTACCAGATCTCATAGTCTAGATGGACAGCTATCATAAGTATTATCCAAATAGATTTGAGCATTGCCACAAAAAAAAATGTCTCATCATAGTCAATGCCATAATGTTGATGATACCCCTTGACAACCAGATGGGCTTTATAGGTCTCCATCTTTTTGTCTATGCTCCTTTTCCTCTTGAAGACCCACTTACACCCAATGGATTTAACCTCTTCAGATGGGTCAACCAAGATCCACATATCATTGATCTTCATGGATTCCATCTCAAATTTTATGGCCTCAAATCATTTCTTAGAATTAGGTCTCTGCATTACATCCATATAGGTGATCGAATCTTTATCATTATCATCAAGTTCAATAGGATCTCCATCTTGGATTAAGAAACTATAGTATTTATTCGACTGACCTGATACTCTACCAAATCATCTTAATCATGCAGGTACACTGGACTCCAGATTTGATCTAATCAAATTTGATTTTAGTTCAGCTACTGGTGTCGATTTTTCTACCTATTGAACATCCTCAAGTTCAACCTTAGAGAAAATAGTTTCTTCACCAAGAAACTCCTTTTCTAAAAAAAATATTTTAAGACTGATGAACACTTTTCGTTTATCAACATGATAGAAAATATATCCTTTGATTTCTTTTGGATATCCTATGAATGTGCACTTGTCAGACCTAGATCCAAGTTCATCTATGATTAACCATTTGATGTAAGCCAGACATCCCCAAACCCTAAGATGTGAAAGTATTAGCTTACGCCCTATCCATATCTCATATAAAGTTTTAATTATAGACTTATTTGAAATTCTATTTAAAAGATAGCAAGTTGATTTGAGTGTAAACCCCCAAAAAGATATCGACAAGCTGACAAAATTCATCATATATCAGACCATGTCTAACAGAGTCTGATTTCTTCTTTCAGACATACCATTATGTTGTGATATCCCTGGAGGAGTCTATTAGGAGAGAATCACATTCTCTTCTAGATATATGAGAAACTCACCAGAAAGGTATTCACCTCCTTGGTCAGATTGAAGAGTTATAATATTTTTTTAGTTTATTTTTCTACTTCATTTTGGAATCATTTGAACTTTTCAAATAAATTCAACTTATGTTTCATCAGATAGATATATCCATACTTGGATAGATCATCTATAAAAGTGATAAAGTAGAAATATCCATCTCTAGTACTTATGCTCATAGGTCCACATACATCATTATGTACTAGACCTAAGAGCTCAGTGGTTCTTTCATTTTTTTCAGTAAAAGAAGACTTGATCATTTTTTCAAGAAGACAAGACTCATAGGTTGAAAGTGATTCATGATCACTCACTTCGAGAATTTTCTCTTGAGTCAACATGTTTATCCTATTCTTATCAATGTAACCTAGCCTACAGTGCCATAAGTAGATATCAGTTGCATTATCTAATCTAGGATACTTGTCAGTGGAGTAGACTATATTAACAAGTTGTGATATCACGTATATCTCCTTATTCAAATGTCCAAAAAATATAATAATACCATTAAAAATGATATTACAAAATTTTTTATTAAAATCTCATAATTATTTTTTGTTAAAAGACCTATAGAAATGATATTCAAAAAGAAACTAGGATAATAGTGATAATCACTAAGAATAATAGTATGAGACTTAAATACAAGTTTGAAGATCCCTAATGCTAGAATTAGAACTGGTTTATCATCTTCAACATTCTGGAATCTCTCACCTTGCTCAAATCTCTTACTAACCTATAAGCCCTGCAATGAATTACAAATGTGGTAAGAACTTTCGGTATCCATTACCCAGTCAGTAATATCATAAATAGGAAAATTGTAAGGAGTTATTATATAAGTACCTTGCCTAGTAACATTTTGCTTCTTTCTTAGTCTATTCGGGTCCAGGGAGTCAATACATTAAGGATAATTCCTCTTCCAATGCTCTTGCTTCTTGTAAAAGAAGCACTTCACTTGACTCTTATCGGGCTTAGGCTTCTTGGTTTCTCCTTGCATAGATGTCTTAGCCTAAACTTACACCTTCTTGGACATCTTCTTTTTGTTCTTCTTTTCTTTATTAAAGGATCAAGAACCAAAAGAAGACCTTTCCACTAAGTTTATCAACTTCTTGTGGAGCTGGTGATCCTTCTTAAAGTTCTGAAGTAACCCGAGCAGCCCATGGTAGTTGACTTTAGGCTTTGTCATTTAGTAATGAGTAAGAAATGAGAGATAAGACTTGGGCAGTAAGTTCAGAATTGCATCTTTTCCTAACTATTCATGTAAGAAAAAATCGAGCTTGCTCAAACACTCCATTATCTTGATCATGTACAATACATGATCAGTGATTGAAGCTCCATCTTTCATCCTGATATTGAAGATGGTACAACTAGTCTTGTGCCTCTCAATATCATCAGATGTGTTCGAAGACTCATTCAACACTTGAAGTATGTCTTCTGGCTGAGTTGACTTGAATTTATGACTGAACTCATCACTCATGACTGCCAGCATGATGCAATGCACACTGCTTCGATCATTGAGCCACTTCTAGTAAGTGTCTCTAACTATCCTATGTGTGTTTGGAGCTGGCACCTCAGGTGTTTGATCTATCATGTACAAGATTTGTTTATGCTCTAGGATAATCTTCAACTTATAGTATCAATTACCAAAGTTGGGTTCTACCAACTTGTCATTGTCCAACAATGATCATAGCGAAAGAAAAATGGCCATAACTGCACAAAAAAATTAAAACCTAATTAGTAAATAATTTATTGAATCTAAAGATTTAGACTTTAATCAAAAAGTTCTTCTACTATTTTATTTGAATTGGTAGCCTCTATCTCTAATTCAAAAAATTATCCTAATTCCTTAGTAGGTACTAAAATCTACATAGACTACACACAAGCCCAACTTTGGTTGATTAACTCATGTACATCTAAGGGTAGATTCATAACCAATTATTTTTCTAAATAACTTTTAGTAATTTAATTTTGCTCCAGTCCCTAATCAGTAGGCTTTAGCCTCCACTGAAAAGGTTTGGCTAGGTCCAACCATTAACATAACTATACTTGATCCATCTAACCAATGAATGATTAAGTCCAACTTTGGTTGATCAATCTAATCACTATTTAGAGAGATATGGCTAAAAACTCATATTATGAATGATAAATCCATTAGCTAATAAGCACCTGACCTTTGGGCCTCCAGTGATTATCCAACTAATGGACCCATTATCACTTACTTAATGGGAGGCTATGATCTAGTTATCACTATAACTATTTCATTTTTAAGGACCAAATAATTTTAGAGGATTTGGTTAATTTAATTTAAAGAAAAAAGTCAGAAGAATCAGCTAATCATGATCCTTCCACTGACTTCACCAAGTCAGATTAAGAAAGACCATCGATAAGCTGGTCTAGGAGCACCTAAACCAGCCATATTGATTTACTTAGCTGACATGGGTTAGCTCAAATTATCAAGTGATCTAGTCAAAACATAATTTCATCAAGAAGGCCAGGAAAGTGAGATTGGTGGGAGGGTCTGTCAAAGCTTGTCTTAGACACCATCAAATTTGTCAGGTAAGTGGGCTGCCAATTAAAGACCATCGATCTGAATTGCTAGACTTATCTTAGATACCAACTGGTTAATTAATTTTAATTAGATCAACTAACAGTTTAGGGTAGACCGCATAGTCAAGAATCAAGTCCATTTTGATTCTCGTTAAAGACATGAACTTGATCAACTACAACTATTGTAATTGATCTAGAGAATCCTTGACCTAATCTAAGACAACTATTGATTAGATTTAGTCAATTCTCTAATTAAGTCCATTCTTTAATCTAACCTTAGGTCTAATCCAATTAATTAATCTAATTCTTATTAATCCATTAATCCAAATGTTATGATTTGCGTCTTAGAATTTTTAATTTACAATCCTAGATCCTAAACAAACAACTCTTAATTCTTAATTAAGTTTTGGGCTGAGGATTGGAGTTCGACATTTTAAAATAATTTTTATATTTATAAAATATTTTTATAATATGGTTCTACTAACTAGTTGTATGTTTGATTCATAATCAATATGCAAATAACATAAAAATGAATCCACTTTAGATCTAATCTAAACATATTCATATAATTTAAATTAAAATAATTTTAATTCTAATTAATTATTAATCATCTTAGATCAAATCTAACATATTTATGATCATAAAAATCTGATTGAAATATTTTTAATTAAATCATAAAAATTTTTAGATTAAATCTAAAATTTTATGATTAGCATTTTAGATCAACATGTATAAGGACAACCTTTATACTGTAAGGAGTAAACCTTACAGTAGGACAACCTTATAAGATCAGTCCATGCAATCTAAAATATTTATTTTTAGATTTAAATAATTTTAAATTTAATAAATTATAAATTAATCTAGATCATATCTAATAAATTTATGATTAATTTTAGATTAGCACAAACTAGGATAATCTTTACACTATAAGTGATAAACCTTACAGCAGGACAACCATATAAATCAGTTCATACGATCTTTAATTTAATTTTAGATTTAAATATTATATTATAATTAAAATATAATATAAATAAATAATCTAAACATGCATGAAAATTATGTCATAAAAGTCCTAGGCTTTGATACCAATTGAAGAAAAAATCTAAGATTTTATGTAGAAATTTTGAAACTTTTTCAAAATAGATCAGCGAAAGCAATAAATTAATCATATTAATTTACTAAAAATATATAATTAAATTTTATATTTAGGATCTAATAACATGATCTATATATGCAAATAAATCTAAAATTAAATATTAAATAAATATAATAATATTGATCATATCAATATCAAATCGAGACTAGATCTAATCAAGTGGGAGAAAGAGATTGAATCTCTTTTATCATTTATAATTTAGGATCTTCAACTTACTGATCTCAGGCTAAGATTGTCACTTTGAGCTACATACATATCCAATCTTTATGAAAAAATCATACAAAGCCTCGATCGTTGATCTGAAGTTCAGTGACTAGAAATCAGTATAGTATGCTAGCACTATGCTGATACTTTTTTGATAATTGATGGCAAATCCTCTTCTTTGAATGATCTTAGACTCTCCAAGGACCAAAGAGGAGATGGAAGGATCTGAAAGAACTCTTTTTTCTCATCTTTTTCTCTCAAAAAGATTATGAAAAGAGATCTAAGAGAAACCATAGAGAGGAGCTCTCTTCTCTCTTTCTTTTCTCTCACCAATACACAAGGGTTTGTGTCTTTACAAAGCTCAACATCCAAAGACCCTTAGCACCCAAGGATTCCATGCCCAAACATTCTCTTTCAGTCTAAAATCTATAGAAATTTCATGTCTTAACTCTCTTTAAATAGAGAGTTATGATAGAGTCCTTGTCTAGGTCAAATACCTAGAAAGGCATGTCCAAATTGAGCAAGAATTAGGATGCCCAACTCTTGGGCTCCCCCTCTTTATTTTTTTGCGTGGACATTAGAGAATATGTGCATAAAAGTCTTATATTTTTCATGAAAAAAATTAGAGAGAAATCGGATGGTTTGGTGCCTTAAAGAGATAAGAAAAAAATGATGTGTCAAAATCTATCCAATAGAGTCCTAGGTCAAAACTACTTGTTTGTTTTGACTTATTCCACAACTAATTTCCTTCTAAAAAGATGAAAGATATAAAAGGGGTATGGATAATCTTTAGAAATAAAATTTTTTAAGAAAATTTCAAGAAAATTGGCATGGGGGGCATGGAAAGCAAGGTGGCACAAGATGAAGATATCCTAGTCACACTAGGACTTCTAGTTTTGACTTGGTTCAACTTATTATTTAAATTTAATTAAATCAAAACTAATATAATTTAATTAAAAAATATTTTAATTTAATTAAGAGTATAATTAAATTAGATTAAATTAAATTTAAATCTAGTTTAATTTCTAATCAAACTAAAAATTGGGCGCATACAAGTCCTAATTGAATAGGAACTTGTTCTTCCTTGCAATTGGCTTATCCAATAAACTAATTAGACTTAATTCAATCAAGTCTAAATCAAATCTAATTAAATCTTATTCAATTAGACTTAATCTTTATCCATTAGCTTAATCAAATTAAGTTAATTAGTAATTTGATTGCTAATCAATTCTCCTGCAATACTTGCACTAGGTCAAATATCAATCATATTGATTATTAACCTTAGAATGATTCTAAATCATTAATCAACCATCTGATCAGATTGAGATCTTTTATTTATGTGATTCTATTGGTTCGAACCTAAGCTGATAGCATAAAAATAAATTTTTGTATCAATCAAAGTGACCATATAGCAATGATACCCGACGACCGTATAGGTCGAATGTATAAAGCAACACTCTTAGAACCCATGTGGATATAGTTTCATATAATTCATCCCCTTGATCTTAATGCTTGTAAGACAACTCAAAGTTTAACTGTTAATCCTGATTAGGTCATTCATATTATATTTTGAAATATCAAATCCATCTCATGGATTATTCTGGCTAAGATTTTGCTAAATTGAAATACAGTGATGTATTTTCTCCAAACTCTTAGAGTGGTCAATCCCATCTTGATCACTCACTGATTTCATAAGTACTTAACTATGTTTAAAAATCTTTTATCACTAAATTAGAAATTTAAATAGTCTAACATTGATAAACACATAAAATATATGTATAAAAGTATTAATTTATTAATTAGTTTATCCTTATTTCTTAAGAATTGATATTTTTATTTTATCTTTTATAGAAAAGAAGATAATGGATAAAAGATCTCAATTTATGGGTTGTAACAAAATAAATTTTACTTAAATCAGAGCTAAAATGAAAAAGTTATGAAGCTTGGAAGATTTAAAAAAAAAAAATAGTCCGGTGCACGGTAGATCGGTTGGTCGGTCCACGGTTCCTGTCGCAGACCGACCAGCTCAGTAGGTAGGGTGAACTAAAGTGCGCCACGTGGCAGACCTGGATCCTTAAGGGATTCACGAAAATTCCATCGTGGCTCACAAGGGTAGAACGGTAATTTTCTCAGACAGCGGTCTGCATGATTGGTTGCAGGATCTGGTGCGGTCGGTCTATAGGAACAGTAATTGCACGATCCGATGATAGGCATTCATCCTGGTCAAGATCCAATGGTCCACGTCAATTTTCAATTTGATTCAAAGAGATCCAGCTGATTTGCGCGATCCAATGGTCAGGAAGCGAGCTGATCAAGATCCATTGGCCAGAATTCATCTCCAACTTGATTAAGGAAGATCCAGCACCATCCAATGATCTAAATTCAATCTTAAGCTCGATCGAATGGCGAAAAATTAATCTGAACCCTATTTAAGCTACAGAAGTTTGATTTTGGTCAAATTTGGACCATTGAGATCCAATCTGACGGTAGAAAATTATTCCAGGAGCAGAATTCGACCCAAACTCGATTTCTTTAGTTTTTCTCCGATTTTAACCCAATTTCTCTCCTTTTTTCTCTATAAAAACCTCTCTAAAGCTCCCATAAGCCCTCATAAGCCTCTCCTTAGGGGATTAGCTGCTCCTAAGCTCTCCAAAGCCTTCTTTTCACCAAAATTTCTCTCTCTCTCTCTCTCTCTCTCTCTCTCTCTCCTTGATTCTCTCTCTCAAGCTCTTCTTTCTTCAACTTTTTCTCTTCTTCCTTCTTCAAACCAGCACCAAAGCCTGCATCTCCACCAAAACTTCTCTCCTATTCTAAATTTCTATCATCTGCTATGGCTCAGATTCTTCAACAAGGCCCTAGGATGAAGATTTCAGCGAGAAGCTCCTCGATGTTTGGCTGATTGACCTAGTTCTTAGGAGATCATTATAACCTTATTTTGACGGTGTTTTCTATTTTCTATCTTTTATATTTCTTTTTAATTTACAATAAAGCCTATTTTTAGTTATAATATTTTTTTATCTTTATTTTCTTGTAATTAATTTAGAATAGTTTATTATCCTTGGGACGAGCCATAATCTATTGGTACGGTTCGTGCTCTTAGGATAAATTATATTCAAATTAATTTTTGATATTATATCTAAATCAATCTAGACTAGCCTATAACTTTAAGGAACGGGTTGTGATCTAAGGGTACAGATCGTACTCTCTAAGATAGGTTATATCTTTATTAGTTAGATATCAATTAAAGCATATTAAAAAGAATACCAGCTATTAGATAAGTGATCAATTGAAATCTTGAGAATCTATCTCCATACTGCAACTCCATATTAATTAATTTGCTATTTAATTTGCATTCTTAATTAATTTAAGTAGCCTTTTTAATTAATCAACTTTTAATTAAATCTATTGGGGATAAATCTCGCTCCCGTCGAAGTTCAGTCTGACACTTAGCCTAATGTAATTGGCAATCCCGGAGGAGCTTCGATCGAGAATTCTTCCTCCAGCAGCCGAACCCCCCCAGCGGTCGAACTTCTTTCGAACTTCAGTCGAACTATTTTCAGACTTCTTCTTCTATCATATTTCTACAGGAGCTGAACTCCTCCTTCAGTTGAATTCCTCTAGGAGTCGAACTCCTTCTGGACTCCTCCTTCAGTCGAATTTCTTTAGGAGCCGAACTTCTTTCGAACTTCTCCTTCAGTCAAGTTCCTTCAGGAGCCAAACTTCTTTCAAATTTTTCCTTCGATCAAGTTCCTCCAGGAGCTGAACTCCTTTTGAACTTCTCATTCAGTCGAATTTCTATAAGAGCTGAACTCCTTCTGAATTTCTCCTTCAGTCAAGTTTCTTTAGAAGCCAAACTCCTTCCGGACTTCTTCTTCAGTCGGATTCCTCCAGGAGCCAAACTCCTTCTAGATTTATTCTTTAGTCAAGTCCCTCTAGGAGCCAAACTCCATCCAAACTTCTTCCACAGTCGGATTTCTACAGGAGCCGAACTTCTTTCGGACTTCTTCTTCAGTTGGATTCCTTCAGGAGCCGAAATCCTTCCAGACTCCTCCTTCAGTCAGATTCCTTCAAGAGCTGAACTCCTTTCAGACTTTTTCTTCAGTCGAATTCCTCCATGAGCCAAACTCCTTCTAGACTTATCCTTCAATCGGATACCTCCAAGAGCCAAACTCTTTCTGGACCTCTTCTTCAGTCGGATGCCTACAAAAGCTGAACTCCTTCCAAATCTCTGCTTCAGTCAGATTCCTCTAGGAGCCGAACTTCTTTCAGACTTCTCCTTCAGTCGGATGCCTATAGGAGTTGAACTCCTTCTGAATTTTTCCTTCAATCGGATTTCTCCAGGAGCTGAACTTCTTTCGGACCTCTCCTTCAGTCGGATGCCTATAGGAGCCAAACTCCTTATGGACTTCTCCTTCAGCTAAACTTCATTTGAATTTCTCTAGTGGATTACTTCCAGAATTTAAGTAGTATTCCTCCCAAATGATCCCCTCCAAACGTATTTCCTTCAGGAGTCTGAACTCCTCTAGAATTGTCAAAGTTCTTCACCAACCAACGCCTGCTTCCTCTGAACTACGGCTATTAAATCTCGATGAATGATCACTATCAGTCTGACGACATCCCTCTCTCCATAGCAAACCCATGCGGCCCCGAGCGGTCCACTACCGGATAGTTATGACCATCACTATCAGTCTGACGACACCTTCCTCTCTATACTGAACCCCATGCGGCTCCAAGCAACCCACTACTAGATGGTATGGCCGTCACTATCAATCAAGCTCCATCTATAAAATGGAATCCTTCAGATATATTTTCTCTAAGCTTTTTTTTTCTCTCTGAAATTTTGTCGAACTCTTTTCTGAGCACTCTATTTTTGTTGGCCAAAAGAGCTGATTTGATCATCGGAGGGTCCTACCGAAGCCACCACCACTGACTCCAGATGAGACTTTAATTTGTAGGTCACTGATGGCGACCTCTTCTTCCTCAGCTCCAGCTCGATCCAGTGTCGACCAGATTCTGCACTAACATGATTGGCCCCTGAGAAGAAAAAATAGAGAGTAGAGGATCCTAGCTCGGATCATGATTCTTCTTCGAAAGAAACTTTTCCCATCCACAGCTGAAAGCCTTCCAAGATCTACGATCGAGATGACATCCTCGATCAGAAACTATGGAAGATGGATCGATGGATTGAGGGACTCTACCACGTTGCCCCGATTTACCATGACGACGTCTGCACCGATCCTTCTTTCTCTTCCTGAATTATGCAAGAGTCCATTCCGCCAAACTTCAAGCTCCCCCATTTTAAAAGCTACGGTGAAACCTCTGATTCAGTCAATCACCTGGAAGCCTTTTGGATCATGATGCTGCTCCATGGTACATCAGACGCCATATTATGTCGAGCTTTTTCATCTACCTTAAAGAAAGCCATAAGAAATTATTCTCGACATTAAAGTCGGATATGATCTTCTTTTTTGATCAGATGAGCTATCAGTTTGTGGCTTATTTTGTTAGCAGTCGGCATCACCATCGAGGTTTAGATTTTCTGATGAATATCAAATAGAAGGAGGGAGAATCTATCTGAACTTATGTCATCCAGTTTAATACTGCTGCATTGAAGGTTCGAAACCTAGATCAGTCTGTTGCAATGGCCGCACTCAAGGATGGCCTTTAGAAGAATGATTTGTTATTCTCCTTGGAGAAGAAGTACCCTAGGAATTTTGCCGATCTGCTAGCTCGGGCTGAGGGATATGCTCGAGCGGAAGAAGCCTTCAAGTTAAAGGATGAGGAAGTCACAGGAGAGTGGCATAGATCCATCGTTGATGAAGGGCCAAATGAAGTTCGGCCGCTCTCACGGACTCCCTCTGAGTGCAAGCGAGTCTGAACTCCCTCTCGAGCTCATCATCAAAGAAGCTCCGATAGAAGAGCATGAAGAAGTTCTTCCTCCTGAAGGTTTCACAACTATGCCCCCCTTAATACTCCTAAAACTCAAGTTCTGATGGAAATCAAGAATCAACTACCAAGATCAAAAGAATTACGATCTCCTCCAAACAAGCACAATCGAAGTAAATACTGCCTCTACCATTGTGACCACGATCACGACATTGAAGAATGCATTTAGCTCTAAGACAAAATTAAGGAGCTCATCAGGAGAGGCTGGTTAGATTGATTCCTCAGACGCCGGTCTGAAGCAAGAGTAGATCGATCAAGAATGCTATCGCAGTCAAAACCACCACTAAGGGAGGAACAACGAGAAGATCGGCCGCCTCTCGACATCATCAATACTATTTCTAGGGGACTTAGTACTTTGATGAGCTGCCATCCCTCAGCCTCAAAGTTAGAAAAAGCTTGCCCCAAATTGAGAAGGTCAGTATGAAATAGAGGAGATCATCCGATCTGAAATTTATCGCTTGAAGGAGCTCAGAGGAACAAGGCTCCCATGATGTTGGAATTCAAAAAATCTAAGAATGTACTATCAATAATTTTTCTTCAATAAAATTTTTTCATTTTAATATTATTATTTTTTGGTACAAAAATTATGTGATGATAAGAAAGAAGCAATCAATAGTGGCTATGTTAGGAACAGGAGGAGAACCTCATCCTAACATGAGCAAGTCAAAGTCCTTCAACCTCGACTGGAGATAAAATCTCTCCCGAGCTTCAACATCTATACCAACAGGAGATAAAATATCCTTCAACCTCAGCTGGAGATAAGATTTCTCCCGAGCTTCAACATCTACGCCAATAGAAGATAAGATCTCCTTTAACCTCAGTTGGAGATAAGATCTTCCTCGAGCTTCAATATTTACATCAACAGAAGATAAGATCTCCTTCAACCTTAACTGGAGATAAGATCTTCTCTAAGCTTCAACATCTACGTCAACAAGAGATAAGATCTTCTTCAACCTCAGTTGGAGATAAGATCTCCTTCGAGCTTTAACGTCTACGCTAATAGGAGATAAGATCTTCTTCAATCTCGGCTGGAGATAAAATCTCTTCCGAGCTTCAACGTCTATGCCAACATGAGATAAGATCTCCTTCAACCTCGGCTAGAGATAAGATCTTTCCCGAGCTTCAACATCCACGTCAATAGGAGATAAGATCTCCTTCAACCTTGGCTGAAGATAAGATCTCCCCTGAGTTTCAATATCTACGTCAATAGGAGATAAGATCTCCTTCAATCTCGGCTGGAGATAAGATCTCCTCCGAGCTTCAACATCCATGCCAATAGGAGATAAGATCTTCTTCAACCTCAGCTGGAGATAAGATCTCTCCCAAGCTTCAACATCTATGCCAATAGGACATAACATCTCCTTCAACCTCGGCTGCAGATAAGATCTCCCTCGAGCTTAAACATCTACGCCAATAGGAGATAAGACCTCCTTCAATCTCGGCTGGAGATAAGATCTCTCTCGAGCTTCAACGTTAACAGGTTAGAGATAAGATCTTCCTTGAGCTTCAACATCAATGTCAATAGAAGATAAGATCTTCTTCAACCTCGATTGGAGATAAGACCTCTCCCGAGCTTCAACGTGAATAGGAGATGAGATCTCCTTCAACTTTGGCTGGAGATAAGATCTTTCCTGAGCTTCAACGTCCATGCCAATAGGAGATAAGATCTCCTTCAATCTTGGTTGGAGATAAGATCTCTCCCGAGCTTCAATGTTTACACTAACAGGAGATAAGATCAATCTCGACTGGAGATAAGATCTCCCCCGAGCTTCAACGTCTACGCCAATAAGAGATAAGATCTCCTTCAACCTCGGCTAGAGATAAGATCTCCCCCAAGCTTCAACGTCAATAGGAGATATGATCTCCTTCAATCTTGACTGGAGATAAGATCTCCTCCGAGCTTCAATATCCATATCAACAGGAGATAAGATCTTCTTCAACCTCGGCTGGAGATAAGATCTCTCCGAGCTTCAACATCCACACCAACAGGAGATAAGATCTCCTTCAACCTTGGCTAGAGATAAGATCTCCTCCGAGCTTCAACGTCTACACCAATAGGAGATAAGATCTCCTTCAACCTCGGTTGGAGATAAAATCTCTCCCAAGCTTCAACGTCAACAGAAGATAAGATCTCCTTCAACCTCGACTGTAGATATAAGATCTCTCCTGAGCTTCAACGTCCATGCCAATAGGAGATTAGATCTCCTTCAATCTCAACTAGAAATAAGATCTCTCTCGAGCTTCAACGTCTGTGCCAACAGGAGATAAGATCTCTTTCAACCTCGGTTGGAGATAAGATTTCCCCCGAGCTTCAATATCAATGGGAGATAAGATCTCCTTCAACCTCGACTAGAGATAAGATCTCCCCCGAGCTTCAACGTCTATGCCAACAGGAGATAAGATCTCCTTCAACCTCGACTGGAGATAAGATCTTCCTCGAGCTTTAATGTCAACAGGAGATAAGATCTCCTTTAACCTAGGATGGAGATAAGATTTTTCCCAAGCTTCAATGTCTATGCCAACAGGAGATAAGATCTCCTTCAACCTTGGCTGGAGATAAGATCTCCCCTAAGCTTCAACATCTACGTCAACAGGAGATAAGATCTCCTTTAACCTCAACTGGAGATAAGATCTCCCCCGAGCTTCAACGTCTATGCCAATAGGAGATAAGATTTTCTTCAACCTCGACTAGAGATAAGATCTCTCCCGAGCTTTCAGAGCTTCAATCTCAATAGAAGATGAGATATCCTTCAACCTCGACAGGAGATGAGATCTCTCCCGAGCTTCGACCTTAATAGGTGCAGAGCCCAGAAAAAAACTTTCAACATCATCTTTTTTGTACTCCCTTCATTTGAATTTTGAACTCGAGAGTGGGGGGACTATTGTTGGTGATAAACCCTGCTCCCGCCAAAGTCCAATCTGATGCTTAGCCTAATGTAACTGGCAATCCCGAAGGAGCTTCGATCGAAAATTCTTCCTCTAGCGGTCGAACTTCTTTCGAACATCAGCTGAACTGTTCCCAAACTTCTTCTTCTATCGAATTTCTATAGGAGCCAAACCCTTCCAGACTCCTTCTTCAGTCAGTT
Source organism: Cocos nucifera (assembly GCA_006176705.1). Classification (NCBI taxonomy): domain Eukaryota; kingdom Viridiplantae; phylum Streptophyta; class Magnoliopsida; order Arecales; family Arecaceae; genus Cocos; species Cocos nucifera. The sequence goes on from QRFJ01000332.1 coordinate 548,948, forward strand.
TTCTTCAGGAGTCGAACTTCTTTCGAACTCCTCCTTCTATCGGATTCCTCCAGGAATCGAACTCCTTTTGGACTTCTCCTTCAATCAAGTTTCTCTAGGAGCCGAACTCCTTTCGGACTCCTCATTCAGTCGAATTTCTCTAGGAGCCGAACTCCTTCCAGATTTCTCCTTCAATAAAGTTTCTCCAAGAGCCAAACTCCTTTTGGACTTCTCCTTTAATCAAGTCCCTCTAGGAGCCAAACTCCTTCCAGACTCCTCCTTTAGTCAGATTCCTCTAGGAGCCAAACTTTTTCTGAATTTCTTCTTCAGTCAAGTTTCTCCAGGAGTCAAACTCCTTTCGAACTTCTTCTTCAGCGAATTTCTACACGAGTCAAACTTCTTCTAAATTTCTTCTTCAGTCAAGTCCCTCCAGGAGCCGAACTCCTTCTGGACTCCTCCTTTAGTCGGATTTCTCTAAGAGCCAAACTCCTTCCAAATTTTTTTCCTTCAGTCAAGTTCCTTCTGGAGCCAAACTCTTTCCGAACTTCTCCTTCAGTCAAATTTCTATAAGAGCCAAACTTCTTCCGAATTTCTCCTTCAGTCATGTCCCTCCAGGGGTCGAACTTCATCCGAACTTCTTCCACAATCGGATTTCTACAGGAGTCGAACTCCTTCTGAACTCCTCCTTCGGTCGAATTCCTCTAGGAGTCGAACTTCTTTCGGATTCCTTCTTCAATTGGATTCCTTCAGGAGCCAAACTTCTTCTAGACTTCTCCTTCAGTCGAATTTCTCTAGGAGTTGAACTCCTTCCAGACTTCTCCTTCAGTTGGATGCCTATAGGAGCCAAACTTTTTTCGAACTTCTCCTTCAGTCGGATGCCTACAAGAGCCTAACTTCTTCCAAATCTCTTCTTTAATTGGATTCCTTTGGGAGCCAAACTTCTTCCAGATTCTCCTTCAGTCGGATGCCTACAGGAGCCAAACTCCTTCCAAATCTCTCCTTCAGTTGGATTCCTCTAGGAGCCAAACTTCTTCTGGACCTTTTCTTTAGTCGGATTCCTACAGAAGCCAAACTCCTTCCGAACCTTTTCTTTAGTCAGATGCCTAAAGGAGTAGAACACCTTTTGAACTTCTTCTTTAGCCAAACTTCATTTGGATTCCTCTAGCGGATTACTTTCAAAATTTAAGTAGTATTCCTCCCAAATGATCCCCTCCAGGCATATTCCCTTTAAGAGTCTGAACTTCTTTAGAATTGATATATGTGAAAGTTCTTTACCAACCAACATCTGCTTCCTTCGAACTATGGCTATTAAATCTCGACAAACAATTACTATTAGTCTGACGACACCCCTCTCTCCATAGCAAACCCCATGCGGCCCCGAGCGACCCACTATCGGATGATTATGGCTATCACTATCAGTCTGACGATACCTTCCTCTCCATACCGAATCCCATGCAGTTTCGAGTGGCCCACTACCAGACGGTATGGTCGTCACTATCAATCAAGCTTCGTCTATAAAAAGAAATCCTCTAGATACTTTTTCTCTAAGCTCTCTTCTCCTTTTCAAAACTTTATCGAACTCTTTTCTGAGCACTCCATTTTTGTTGGTCAGAAGAGTTGACTTGATCATTGAAGGATCCTACCGGAGCGACCACCATCGACTCTGGATGAAACTTTATTTTGCAGGTTACCGACGGTGACCTCTTCTTTCTCAGTTTCAGCTCGATCCAATGTCGACCAAATTCTGCACCAACAAAATCTAATTATTTTTAATTTATAATTTAAATATAATTAACATGATCTCTATGGATTCAACTTTGATTCATCTTATCTATATAGTAGTGTGTTAGATTTTATTTTTGACCGCCTACGATAGTGATCAAATTTTGGCACCATTATCGAAGATCATGATTTAATTACTTTAAATAAATAAATAAATAATAATAATAAAAAATTTAATAAAATAAAATAAAATAAAAATAAAATTTTTTAAAAAAATTCTTAAAAAAAATAAAAATTAAAAAAAATTAAAAAAACTCATTGACACCGCATAAGCTGTTTAGGGTTTAGAGACTTAATCATAAAACTTAACAAATAAACATAATTAATTTAAATTTGCTTGTTTCACTTTACTTGGATATTTTGACTTTTTGCATCTCATCTTTATAAGATACTTTAAGGATGCTAAACCCAATTAAACAAGATAAAATGGAGATTTGATCATCCTTCCTTAGTCCAAAAATCACAAACCTTCATATTGCATTGACCTAAATCTTAATTCTAAAATTAATTAGACATTGGCCCCCAAGGATACTCGAGCTCATTAGGATAAGGAATCCTTAAAGTTGGATCGAGTTTTGGTTAGTTAATTCAATTGGTGTCTATGGCAAGTGGTTCAGGGATGATTGGATCTGAAGAAAGGTGGTTACTTAACTAATTTCGTTAGCTTACTTGGCCAAGATCAATTGGTGTCTAAGGCAAGCAATGGGAGAACTCCCACCGATCTTATACTTACTTGGCCAGTTGAGTGGCTAATTCTTACTTGGAGGGCTTGAAGGAGATCTTGGCAGTTAGAAGCTATCTAGATCTTGGATAACCCTTAGTCAAGATTGATTGTATAACTTGATTGCTAACCCACAAACATCAAACCTAATTAACCTCTTTGCATCTATTTCTTAGATTTAGTACTCTCTAAGCTCTCATCTTTAGAATTTCTTTCATCTCTTTTTATCTTATTAAAAATAAAATATTATAAAAAATATATATATATCTATAAAAACTTAAAACTGTATTTGCTCTAAGGCATAATTGTGGGGTATTTACTTGGGCATTGTTCATTACAACCTAAAATTTAAACCCTAAATCCTGAAATCAAATGAACCCTTAAAGTTAATAAACCTAGAATTATGGCTACATCCTTTTGCCAATTAGAGGAATACTTTACCCCTTCTTGTTATACCTATGACTCCTATACACCCATGTATGGAACTAATAGTAGTGGAATTTATGAGGCTGAAAACTACATAAATATCCATAATAAGGTAAATGAGTTATCCCAAAAACTTGACTATCTATTGAATATGAGACATTCTCCTACCTCACCCTTGCATGTGTGTGACATATGTTCGAGTCCCAACCATCTGGTTAGTGAATGTCCAGCTGCATATCGATCTTGAGAATTTGTATGTGAGCAGACTTACCCACTCCAACTTAGATCAATTATTATAATCCTTACTCCAACACCTACAATCTAGGTTGAAAAAACTATTTAAATTTTTATGAGATATCACAACCAGTAACTATTTATGAACCTAGTTATCTAGAGAAAACTTATATGGCGTACCAATATCAAAATGTTCAGCAACCCTCTTCAGGTTCCTATAGTTCAACATTTAAAGAGAATATTTTACACATGTTAGAAACTCATACTCAAATTATAGCCAAGATAGAAACCCAACTTAGTTAGCTTACTGCTACATTCAATAATTGGAAGGAGAAAAAATTATCTGGTCAGCCCATAAAGCAATATACAACTAAGAGCTCCAATGTGCATGAAATCCTAATAGAATAGTCTAATATACAAATTGAAAACTATTTTAAGGATATACCTAAAGATGAAATAAAGGAAGCTATCCCTAGAATTATTTCTCAAGACTCAGTGCATATACGTTTGGATCCTTTTAGAGTGGATAATTTTAATGCAGATGGATATACTAAAAATGAAAATACATTATTAGAGCCACCCAATTTTAGCACCACTATCCTAGGGGTTGAGAAATATGAAATAATATCGGCCCTAATAGCTTTTCCTCTAGAATCACCACCTCCTCCAGAACTAAATCCGCCCTTGGTCACACCTAAGTACGCATGTTTAGAACCAAGTGATACTCTTTTGATACCTATTGTATCAGACTGAATCCTTAATCCAAAAACTTAATTTATAAGCATATTAGAAGAACAAATAGAAAAAATTCTCAATAAATAAGAGTCTATGAATGTGTTCATAAATTATTTTCTTAAAATTAAAAAAATAAAACTGACTAAGAATGGGGCTGTGAGTTACTTTCTAAAGATTGGATGAGAAATTATTGAAATTCATAAATAATGGGATCGAAAGTCATCTTTCTGAGATTGGCAATCCAAAACCATTGAAATTTATTAATCCAATTTTTAATACTAGATAGGTAGAGTTGTATGGTTTGGTTGAAGACCTTAAACTTAGTGCTTGTTGGGAGGCAACCCAGCATTTTATTTTTTAGATTTTGAATTTTCTAATTTTTATCTTTTTGTAGAAAACCAATAAAGACGATCGACCTAAGATTGAGGGAGCACATCAAACATCCTGTATGAACCTGATGGAATAGTATAAAGGATCTGCAAATAATAAACCAGATGGTATTCCTTCTTGATAAATATTTTTATTTTTTTCTCCTTCCATTGAGGATAATGAAATTAAGTTGGGGAGGAGGATAATTAATTTTAAATTTATGAGTCCTCAAGTATGATTTAAAATAATTAGCCTTATATATCCAAATTTTATTTTGATTAAAAGTTAATTAGTTATCCTAATCAATGAGTGATTAACGATCTAGAAAATTTTAGAGATACTAAGAAATAAAGTATTAAGAAAACCCAATAAATGGAAGAGTTTAGACCAGATCAAATTTTAAGAGTGATTCTAGAACCTTCTTCTTACTAATCTCAATAAAGAATCTACTTCATGAGAGTTGGATGAAAAGGTCAAACTATACAAAAATATCTCTTAAAATTTATTTATAAAAAATAAATAAATAAATAAATAAATACTAATTTTTTTCTGAGTAATCAGACCTTTTTGCCTAAGTAAGCATTATAGTTTGTGTAAAAAGATGGGCAGTATGAATAAAAAAAAATCTAGCACTATCTCATTGAGTAATCGGGCCTCTTTGCCTAAGTAAGCATTATGGTTCACATCAAAAAGTGGGGATGCAAGAATCTAAAAAAAAAGTGGATGATAAGGAGACTAAATTACAAGAAAAATAATAAATCCAACTCACATCAGGTTAGAGAATTTAAAGAGTAAAGTGAAAAGTTGGTGAAAGAAGAGCTTTAAAAATTTCGATGGCTAAGACTTAACCATTAATTGGGTTGAATTGGTAATCCGATGATGTACCTCTTTAATGGTCTGGTTAGGTATCAATTATCTTTAAGAGTGTCTAAACCTAAATTTTAATTCAAGGCTAAGTCGATATATATTACTAATCTATCTGCTTTACTCGAGGACGAGCAAAGTTCAAGTTGGAGGATGTGATAAACACATAAAATATATGTATAAAAGTATTAATTTATTAATTAGTTTATTTTTATTTCTTAAGAATTGATATATTTATTTTATCTTTTATAAAAAAGAAGATCAAAATAAAAGAGCTCGATTTATGGATTGCAATGAAATAAATTTTACTCAAATCGGAGCTAAAATGAAAAAGTTATGAAGGTTAAAAGATTTAAATAAAAGAAAAAAAAATAGTTCAGTGCACGATAGACCGATCGATCGGTCCATAGTTCCTATTGTAGATCAGTCAGCTCAGTAGGCGTGGTGAACCAAAGCATGCCACGTGGCAGACCTGACCCTTAAGGGGTTCACGAAAATTCCATCACGGCTCATAGGGGTAGAATGGTAATTTTCTCAGGCAGAGCTCCAGATGATTGGTTGCGGCATCTGATGCGATCGGTCTATGCAGTCTACAGGAATAGTAATTGCACATCCGATAATAGGCATTCATCCTGATCAAGATCTAATGGTCCACGTCAATTCTCGATTTGATTCGAAGAGATCTAGTTGATTTTCACGATCCAATGGTCAGGAAGCGAGCTGGTCAAGATCCAACGGTCAGAATTTATCTCTAACTTGATTAAGGAAGATCCAGTGCTATCCAATGATCCAAATTCAATCTTAAGCTCGATCGAATGGTTGAAAATTAATCTGAGCCCTATTTAAGCTATAGAAGTCTGATTTTGGTCAAATCTGAACCATTGAGATCCGATCTGAAAGGCAAAAAATTATTTCAGAGAGTAGAATCCGACCTAGACTCAATTTCTTTAGTTTTTCTTTGATTTTAATCTAATTTTTCTTCTTTTCTCTCTATAAAAATCTCTTTACAGCTCCTATAAGCCCTCATAAGCCTCCTCTTGGGGGATTAGCCCCTCCTAAGCTCTCCAGAGCCTTCTTCTCACCAAAATTTCTCTCTCTCTCTCTCTCTCTCCTTGATTCTCTCTCTCTCTTAAGCTCTTCTTTCTTCTTCAAACCAGCACCAAAGCCTACATCTCCACCAAAACTTCTCTCCTATTCTGAATTTCTATCACCTACTGTAGCTCGGATTCTTCAGCAAGGCTCCAGGATGAAGATTTCAGTGAGAAGCCCCTCGATGTTTGGTTGATCGACCTAGTTCTTAGGGGATCATTGTGATCTTATTGTGATGATATTTTCTATTCCCATCTTTTCTATTTCTTTTTAATTTACAATAAAGACTGTTTTTAGTTATAATATTTTTATGTCTTTATTTTCTTGCAATTAATCTAGAATAGTCTATTACCCTTGGGATGAGCCATGATCTATGGGTATGGTTCTTGCTCTTAGAATAAATTATATTTAAATTAATTCTTGGTATTATATCTAAATCAATCTAGACTAGTTTATAACTTTAAGGAATGGACTGTGATCTAAGGATACAGATCGTACTCTCTAAGATAGGTTATATCTTGATTGGTTAGATATCAATTAAAGCATATTAAAAAGAATACCAGTTATTAGATAAGTGATCAATTGAAATCTTGAGAATCCATTTCCATACTTGCAACTCCATCTTAATTAATTTGCTATTTATTTTGCTTTCTTAATTAATTTAAGTAGCCTTTTTAATTAACCAATTTATAATTAAATCTAATCACTTTTAATTTATAATTTAAACATAATTAATACGATCTCTATGGATTCAATCCTGATTCATCCTATCTATATAGTAGTGAGTTAGATTTTATTTTGGATCACCTACGACAGCGACCAAACACCAAAGCATAATGAGTTACTTGTAAGCCATCGTGGTGATTTCAGATCTAAGAGATACTTATATCCATATCCCATCAGAGTAATTCTTGATAGTGAATGCTCTAAAGTTAATCATATCCTATGATGATGTACCCTTATCTCTCACCTGTATCTCATACTAGTATCTCCACACTTCTTAGTTAAGAGGACAACTAATCTATATTGCATACAATGACTTATACTCGGTAAATATTGTCATCCTAATTAACATCATATCATTTGATCGTGAATAGAACTAATTGATAAATTTTCTTTTTATTGAAATTAAATAATCCTAAGAACTTTATCACAATATGGAGTTCATTAGAAGATGTAGACTTTGTGATGAAAAAATTAGAATATAATTTGATTCAATCATTTATAATTATAAAAAGCATAACTATCAACAGACTGACGATTTACTTTGAAATATAATTTTCAACAGACATAAGATGGAGCAAAGAACTAGAGCCAGAAAGAAGTATCACTAAGAAAGGGGCCAGCACATAGTTAGAGTCAACTTAGTGCTAGGTGGAGTCGACTTGGGCTGCAATTGAGTCGACTTAGGGATGGGCCGACATGACTCGATCTCAGACTTTAGCTAGATAGAGTGTCATTTGGCATGGCACGTAGGTGAGATGACTCAGTTCTGAGATGAGTCGACTTAGATGTAGGTGAGTCGACTTAATCTCATGTGGAGTTGACTTGATTTTCATGAGAAAAGATACGCAGAAGGTCTATTTAAGCTAGGGTAGGACTTTATCCTAGGGTCTTAAGGCCTAGTTTAATAAGGTCTTAAGGGTGCTAATTCATATATGGGTTGGGTTTAGACTCTGGGGATGAGAGCATGTAAAACCATAAGTGTACATAAATTTGGATAGGTGCTTTCTTGTATTGGGTTAGCCTAGGAGAGTTTTTGAGCTAAAATTTATTAAGATTCATGTAGAAATCCTAGGATATATAAACCATTATAATAATTAAAAAAGAGTAGAATATAATTGAGCTTTTCTTCCTAAATCTTTTCTCTCTTCTTTTTGGTTCAAACACCAAATCCCTAGAAGCCGCTGCTTTCTCTCTTTTTTCATAGATTCTCTTCAGTTTGCTGGTTTAACACCCAAGTTTCATGTAAGAGATCCGTCCACAGATATGGTTCCAAGTAGCTATAGGTATAACAATTGGCATTAGAGCCTGGTTGAGCATAGAGGAGGAAGGAGATCAGATTTCAGCAGAGGATCAGCAGTGAGTTTTTTAGATCTAAGATTTTCTCTAGACTTTGTGAGGAAGGAAGAGATCTAGAGGCTACTGTCCATCCTCTCTAGTCAAGATAACTTTTAGATCTATCTATTTACTATTTTTGATTTGGATTGATTATGGAAGGCAGCGGGTTGAAGGTAGGATTGGAGAAATTTGACGGTAAAGGAAGTCACCATGTGAAAGATTAGGATGGAGAATCTATTGATTTAGATGGGGCTAGATTCAGTCTTGGAGGATGGATCGGAGGAGATGATAGACAAAGTATGGGTGTTCTTGGAGAAAAGAGCATTTGCCATGATTAGAACTTGTATGGTAGATGAGATTTTGTATGACGTGTTGGAAGAGAGAACACCCAAGAGCTTGTGGTCGAGGTTACATCAATTGTACATGAAAGATATATATACAACAAGTTGATGCTGAAGAAGCAACTGTACAGCCTTTGAATGCAGGAGGATGAGGATGTTATGGGATATATTCAGCAGTTCGACTGGATGAGTATGGACTTGCTCAAATAAAGAGATGAATTTTGAAGAGAAGGGCAAAAATTTATAGCTGTTGTGTTTGTTATCCGAGAGCTTCGATCTGTTGATGACTACATTACTGCATAGTAAGAAGATACTGGTGTATAAGAAGATTGTGTCAGTACTCCGATCCAACAAGCAGCGAGAGTGGATGATGAAGAGAAAGATCTTCCAGGAGGATTTTGCAGTTTCAAAGAGGCCAAAGAAAGATAAGAAAAAGGGCGAGTAGAGGAGTAGCAAGGAGTCCAGGAGATGCTTCAAGTATGGTGAAACAGGACACTTTAAGCGAAAGTATCTGCTTTGGAAGAAGTGCAAGAGAGAAAAAAGTTAGATTCTATCAGTACAGTCACTAAGAGAGAAGAGTCAGATGAGCTCTTATTTGTTTCAAAATAGCCCACGAGTTGCGGTGTATCCAAGATGGCTTCGAAAGGATCCATAGAGTGTAGAGGGTTTGAAGGAATAGTGACAGTGTTTGAGATGTAACAGCATACCAGCAGTGTAGTGTTGGATGGTTGGCGACTTGGTTACAAAGTCAACTTTTATGACATCAAGAGAACTTCAGTTTTAGGTGGAGCACCGGGTAGAGGTGGCTTTATAGGTAGAGGGACATGTGGCATGAGTTCAAAGTGGAGAGGTGTAGAGAGAGGAGCGATATCCTAATACCAGCACCAGAGATGCATAGATCCAGGTGGAGTGGGTTGTGCCAAGAGACAGGCATAATTCTGTAGAGACCGTGTCAAAATATGCAGCGAGTATCGGTACAGCAATGCTGCAAATTCTCCAAGAATGTTTAGGACAAGCAGTGTGGCTGCTAAGTAGAAGGGTGCTTACAACTCCAAAGATGGTGCAAAAGAGTAAGCCAAAGTCTTCAATAGTGGAGACGATCATCCTAAAGGTCTTAAAGAGAGCTCAACAACTAAAGAAAGATAGTAGTAGCAAAGTGCATACAAGGGGCTATCAGGGTGCGCAACGATAGCGGGATTATACAGGAGGGCATTACTAGATGTGCTAAGGCTTGAATGTACCAAGATGGAGATTGTAAAATTTATAGTGCTCCCAAGCCTTGGAAGGCCATGGAAGGAGTTAGGCTATTAACTCCAAGAGACTAGGATAGGTATGATCTTAGAGCTAAGATAGGAGTAATCCTAGAGTGGAGGCAGTGTGTAGCCCTCCATGGGCTTGAGATCTAGGTGTTAAGGATCTTGAGGGGCTTGGTTGATATTTTGGAGTCTTGAGGACACAAGATGAAGCAAAGAACTAGAGTCAGGAAGAAGTATCAGCTATGGAAGGGGCTGGCACATAGTTAGAATTGACTCGATACTAGGTGGAGTCAACTCGAGATGCAGTTAAGTTGACTCGGGGATGGGCCAAGATGACTCGATCTCAGAGTTAAGACAAATAGAGAGTGGTGTTCGGCACAGCATGCAGGAAAGATGACTCAATTTTGGGATGAGTCAACTTGGATGCAGGCGAGTCAACTCGGTCTCAGGTGGAGTTGACATAGTTTTCATGGGTAAAGATATATGGGAGGTCTATTTGGGCTAGGGTAGGGTTTTATCCTAGGATCTTAAGGCCTGATTTAATAAGATCTTAAGAGGACTAATTAATGTATGGGTCGGATTTAGATCCAGTGGATGAGAGCATATAAAACCATGGGTGTACATGGATTTGGATGGGTGCTTTCATATATTGAGTTAGCCTAGGAGAGTTTTTGAACTGGGGTTCATTAGAATTCATGTGAAAACCCTAGGGTATATAAACTATTGTAATATAATAATTAAAAGAGAGTGAAATACAATTGAGTTTTTCTTCCTAACTCTCTTCTCCCTTCTCTCTGGTTCCAATGCCAAAATCCTAAAAGCCACCCCTTTCTTCTTCATAGATCCTCTTCAGTTGCTGGTTTAATACCTAGGTTCTATGCAAGAGATCGGTCTATGGCTGTGGTTCCGAGCAACGTAGGCATAACATAAAGAACTGCACGAACATGTTCCAATCCTCGACCGTGGACAAGGAGCACGTGTTTGGTGAACCACATGGAGGACATGTTCCAATCCTTGGCTGTGGCTGAGGAATGCATGTTTGGAGAACCATATGGAGAACATATTCCGATCCTTAGCCATGGCCAAGAAGCATGTGTTTAGAGAACTGCATGGAGAACACATTTTGATCCTCAACCTTGGCCGAGATGCGTGTGTTTGGAGAACTACATGTAAAATATATTCTTTATTATTGGGGAGAAAATAGCTCCTACCAAAGTCCAGTGGATTGCCCAACCTTGATATAGTACTATTTGAAGTAGTGGTATTTAGGTTCGAACTTCAATCAAACTGCCTCTTTATTTTAGTCGACTTCTGGATGACTGACCTTCAGCTCATGAATGTCAAATAGTTTTCTAGCGGCAACCCTTAGCTTTCCTCCCATGATTGTAGAGTATGTCGAAAGCATGCCAAACTTTAGCCTGACAAGCTTGAACAGTGAAAAGAGCTGCCATTCAATTGATTCCAACCTTTAGCTCAGGATAGATATAAGAACTCCAAGTATCAGATTCCAGCATAGCCCGACCTTGAAGGTGGCCGAATTTCTACACCATAGAGCAAATCTCATCAATCTCATAAATCAAGGACCCCAGCTAGCCAAACTTCTTTACAACCAAATTTCTCTACTCTACCTTATGAATGGCAGATCCTGGTACTCTTATTAGGAATAGTGTTCTAAAGCTAATCATCAGTCTATTGATGATTGTACTATTTTTTATAATTATATATAAATTATTAATTGAATAAAAGTTATTCTAGCTTTTTCATCATAAATTTTTTATCTTCTAATGAACTCCTGTCTGTTGTGATGAAGTCCTTAGGACTATTTAGAATCGATAGAGGATGATTTATCTTTTAGTCCTTAAAATTGTTCATGACCAAATGATACGTTATTACTAAGGACGATAATATTTATCGAGTATAGGTCGTTGTGTACCATATAGATTGGTTGTCCTCTTAACCAAGAAGTGTGGAGACACTGATATGGCATGTAGGTGAGATGTAGGGGTACATCTGCACTGAATATGATCAACTCTAGAGCTTTTCTACTTTCAAGATTTACTCCTATGGAATATGGGCATAAGTGTTCCTCCGATCTGAAATCACTATGGTAACTTTTAAGCAACTCACTATGCTTTGGTGCCAGACTACCTAAATTTTTAATTCAGTGATGGAAGATTTTTGAGTACAGTCAAGTACTTGAGAAGTTAGTGCATGAGTCAAGATGGGATTGACCATTTCTGATTTCAGAAGCTGTGTTCCATAGTGTTTTAATTTAGCAAAGCCTTAGCTAGGATAGTTCTAGTGAGGAGTCACTGGACTAATTGCTTTGAGACATAATTTGAATGTATCTTTCAGGGTTGATAGTTTAACCCTGAGTCATCCTATGCATAGAGGTCAAAGGAATGAATTATGCGGTAACCATATTAATGTAGATTCTGAATATTGCGATTATACTATTCGGCCTATCCGATCAGCAGATACCATTGCTAGATGGTCACTTCGATTAGTACAGAAAATTGATTCTTTTGCTACCGGCCTAGGTTCAAACTTGTGGGGTCACACATACTAGAGATTTCTACTCGATCTAATGGCTAATTCATAAAAGATTAATTAGTAATTTGATCACTAATTAACTTAATTTGATTAAAAAATTATTTTTAGATCAAGTCTAATTGAATTGGATTCAATTGGATTTGATCAGATTAGGTTATAAGATAACATAATAACTAAGAAGGTTTGATCTCTAATTTGATCAGGGATTGGGCTTAATTAATTTCTAATTTGATTAGGATTTAACTGAGCCTAATTAAATCTAAATGAGTTGGATTTAATGTGGTCTAATTGGGTCTAACAAATTTAGATTGGATTGGTTCAATTGGATGACAAACATAAGACTAGCTTGACTAGTCTTCCCATGTGCCACATCATACTTTGATTTATGCCATTCTATCTCCACGAGAAAGATGTTTCTTATGAGTTTTTTTCATGCAAGGGAGGGCATGCATTCTCCCTTCTCACGTGCCTTATAGATTGGTTTTATCTAGTTATCAATTGAATTCGAATGGGATTTGAATTTGAATGGGTAACCACTTGATCTAAACCACTCCCTCATGCCTCCCATGTTTGTGTGCGTCTATAAAATACTTGATTTTATGGACGTGCGAACATAGAGAAGAGAGGTACATCGAAAGGGAGAAGAAAAAGTCTCTTCTTTGCATGCATGAAAGAATTCAAAAGAGAAAAAAAAACTTGGTGCAAGGGTTTTGGGTGAGTGCATATCCTAGGATCTATACCGAGGGTTTGGGATTCTAGGTTGTGAGCTACGAGGGTCGTGACTTCATAAAAACTGGTGGAAGGCCTCCTCTTCATCTCTTCTACATTCATCAAGATTCGGAGCATCTGAAGACCCCATGAAGAAGATCAAAGGAGTTTGATTTACATCAGTCAATAAAGACTTCTATACGAGCTAGCACTCGGGAGGAGTTGATCGAGATCAGAGTCTCATGTGGATTACCCATGGAGGCTAGATGTTTGTGTGGCTACGTCACGATGATCAGATCTATACCGAGGAGATCAAATTATGGAGTTCATCTACCCACAAAAAGGTAACATGTTCTGAACAAGTAGAGCAATAAAAATAATTTTACTGCAGTTGCTATTTTTATTTTTAGATATGCATGCATATATGATACATTAGATCCTGATTACATAGAATTTTTAGATTAGATCTATAGCTTTTGTTATTAATTTGATAAATAATAGTTTTAACTACATATGCTTTTTGAAAAACTTTTTTAAAAGTAGAGTTAGATGTTAGATATATGTGCCCTAGAAGCCAGAATTGGCTGACACTTGTAATACACTTCTAGGGGCAAAATTATAATTTTGACTATAATTAATGAAATGGGTTATTTTCTATCACACCTGTGTATTTAGTGTCTGTGATACATCCTTTGAGTTAATGGTAATGATAATTCATATTTTCAAGAGTTGAAAATTTAAGACATGAATAATCATTATTAACTCATAAACAGCTCCTGACCATAGGATCATCACAAGGATGGTGATTGATCCGGAAGGTTGGTGTACGATCGCTTCTCTTTAGTAGATGAGTCTTGAGTCTACGGTGTGGAGACACCGGAGCGAGAGTATAGGTACTCGTTAGAGAACGAGGGCACTGAGCGTGACCACCTCGAGTAGTCATTAGGAAGTCTACCTTCTCGTCAATGACTGACTCGATGCTGCAGTAGTGTGTCTGGTTCTTTGACCTGAGATGCATCGGCAGTTCACCTTGAGGGTGTTATAGTTTGACTACACCATTACTCGGTCTCCTAGCCATATGGAACCCTGAGGTGTATGTTGGCTATAGCATGTTCATTGTAGGAACTGGATTGCATCAAGATGGAATCTATCTACCTCGGTGGTAGAGGAGCAGCCCTATGATGATCATGAGAATCAAGTCCAGAAGCCCATGGCCATGGTAGAGTGAAATAATAGAAAGAGTTTCTATTTAGATTTTCACATTGGACTCGAATCGAATGATTACATCATATGACAGAGACTAGGGTTTGACGAGTTCACCTTAACCCTAATCTGATCGGGGCTCAAGATAGAAGAACTTAATCACACAGGTAGCTGCACCAAGAGGTTCGCATTCAGCTCTGATGGGTTGCCACCATATACTGCTAGGTGTCACTGGTGGATTTTGGGAGCAATTAGAATGATTTAGATGATCGATCATTCTAGCTGTTCGAATCAGAAGAGTTCTGATCCATCGAAAGGAGTTTCGATGATGTCGATGATAGAGATCATGACATATCCCATTACCATACAGAACTGAACCTAACTGGGTCACACAAACAAGGGTTTGAATCTGGTGATCATCAATTGAACTGATCTAGTTCAATTGATCTGAATGAGATTCAATTAGGTTCAAGGAAAATCGTGCTAGCACTCGATTGAACCTAACGTTCTTCTTTTACTATCATAAATAAGTTGTCCTGACTGAGCCAAAGGAGTTTGTGCTCAATCAGAGGCCTTCATATGGTCTGACTGGAGGTTGTCCAAGTCAGAAAAGGTTGTCTTATTTTGTAAGACATTACCTGCCATTTTTGGTCACCTGCCATTTCTTGTTCTTTGACTTTGGTCAAAAGTCTACCTTTGACTGGTCAAACGTTGACCATTGACACTTTGACTTTTGACCACATGTCATGCACCTATTGGAGAGCTGGTGGGGGCCTGTCCCCCTGCCAGAACCTGGCAAGGAGAAGGGCGCACGCCACCCTAGGGTGGCGTGTGCCCAAGTTGGAGGCGCCTAGGAGTCCTTGTTGGACAAGGACTCCATCTCCTTTTTGGATTCCAATTAGAGTTCTACCTAAGAATCCAAGTTTGACTGGTCTTAGGCGCCCTCTAAGGAGGAATCCAGGGGACTCTATTCCCACCAATCAGATTTAGATCTGATTTCACAAAGGGTTGTGATTGGTTGGGAAGAAGAGGAGTTGGATCACAAGAGTCTATAAATAAGACCCTGCGCCCAACTCAATTCAAATGCTATTGAGAATTCCCCACGCCCCAAGGCTGCCTCTCCCCTCCTTCCTCCATGCCATAGCTTCTTCTCCCCTTGCCTCTCCACGTCCAAAAGGAGTTTTGGACTTTGGTTGGTGCGATTCCAGATCAAGGAAAGGCGATCAAAAGCAAGAAGGCTGCGCTGCTGCAAAGGACGACTGCTGATCTTCAAAAGAGTTTTGAAGATCCTCCAGATCAGATCCAGATCTAATTTTTGGAGATGTGATAGAGAAGAAGAGGATCTCCAGATCCAACCCGAGTGGATACCGGTAGAGGCCAGGCGCTTGCGTGGCTAAGATCCAGAACCTTCCGCTGCAATCAGGATCATCAACAGGGTAATAGGATTACCCAAATCAGGTAAATTAAATTTGATTTAATTTATCTTATTTTATTTTATTTATTAAAATAATAAGAATCAGATCTGAAATATCAAAAGATCTGATTGAGATCAAGAGAAAAATTTTTGAAATATATCTCTTGATCTGATCAGATCTGAACGAACCTGGACCGGAAAAATCAGGATTTCCCTTCAACTGGTATCAGAGCCATGGTTCTAAAATTATTTAGATCTGAATTTTAAATTTATTTTAATTAGAAAATAAAGTGATTTTAGATGTCACATGAGATGTGATCAGATCTGAAAATCAGAAAAAATTAAAATTAAATGATTTGGATCTAAGATTAGAAAATATGCATGACTAGTTCTAGAAATAGAATAGTTCTATAGAATAGTCTTGCATGTTTTTGATTTAATCTGATTAAATCATATTTTAGATCTATTTATTTACTATTTTTTGATATTATAAGTGTTATAATAACATCTGAAAAATAGCAAATAAAAATTATTTAATTTTAAATATCATATGAGATATGATTGATGCATGTCTAGACTAGTTGTAGAATAGTTCTACATAATTGTCTAGATTAGAATTTATTTTGATTAGATCAATTTAAATCTAATTTTTTAGATTATTATGAGATAATTTAGATCTAAAAATACATGCATGATTTGATACATGAGATGTATGCAAAATATGCCATGATTAGATCTAATTTGTATATGAGATATATGATATAGATCTATAAATTGTTTTGTAGTATTGACATGTTCCTGATTAAGGCGTTCCTCTTGGCCGTCCGGTCATAAGAACGAAGAAGGGTTTAAAGGCCCTCTCTTCCCATTCGATGGGGTGTTCTTATGATGTGTAGGGGTGCTGCGTGTTCGTCCTTAATCAGAAACCCAAAACTTACTTTCTGCAAAACCCTAGATCCTGAAACCCTAGGATTTATTGTGCATATTTTGTTTATGAACCCTACTTAATTAAGAATTAAGTTTATGGAAATATTAATTAGGTCTAAAATTGAGAATTTCAGATCTAAGACATATTCATAATACTGGGTTCGGGCTTGGGTAGCTCAATTAGGTCTAAGCGGTTGATCAAACCGAATCAAGAGTTGGTTAGATGGGATCAACAATGCTTAAATTGACCAGCCTAATAGGATTAAGTCTGGGTCAAGATCGAGTCACGATCAAGCAAGACCTAATTAGGCTCAGAGGTTAGAGTCTGGATTGTAGGCTAACCCAATTGGTTCTGACTCAACAATTTGGTGTCTAAGGTAAGTTTGGCACATACGACCGACTGGTTTTTAATTGGAAGCTACTCGACCTGAATGCATTCTTGTACGAGTTAATGGCATATTCCTTCCACCGGTCTCACTTACCTGGCCATATCTGTTGACACAGTTCTGATCTGAGGTGGTCAATAATCCGAGCTAACCCATGCCACTAGGTTAGTCATAATTGTTATGACTATGACAAGTCTAGTTTAATGAGACCTGAATCAATTCTCCCTAAGAAAAGATTAAGTCTGAGGTCTTCCACCATTGTAGATGTGCGGGCCCTTCCCGGGGTTGATTGTTCTCGGCTGGATACAGTGGCTCAGTTGCACCGGGAAGATGCAACCATGTCTATTAGGCATTGGATGCTATGGGCTGGAGGATGAGTTGGGCTCAATATTTCGGATACGGTGAGAGACTCAATTAGGAATCCCAGTCTATGCAAATGGTGGGTCTGACTTAACTAAGGAGTGGATCAATATTTCGGATACGGTGAGATTCATGAATTAGAGACCAAGTTTGGGTGCACCATGATTAGAGAATCATTGAACAAGAGTTGTTCACTCATTGGCTAACCCATCACCAATAACTGTTAGGTGAGGTGATGAGTCAGTTGGTGAGACCGCACCACCCACTAGAAATCATTAATCATGGAGATTTTCGCATCTCTACAGAGGGAGTGTAGGGATCCGAGAAAATAGTGGAAGCTAATTTGTTTAAAAATAAAATCCTAAATAAATTGGTCAAGTCATAATTACAGTATCTAACTAGAATCTTTGACTCTCTACAGGAAAAATGTCTGCGTCCAACCCATTGGCACGTATCCTGGACACACATAGACTGACTGGACCCAATTATAAAGATTGGCTCAGGAACTACAAAATTATTTTGGGTTCTGAGAAGTTAACACCATGTTTTGGACCAGGACCCTCCCACCTTACCAGCCCGTCCATCCACTGAACAGAGAGCGTCTCTGAAAAATGGATAGACGAAGATAATAAGGCCAGATATTACATGTTGGGCTCGATGTCTGATGAGCTCCAGCGCCAACATGAAGATATCGGGACTGCTCGCCAAATGTTGGCTCACCTGCAGGAGATGTTTGGTGAACAGAGTCGCGCAGCCAAATATCAAGTCACGAAATGACTTTTTAAGGCTAAGATGCGTGATGGGCAGTCAGTCCAAGATCACTGTCTGATGAATGATCAAGGACATGGAAGAGCTTGAGAAGCTCGGTGTGAAGTTAGACTTGGATCTGCAGAACGATATTATTCTGCAATCCTTGACTGATGCATATGGGCAATTCATCATGAATTACCACATGCATAAACTTCAAAATTCCTTGGCCGAATTAATGAATATGCTGGTTACCGCTGAGCTTTCTATGAAAGGTTCTAAAGGCTCAGTTCTTGCTATGGAACGGACTTCTTCCAAAAGAAAGTCTTATGGAAAGAAAAAGAAGTCTGTGAAAAAGCAAAAGGTGGAAGGATCAAAGAAGAAGAAGGCAGAGCCGAAGAAGAAGGCCGATGTCAAAGGAAAGTGTTTCCATTGCAACAGCGACGGCCATTGGAAGCGGAACTGCCCTACTTACCTGGCCACCCTGAAGAACAAGAAGGAAGGTCCTTCTGGAGGTATGCTCGTTATTGAGTCTAACCTTATGGTTTCTTCTGCATCCAGTTGGGTGCTTGACTCTGGTTCTAGTGCTCATCTGTGCACTTCCATGCAGGGTCTTGAGGATAGCAGGAGGCTGAGGGATGGAGACATGATCCTACGCATCGGTAATGGAGCAAGAGTTGCTGCAGTAGCCGTGGGAACATACCCTCTTCGATTACCATCTGGTTTAGACTTAGTTTTGAAAGACTGTTATTATGTGCCTGCAGCTAGCAGGAATTTGATTTCTGTTTCATGCTTAGCACAAGAGGGTTATGTGATTACCTTCTTTAAGGACCATTGTAACATTCTTTATGAAAGAAATAAAATTGCAAATGGTTTTCTTATTAATGGTCTTTATCAGCTACATATTGATGTACCTATTCTAACTATCGAGCAAAACGTGAATGCCAAACGACCTAGGGATAGTCCAAACGATAGATATCTATGGCACCTGAGATTAGGTCATATAGCAGAAGATAGGATCAACAAATTGGAGAAAAATGGGCTATTGAGTCCATTGACTTTCGAGTCATATCCAACTTGTGAATCTTGTCTTCAAGGCAAAATGACTAAACTCCCTTTTGTTGGACATGGGGAGAGGGCCACAGATCTCCTTGCCCTAGTACATACTGATGTGTGCGGCCCATTTGATGTGCCGGCTAGAGGCAATTTTGTCTACTTCATTATCCTTTACCGATGATCTGTCTAGGTATGGGTATGTGTATCTTATGAGACACAAGTCTGAAGCTTTTGAAAAGTTCAAAGAATTCAGACATGAAGTAGAAAAACAAACTGGAAAAACCCATTAAGGTTCTTCGATCAGATCGAGGAGGTGAATACCTTAGCCGGGAATTCCTAGACTATCTCAAGGAAAATGGCATAGTCTCTCAATGGACTCCACCAGGAACACCTCAACTCAACGGGGTTTCAGAATGGAGAAATCGGACTCTATTGGATATGGTTCGATCCATGATGAGCTTCACAGACCTCCCTGATTTTCTTTGGGGACATTCATTGTTAACTTCAATTTATCTACTGAATAGGGTTCCCTCTAAAACCGTTCCTACCACACCGTATGAGATATGGCACGGTAAGAAACCAAGTCTGAGTCATCTCAGAATTTGGGGTTGTCCGGCTCATGTCAAAAGACAACAAGCGGACAAGTTAGAGTTTAGGTCCTTTAGAGCTCGATTCATAGGATATCCTAAAGAGTCATTAGGATACTATTTCTACATTCCAGAAGACCACAATGTGATTGTGAGTCGACATGCCATCTTTCTTGAAAAATAGTTTATTCAAGATAGCGGCATTGGAAAGCAGATTAAGCTTGATGAGAAAGTCTCACAAGTACAACGAGCTAAGGACCAATTGGAACCAAATCAGGTTGAGCCAATAAGAACACTACCTCCTCCACCTCGTAGATCGGAAAGAGTTTTCCCATCCCCCTGAAAGATACTTAGGTATTATTTCAGAGGAAGTAGAGGAAAATGTTCCTCATAGGTAATGGTGCTCATGGTGATGATCCCAAAACCTACAACGAGGCGATATCAGATATCGACTCCGAGAAATGGCTAGAGGCAATGCAGTCAGAAATTGACTCGATGCACTCAAACCAAGTCTGGACCTTGGTAGATCCACCAGAAGGTATAGTACCTATTGGGTGTAAATGGATCTTCAAGAGAAAGATTGGTGCAGATGGGAATGTGGAGACATTCAAGGCTAGACTAGTGGCAAAAGGTTATAGTCAACGCGAAGGCATTGACTATCAGGATACCTTTTCCCCAGTGGCTATGCTAAAATCCATCCGCACATTGCTTGCCATGTTGCAGCCTATTTCGATTATGAAATATGGCAAATGGACGTGAAAACGGCATTCTTAAATGGATATCTTGAGGAAGATATCTATATGGAACAGCCGCTAGGTTTCACATCCAGTGATACTGATCACAAGGTTTGCAAGCTGCAAAGGTCCATATATGGACTTAAGCAAGCATCTCGGAGCTGGAACACTCATTTCAATGATGTGATCAAAAAGTTTGGTTTCATCAAAAATGAAGAGGAACCATGTGTTTTCAAAAAGGGTCAGTGGGAGCGCTGTTGTCTTCCTCGTATTGTACGTGGATGACATCCTCCTTATTGGGAATGATATTCCCATGATTGACATCAGTCAAATGTGGTTGTCCAAGGAATTCTCCATGAAAGACCTAGGTGAAGCATCCTTTATTCTAGGAATTAAGGTCTATAGGGATAGACCGAATAGGATGCTAGGACTTTCACAGAAGATGTACATAGAGGAAAGTACTAAAGAGGTTTAGTATGGAAAACTCTAAGAGGGGATTAATACCCTTCAGACATGGTATTCATCTTTCCAAGAAGATGTGCCCTAGCACACCTGAGGAAATAGAACGCATGAGCAAGATCCCTTATGCTTCTGCAATAGGGAGCCTCATGTATGCCATGCTATGTACACGACCTGATATAGCCCATGCTGTGAGTGTCACAAGCAGATATCAGTCAAATCCAGGTGAAGAACACTGGACTTCTGTGAAATGTATCCTTAAGTACTTGAGAAGAACTAAGGATATGATGTTGGTCTTTGGTAACGGAGAACTCCAAGTCCAGGGATACACAGACTCGGATTTCATGTCCGATATAGATGATCGAAAGTCGACATCTGGAAGTCTGTTTGTGTGCAATGGTGGTGCTGTCAGCTGGAAGAGTTCCAAGCAAACTGTGATAGCAGATTCCACCATGGAAGCAGAATATATCGCTGCATCAGAGGCTGCGAAGGAAGCATTCTGGTACAAGAAGTTTGCTGCAGAAATTGGAGTAATGCCATCAGATGCCATTCCTCTATACTGCGACAACAATGGCGCCATAGCCCTTGCTAAGGAGCCGAGGTCTCACCAGAAATCCAAGCACATTGAGCGGCGATACCACCTCATCCGATTACCTCGAGAAGGGTTACGTCGAGGTCAAGAGAGTCAACTCCACAGATAATGTGGCAGACCCACTTACAAAGCCGTTGGGCCAGCAGAAGATCGAAGCCCACCTTGAGAAGATGGGACTTAGACTTGTAGCCAATTGGCTTTAGGACAAGTGGGAGATTGTTAGATATATGTGCCCTAGAAGCCAGAATTGGCTGACACTTGTAATACACTTCTAGGGGCAAAATTATAATTTTGACTATAATCAATAAAATGGGTTATTTTCTATCACATATGTGTATTTAGTGTCTGTGATACATCCTTTGAGTTAATGGTAATGATAATTCATATTTTCAAGAGTTGAAAATTTAAGACATGAATAATCATTATTAACTCATAAAATGCTCCCGACCATAGGATCATCACGAGGATGGTGATTGATCCGGAAGGTTGGTGTACAATCGCTTCTCTTTAGTAGATGAGTCTTGAGTCTACGGTGTGGAGACACCGGAGCGAGAGTACAGGTACTCGTTAGAGAACGAGGGCACTGAGCGTGACCACCTCGAGTAGTCATTAGGAAGTCTACCTTCTCGTCAATGACTGACTCGATGCTGCAGTAGTGTGTCTGGTTCTTTGACCTGAGATGCATCGGCAGTTCACCTTGAGGGTGTTATAGTTTGACTACACCATTACTCGGTCTCCTAGCCATATGGAACCCTGAGGTGTATGTTGGCTATAGCATGTTCATTGTAGGAACTGGATTGCATCAAGATGGAATCTATCTACCTCGGTGGTAGAGGAGCAGCCCTATGATGATCATGAGAATCAAGTCCAGAAGCCCATGGCCATGGCAGAGTGAAATAATAGAAAGAGTTTCTATTTAGATTTTCACATTGGACTCGAATCGAATGATTACATCATATGACAGAGACTAGGGTTTGACGAGTTCACCTTAACCCTAATCTGATCGGGGCTCAAGATAGAAGAACTTAATCACACAGGTAGCTGCACCAAGAGGTTCGCATTCAGCTCTGATGGGTTGCCACCATATACTGCTAGGTGTCACTGGTGGATTTTGGGAGCAATTAGAATGATTTAGATGATCGATCATTCTAGCTGTTCGAATCAGAAGAGTTCTGATCCATCGAAAGGAGTTTCGATGATGTCGATGATAGAGATCATGACATATCCCATTACCATACAGAACTGAACCTAACTGGGTCACACAAACAAGGGTTTGAATCTGGTGATCATCAATTGAACTGATCTAGTTCAATTGATCTGAATGAGATTCAATTAGGTTCAAGGAAAATCGTGCTAGCACTCGATTGAACCTAACGTTCTTCTTTTACTATCATAAATAAGTTGTCCTGACTGAGCCAAAGGAGTTTGTGCTCAATCAGAGGCCTTCATATGGTCTGACTGGAGGTTGTCCAAGTCAGAAAAGGTTGTCTTATTTTGTAAGACATTACCTGCCATTTTTGGTCACCTGCCATTTCTTGTTCTTTGACTTTGGTCAAAAGTCTACCTTTGACTGGTCAAATGTTGACCATTGACCTTTGACTTTTGACCACATGTCATGCACCTATTGGAGAGCTGGTGGGGGCCTGTCCCCCTGCCAGAACCTGGCAAGGAGAAGGGCGCACGCCACCAGGGTGGCGTGTGCCCAAGTTGGAGGCGCCTAGGAGTCCTTGTTGGACAAGGACTCCATCTCCCTTTTTGGATTCCAATTAGAGTTCTACTAAGAATCCAACTTTGACTGGTCTTAGGCACCCTCTAAGGAGGAATCCAGGGGTCTCTATTCCCACCAATCAGATTTAGATCTGATTTCACAAAGGGTTGTGATTGGTTGAGGAGGAAGAGGAGTTGGATCACAAGAGGTCTATAAATAAGACCCTGCGCCCAACCCTAAATTCCAATGCTATTAGAATCACATTTCCCACGCCCCAAGGCTGCCTCTCCCCTCCTTCTCCATGCCATAGCTTCTTCTCCCCTTGCTCTCCACGTCCAAAAGGTTTTGGACTTTGGTTGGTGCGATTCAGATCAAGGAAAGGCGATCAAAAGCAAGAAGGCTGCGCTGCTGCAAAAGGACGACTGCAGATCTTCAAAAGAGTTTTGAAGATCCTCCAGATCAGATCCAGATCTGATTTTTGGAGGTGTGATAGAGAAGAAGAGGATCTCGAGATCCAACCCAAGTGGATACCGGTAGAGGCCAGGCGCTTGCGTGGCTAAGATCCAGAACCTTCCGCTGCAATCAGGATCATCTACAGGGTAATAGGATTACCCAAATCAGATAAATTAAATTTGATAAAATTTATCTTATTTTATTTTATTTATTAAAATAATAATAATCAGATCTGAAACTTATCAAGATCTGATTGAGATCAAGAAAAAATTTTTGAAATATATCTCTTGATCTAATCAGATCTGGACGAACCTGGACCGGGAAATCTGGATTTCCCTTCATTAGAAACCCTACATGCCTTCCTTCAACTCTTGCATCAAGAACCTCGACTAAATAAACTTAAGTAAGCAATAGGACTTCTCCAGTGACATAAGTCTGAACTTTTCCTAGAGGATAGAGCAGCACCAACAAGAAGTTCTGAGTCTTAACATTCACCTATTTTAGCTCTCAGTCGATCTCAGATATCTACTATCCCAACCGAGCTCCTCCAAGAAAGCCTGATCGTAGTCCTCATTGAAGATCATACCATCTCCTCTTTGGCCTCCAGTCTGAGTGCCCACACCTGCTCTTGGTCGACCTTAAAGGCGACTAAACTCCTAGAAGCTGCTAAAAGCAGTCTCAATAGAATCCAATCATAAGTCTGCCATCAGCTACTTGGATGTCGATCTTCAAGTTCGGCTAGTCCGACTTAGAGTTCTACATCTCCAACACAAACGACTTGCCACCAGGCACAGGAACCTCCAACCTCTCATCCAAACTCTAATAAATGAAATCCAACTGCCTACAAATCATGATAAATGACAGTCCACTCTTTGTGACAAACTCTACATTGCCTGAACTGCCTACTGACATTCTGTTATGGCTGTCACTATCATTTTGCTATAAGCTCCGCCTATAAAAGGGATCCTCCAGATATGCCCTCTTCTCTAAGCTCTTTACTTTGCAAAATTTCTCCTGAATACTCTATTTTTGTTGGTCAGAAAACTAACTTGATCGTTGGAGGGTCCTGTTGGAGCCATCCACCTTCGATCTGAACTTTGCTTTATAGGTCTCGTCGGTGACCTCATCTTCTCTAGCTCCAGTGAACTCCGACGACAGCACCATTTTTTGCACCAATAAGATTGATGCTAGGGAAAGAGACCATTGAGCCCTTATTCTTAAAGGAGTGCCTAGTCAAGTTTATCTTCTTCCCCTCTTCTTTAGCTCCTTAACTTCATTTTTTTTCCGATCTATCTTGCATTTCAGCAAGATGCCACCTAAGAAAACTTCGACCCGGTGATCCACCACCTCTATCACCAGATCTCATCCAGATCAGTCTGATTCAATCTTATTACCGGTACCTCAACCACCACCAGTAGCTATGGTGGATTTGGAGCAGTTCAACCTTCTGATGCAATAGGTTAAAGGCCTCACTGAAGTAGTGTAGTGTTAGATGTGTGCCTTAGAAGCCAGATTGGCTAACACTTGTAATACACTTCTAAGGATAATTTTATAATTTTGACTATAAATTAATAAAAAAATTATTTTCTATCATAGTGTGTATTTAAAGTGTATGTGATACATCCTTTGAGTTAATGGTAATGATAATTCATATTTTCAAAGAGTTGAAAATTTAAGACATGAATGTTCATAAATAACTCATAAACTGCTCTCGACCATAGGATTATCATGAGGATGGTGATTGATTCGGAAGGTTAGTGTACGATCATTTTTTTTGAGTAGATGAGTCTTGAGTCTATGGTGTGGAGATATCAAAGCAAAAGTATAGATACTCATTAGAGAATGAGGGCACTAAGCATGACCACCTTAAGTATTCATAAGAAAGTTTACTTTCTCGTCGATGACTGGCTCGATATTGCAGTTGTGTGTCTGATTCTTTGACCTAAGGTGCATCGACAATTCACCTTGAGGGTGTTGTAGTTTGACTACATCATAACTTGGTCTCCTTGCCATTCAGAATTTTGAGGCATATGTTGGCTATAGTACGTTCATTGTAGGAATTGGATTGCACCAATAAGGGATCTATCTACCTCGATAGATGAGGAGTAGCCGTATGATGGTCATGAGAATCGAGTCCATAAGCCCATGGCCATGGCAGAGTGAAGATGATAGAAAGAGTTTCTATAAAGGGTTTCACATAGGACTCGAATCAAATGATTAATTCATATGATAGATATTGGGTTTGATGAGTTCACCTTAATCCTAATCTTATCAGGGCTCAAGATAGAAGAACCCAATCACATAGATAGCTACATTGAGAGGTTCACTTTCAGTTCTGATGGATTACCACCATATACTGCTAGGTGTCACTGGTAAATTTTGAGAGCAATTAGAATGATTTTGATGATCGATCATTCTAATTGTATGAATCAAAAAAGTTCTGATCCATCGAAAGGTGTTTCGATGATGTCGATGATGGAGATCATGACATATCTCATTATCATACAAAACTAAATCTAACTGGATCACACAAATATGGGTTTAGGTTTGGATGTCATCAATTGAGCTAACCTAGTTCGATTGATTTGGATTAGATCCAATCAGGTTCAAGGTAATCATGCTCGCACATGATTGAGCTTGATTTTCTTCTTCTGTAATCTTTCTGATTTATCACAACCGAGTCAAATTTGGTTTAACTCATTCCTATATCTTGAATGAGTTTATTTTCATTTGACTAGAATAAGTCCAGGTCAGATTAATTATGAAAATTAAATTCATTCTTAGTGCAATTGGACTAGGGTCAATAGTTGACCCAATTGAGAGAATTAAGGGTCACATGATTAGAGAATTTTAGAAATTTTTTTAGAAATTATTTTGCTTTAATTTTTGGATATGTGATAGGGCACGAGTTATGCTTTGGGTGTGCTAAATTATGATTTTTGGAGATACCTAGATTAGGTTTTGATAGAGTTTTATTTGGATTAAACTCTTGAGGAAAGAGTCCTAGACGCACATGGACTCTTCCTTATCCTTTCATGCTGCCACCTTCCAAATAGATTTTTGATGTCAAAACTAGATGGGATCTAGGGTTTTTCATGGAGATCAGGCCCAAGAGTCCCAATGGTCAAATTAATAAGGTTTTTGCTCAAAAGGAACTCTTTATGGTGCTATGTCTTGTGTAAGAACTCTTCTCATAAAATTGCCTCAACGTAATTTATTTTTTCTACATCCAAAGGAGCCTTTGCTCTAATATCTACACCCTCTCTATCCTCTTTCTCTCTCTCTTCTATATGTTTAAAAAGTTAGGCACAAATCTGAGTTAAAGGTATAAGGTTTTTGGCACAAGATTCAGCATCTACGTGATGGTGTTTGTGAGATGAACATGCTGCCCTCAAAAGTCATTTTGAAGGCTTTTTAAATTAGATTCATATCTAATTTTTGAAGAAAAGATTTATGAGGAGAAAACATTCAGATCCTACCTAAATAGATACTGATAGAGACTAGGTGCATATGTAGCTCCTTTCAGAACCTCAAGAATCAACAGGATCATCGCAGGATTATTAGATTATCAAATCAAGTACACAAAATTAAATTTTATTTAATTTTATTTTTAACTTTTAATATTATTTATCTCTGATTAGATTTGAGAAGTTTTAGATTTGATTAGAATTTTAGAATTTTTTTTTTTGAAATATTTCTTCAGATTCAATCAGATATGAACAATCCTATGCCAAAAAAATAGGTTTTTCCTTCAATTAGTATCAAAGCCAGGTTGTAGTTCTTCAGATCTATTTTAGATCTAATTTTATTTTTATTTTTAATTTGATATTAAAAAGTTTTAGATGTCACATCAAATATGATTAGATCTAAAATTAAAAAATTAAAATTAAATTATTTAGATCTAATATGTATGAGATGCATGACTAGACTGGGAATAGAATAGTTCTATGTATAGTCTAGTATAATCATGTTGTTAATTTGATTAAATATAATTTTAGATCTATTTAATTTTTATTTTTTTGATATTATAATTATTATAATCAGATCTAAAAAATAAAAAAAATAATATTTTTAATTTTTAATTTATTCATATGTGATATGAAAAGATGCATGTTTAGACTAGTTGTAGAATAGTTCTATAAATTATCTAGAATAGTTTTATTTTGATATGATCAAATTTAAATCTATTTTTTAGATATTATATATGATATTTTAGATCTAAAAAATATGCATGTTTAATTTAGTGATGATATATGAGATGTATATAAAGCATGTATTAGTTAGATCATTAATTATATATGTGATATATGATCTAGATCTAACTAGTTTTGTAGTTTTAATTATATTTTTGATTAAGGCATTCACCTTAGCCGTCCGATCATAAGAATAAAGTAGGGTTTAAAGGCCCTTTCCTTCCATTTGATGAGGTGTTCTTATGGCGTGTAGGGGTGCTGCACGTTCGTCCTTAATAAAAAATCGAAACTTATTTTCTGCAAAATTCTAGATCTTGAAATCCTAGAATTTTGATACATATTTTTTATTTATGAATCCAAACTTAATTAAGAATTAAGATTATGAAACTAATTAGGTCTAAAATTGAGAATTTTTAGATTTAAGATATTTTCATAAAATTAGGTTCGGACTTGGGTAGCTCGATTAGGTCTAATAGTTGATCAAATTGAATCAAGAGTTAGTTAGGTGGGATCAAGAGGGCTTAGAATTGATCAGCCCAATAATTGTAAGTTTGGATCAAGGTCGACTCACAGTCATATATGATCGATCCAATTAAGATCTAATTTAGCTCCCTGGTTCGAGCCTGGATTGTAGGCTAACTCGATTAGTTCTGGTTCGATAATTTGGTGTCTAAGGTAAGTTTGGCAGATATGATCGATTGATTTTTAATTGGGAGCTACTCAATCTGAATACATTTTTATTGAGTTAATAGCACATCCCTTCCATCGGTCTCACTTACCTGGCCATTTGTGTCAACCCAGTTCTGATTTAAGATGGCTAATAGTTCAAGCTAACCCATGCCACTAGGCTTGTCATAACCACTATGACTGAGTCAAATCTAAGAGATCTAAATTTAATCTCCCTAAGAAAAGATTAAGTCAATTGATCTTCCACCATTGTAGATGTGCAGGCCCTTCCCGGGGTTGATTGTTCTCGGCTAGTTATAGTGGCTCAGTTGCATTGAAAAGATGCAAGCACATCTATTAGGCTTTGGATGCTATGGGTTGGAGGATGGGTTGGGCCCAATATTTTGGATATGGTGAGGGATCCAATCAAGAATTCAATTCATGCAAATGGTGGATCTCACTTAACTAAGAAATGGATCAATATTTCGGACATGATGAGATTCATGAATTAGAGATCAAGATTAGGTGCACCATGATTAGAGAATTATTGGATAAGAGTTGTCCACTCATCGATTGATCCATCATCAATAACTGTTAGGTGAGATGGTGAGCCAGTTGGTGGGACTGCACCATCTATTAGAAATCAATTGATTGCCAAGATTTTTGCATCTCTGCCCAGGGAGTGTAGGGATCCGAAAAAATAGTGGAAGCCTAATTTATTTAAAAATAAAATTTTTAAATAAATTAATTAAGTTTAATTATAAAATATAACTAAAAACTTTGACTCTCTATAGAAAAATATCTCCGTCCAATCCGCTAGCCCATATCTTGGACATCCATAGACTGACCGAATCCAACTTCAAGGATTGGCACCAAAACTTCAAAATTATTTTGAGTTTCAAGAAATTGACTCGTGTTGGAACAGGACCCTCCCGCTTTACCAGTCCATCCATCCACTAATTAGAGAGCGTCTCTAGAGAAGTGGATGGATGATGATAACAAACCTAGGTATTACATGTTGGGTTCAATGTCTGATGAGCTCCAGTGCCAACATAAAGACATTAAGACTAGCGACCAAATATTGGCTCATCTATAAGAGTTATTTGGTGATTAAGGCTCAAATGCATGATGGACAGTCGGTCCAAGATCATTGTCTGATGATGATCAAGGACTTAGAAGAGCTTGAGAAGCTCGGTCTCAAGTTAGACAAGGATTTGCAGATTGATATAATTTTGCAATCCTTGACTGAACTACCATATGCATAAACTATAGAATACTTTAGTAGAACTTTTGAATATGCTGGTTACTGCAGAGCTTTCTATGAAAGGTTCTAAAGGCTCAATACTTGCTATAGAGTGGATTTCTTCCAAGAGAAATTTTTTTGGAAAGAAGAAGTCCATGAAGAAGCAGAAGATGGATGGTGGGAAAAAGAAGGTAGAGCCAAAGAAGAAGGTTGCTAGTAAAAGAAAAATATTTTTATTGCAACACAGATGGTCATTGGAAGCAGAACTGCCCCTTATATTTGGCCAGCCTAAAGAACAAGAAGGAGGCAGGTCCTTCTAGAGGTATACTCGTTATAGAATCTAACTTTAAGATTTTTTCTGCATCCAGTTGAGTGCTTGACTCTAATTCTAGTGCTCACTTATGCACTTCTATACAGGATCTTGAGGATAGCAGGAGGCTGAGGGATGGTGAGATGATCCTATGCATAAAAAATGGAGCAAGAGTTGCTGTAGTGGCCATGGAAACCTATCCTCTGTGACTATCGTTAGGATTAGATTTTGTTCTTAGAGATTGCTTTTATGTGCCTGCAGCAAGAAGAAATTTGATTTCTATTTCATGTTTAGCATAGAAAAGCTATGTAATTAATTTTCTTAAGGACCATTGTAATATTCTTTATGAAAAAAATAAAATTACAAGTGGTTTTCTTATAAATGGTCTCTATCAGTTATATATTAATATTTCTATTTTCAATATTGAGTAAAACATGAATGCCATAGGATCAAAATAACCTAAGGATAGTCTAAATGATAAGTATCTGTGGCACCTTAAGCTAGGTCATATAGCGAAAGACAGGGTTAATAAATTAGAGAAATCTAGGCTATTGAGTCCGTTGACTTTCGAGTCATATCCGATTTATGAATCATGTCTTCATGGTAAAATGACCAAGCTCCCTTTTGTAGGACATGGAGAAAGGGCCACAGAACTACTTGCCCTAGTACATACGATGTGTGCGGTCTATTTGATGTACCAGCTAAAGGCAACTATGTCTACTTCATCATCTTTACCAATGATTTATCTCGGTATGGGTATGTGTATTTGATACGACATAAATTTGAAGCTTTTGTAAAGTTCAAAGAATTCAGACATGAAGTAGAAAAATAAATCAAAAAACCCATTAAAATTCTTCGATCAGATCGAAGAGGTGAATACTTTAGTCAAAAATTTCTAGACTATCTTAAGCAAAATGGCATAGTCTCTCAATGAACTCCATCTGAAACCCCTCAACTCAACAAAATTTCAGAATGGAGAAACTGGACCTTATTAGATATGGTCCGATCTATGATGAGCTTCATGGACCTTCCTAAGTTTATTTGGGGACATAGTCTAATGACTGCTATATATTTACTGAATAGAGTTTTCTCTAAAATCATTCCTACTATACCGTATGAGATATGGTATGATAAGAAATCAAGTCTGAGTCATCTCAGAATTTAGGATTGTCTAGCTCATATCAAGAGACAACAGACGGACAAGTTAGAGTATAGGTCCTTTAGAGCTCGATCCATAGGATATTATTTCTACATTTTGGAAGACTACAATGTGATTGTGAGCCGACATGCTATCTTCCTTAAAAAATAGTTTATTCAAGATGGTGGCATCGGAAGGCAGATTAGGCTTGAGGAGAAAGTCTCCCAAGAGCAATGAGCTAAGGATCCTATGAAACCCAATCAGATTGAGCCAATCCAATCACTACCTCCTCCACCTTGTAGATTAGAAAGAATTTTCCATCCTCCTAAAAGGTACTTAGGTACTATTTTAGAGGACATAGAGAAAATATTCCTCATAAAAAATGAGGTTCATGGTAATGATCCCAAAATCTATGATGAGGCGATATTAGATATCAACTTCGAGAAATGGTTAGAGGCAATGAAGTCAGAGATTGATTTAATGCGCTCGAACCAGGTTTGGACCTTGGTAGATCCACATGAAGGTATAGTACCTATTGGGTGTAAATGGATTTACAAGAGAAAGATTGGTGTAGATAGAAATGTGGAGACATTCAAGGCTAGGTTAGTGGTGAAAGGGTATAGTCAGCGCGAAGGTATTGACTATCAGGATACCTTCTTATCAGTAGCCATGCTAAAATCCATCTGTACATTGCTTGTTGTTGCAGCCTATTTCGATTATGAAATATGGTAGATGGACGTGAAAATCGCCTTCTTAAATGGATATCTTGAGGAAGATATCTATATAGAATAGCCATTAGATTTCACATCTAGTAATGCTGATCACAAGGTCTCCAAGCTGCAAAGATCCATCTATGGACTTAAACAAGCATCTTGGAGCTGGAATGTCCATTTCAATGATGTGATCAAATTATTTGGATTCATCAAGAATGAGAATGAACCGTGTGTATTCAAAAAGATCAGTGGAAGCGCTGTTGTCTTTCTCGTACTGTATGTGGATGATATCCTCTTTATTGGGAATGATATTTCCATATTGACCATAGTTAAAATATGGTTATCAAAAGAGTTATCTATGAAAGACTTAGGAGAAGCATTTTTTATTCTAAAAATTAAGGTCTATAGGGATAGACCGAATAGGACGCTGGGTCTCTCACAGAAGATGCACATAGAGGAGGTATTAAAGAGGTTTAGCATGAAAAACTTCAAGAGGGGATTGGTGCCCTTCAGACATGGCATTCATCTCTTCAAGAAGATGTGTCCCAACACACCTGAGGAGATTGAATGCATGAGCAAGATCCCTTATGCTTTGACAATTGGGAGCCTCATGTATGCCATGCTATATACATGATCTGATATTGCCTATACTGTGAGTATCACGAGCAGATAGCAGTCGAATCCAGGTGAAGAGCATTAGACTTTTATGAAATGTATTCTTAAGTACTTGAAAAGGACTAAGGATATGCTCTTGATTTTTGATAATGGAGAACTTCAGATCCATGGTTATACAGACTTAAATTTTATGTCTAATATAGATTATCGAAGGTCGACATCTGGTAGTCTGTTTATGTGTAATAGTAGTGCTATCAATTGGAAGAGTTCTAAGCAGACTGTGATAGCAGATTCCACCATAAAATCTGAGTACATCGCTGCATCGAAAGCTGCAAAGGAAGCATTCTGGTATAAGAAGTTCATCGTAGAACTTGAAGTGATGCCATCAGATGCCGTCCCTCTGTATTGCGACAACAATGATGCCATAGCCCTAGCTAAAGAGCCGAGGTTTCATCAGAAATTCAAGGACATTGAGCGGCGATTCCACCTTATTTGTGATTACCTTGAGAAGGGTTACGTCGAGGTCAAGAGAGTCAACTCCGTGGATAATGCGGCAGATCCACTAACGAAACCTTTAGACCAACAGAAGATCGAAGCCCACCTTAAAAAGATGGGACTTAGATTTGTAGCCAATTGGCTTTAGATCAAGTGGGAGTTTGTTAGATGTATTTTTTAGAAGCCAGATTGGCTAACACTTGTAATACACTTTTAAGAATAATTTTATAATTTTATCTATAAATTAATAAAAGAATTATTTTCTATCACAGCGTGTATTTAAAGTGTATGTGATACATCCTGTAAGTTAATAGTAATGATAATTCATATTTTTAAAGACTTAAAAATTTAAGACATGAATTTTCATAATTAACTCATAAACTATTTTCGATCATAGGATCATCACAAGGATGGTGATTGATCTGGAAGGTTGGTGTACGATCACTTTCTTTGAGTAGATGAGTCTTGAGTCTATAGTATGGAGACATCAGAGCGAGAGTATAGGTACTCGTTAGAGAATGAGGGCACTGAGAGTGACCACTTCGAGCATTCATAAGGAAGTCTATCTTCTCATCGATGACTGACTCGATGTTGCAGTATTGTGTTTGGTTCTTTGACCTAAGGTGCATCGGCAATTCACCTTAAGGGTGTTATAGTTTGACTACACCATAACTCAGTCTCTTAGCCATTTGGAATCCTGAGGTGCATGTTGGCTATAGTACGTTCATTGTAGGAATTAGATTGCACCAATAAGAAATCAATCTACCTCGGTAGATGAGGAGTAGCCCTTTGATGATCATGAGAATTGAGTCTATAAGCCCATGGCCATGGCAGAGTGAAGATGATAGAAAGAGTTTCTATAAAGGATTTCATATAGGACTCGAATTGAATGATTAATTCATATGACAGATATTGGGTTTGATGAGTTTACCTTAACCCTAATCCTATCGAGGCTCAAGATAGATGAATCCAATCACATAGATAGTTGCATCGAGAGGTTCACTTTTAGTTCTGATGGATTGCCATCATATACTACTAGGTGTCACTGGTGGATTTTGAGATCAATTAGAATGATTTTGATGATCGATCATTCTAATTGTATGAATCAGAAAAGTTCTGGTCTGTTGAAAGGTGTTTTGATGATGTCGATGATGAAGATCACGATATATCTCATTATCATATGAAACTGAACCTAACTAGATCACACAAACAAGGTTTTGGATCTGAATGTCATCAATTGAGCTAATCTAGTTCGATTAATTTGGATTAGATTCAATCAGGTTCATGGTAATCATGCTCGCACATGATTGAGCCTGACTTTCTTCTTTTGTAATCTTTCTGATTTATCGTAATCGAGTTGAATTTGATTTAACTCATTCCTGTATTTTGAATTAGTTTATTTTCATCTGACTGGAATAAGTCCAGATCAAATTAATTATGAAAATTAAATTCATTCCTAGTGAAATTGGACTAGGGTTAATAGTTGACCCAATTGAGAGAATTGAGGATCACGTGATCAAAGAATTTTAGAAATTTTTTAGAAATTATTTTACTTTAATTTTTGGGTATATGATAGGAAATGAGTTATACTTTGGGTGTGCAAAATTTCATTATTTTTGGAGGTCCCTAGACCAGGTTTTGATAGAGTTTGATTTGGATCAAACTCTTGAGGGAAGAGTCCTAGATGCACATGGACTCTTCGTTATCCTTTCATGCTGCCACCTTTCAGATGGATTTTTGGCATCAAGACTAGTTGGGCTCTAGGGTTTTTCATGGAGATCAGGTCCAAGGGTCCCAATGGTTGAATTAATAAGATTTTTGATCAAAAAGGGACTCTTTATGGCGCTATGTCTTGTATAAGAACTCTTCTCATGAAATTGCCTCAACGTAATTTATTTTTTCTACATCCAAAGGAGCCTTTCCTCTAATATCCACACCCCCTCTATCCTCTCTCTCCCTCTCTTCTACATGCCTAAAAAGTTAGGCATAAATCTGAGTTGAAGGTCTAAGGTTTTTGGCATAAGATTCAGCATCTACGTGATGGTGTTCGTGAGATGAACAGGTTACCCTCAGAAGTCATTTTGAAGGCTTTTCAAATCAGATCCAGATCTAATTTTTGAAGAAGAGATTCATGAGGAGAAGACATTCAGATCCTATCTAAGTGGATATTGGTAGAGGCCAGGTGCATACATGGCTCCTTCCAGAACCTCAGGAATCAATAGAATCATCATAGGGTAATTAGATTACCAAATTAGGTACTTGAAATTTAATCTGATTTAATTGTATTTTTAACTTTTAATACTAGATCTTTATGATCAAATCTGAGAAGTCTTAGATCTAGTTAGAATTTTAATTTTTTTTTTGAAATATTTCTTTAGATCTAATCAGATTTGAACAATCCTGTGATGGAAAAATAGGTTTTTCCTTCATGTAGGCCATACAATAAGTTTTGGCTCTAGTTTAGCTAGAAAGACTATTGCTGGAGCATCGAGACTCGACATAAGAAAGACCCACATGGGCATGTCAGTCGGTAACCCTTGGAAAGGGGAAGCAGAGGGTGGAGAGCCCTTATTTCGATCATGATTCCACCCTTGAAAGATCTCTACCCCCTTCAGCCAGCCGCACTTTAAGATTCATGACTGAGATGATATTTTTGATCAAAAGCTTCAAAAAATAAATTGACAGATCAAGAAACTCCACCATGTTTCCCTTGCTCACCTTGACAATATCTACACTGACCCTTCATTCTCCACCTAGATCATGTAGGAGCCCATCCCGCCGAACTTCAAGCTTTCCCAGTTTGAGACTTACGATGGAATCATGGACCTAGTCGACCATCTCAAAGCTTTCAGGACTGTGATGCTGCTCCATGGCATGCTTGATGCCATTCTATACTGAGCCTTCTCCTTCACTTTGAAGTGAGCAGCAAGAAATTGATACTCGAGCCTCAAATCGACAATCATTTTTTTATTTGATTAGCTGAGCCACTAGTTTGTAGCTTATTTCATTAGCAGTCGCTGCTAGAGACGAGGTTTAGACTCTCTCATCAATATCAAGTAGAAGGAAAGGAAGTCCATCTGAGCTTATGTCAGTCGCTTTAAGGCTGTTGCTTTGGAAATCCAAAATTTGGACTAATCTATTGCTATGGCTGCACTGAAGAACGGCCTCCAAAAGAATGATCATCTTTTCTTCTTAGAGAAAAAGAATCCTCGAGACTTCACCAACATACTAGCTTGAGTTGAGGGCTACACCCAAGCTGAAGAAGTCTTCAAACTCAAGGACGAATAAGCTATGAGAGAACGACAAGCAGGCAAATCTAGTAAGCTCGCAACTATAGAGAAGCTGAGTAAAGCTCGACAGCACTCTAGAATCCCTCTTGAGCGTAGATGAGTCCGAACTCCACCTCGAGCTCGTCGATCGAGAAGCCTGGACTGGAGGGTGTGGTGAAACTCTTCTCCTAGAAGATTTCACAACTACTCAATCCTGAATGCTCTGAAAACATAAGTGCTGATGAAAATCAAGAAGCAACTGCTGAAGCTGGAGAAGATGCGGTCTCATCCAGATAAGCACAACCCCAATAAGTACTGCCTCTACCATTGTGACCATGATCACGATATTGAAGAATGCATCTAGCTTCAAGACAATATCAAGGAGCTCATCAAAAGAGGTTGACTAGATTGATTCCTCCGACGTTGGCCAAAAAAAAAAGAAAAGATCGGCCAAGAGCCCTACCATAACCTAAACCACCTCGAAGGGATGAGCTGTAAGGAGATCTGCCCTCGCTTGGAAGCATCAACACTATCACTGGAGGGCATTGGCAAGGAAAGACTAGTGGACCAGTGAGCCAACAAAGAGACAGAGAACTAAAGAACCCATCGCTTTTACTGAAGAGGATGCAAAAGGGGTTCAATTTTCACATAATGATGTGGTTGTAGTTACTTTGAATATTGCTGATTATGATGTATGTCATATTTTGATCAATATTAAAAGCTCTGCTGATATTTTATTTTACGATGCTTTCTCCAAAATGTCTATACCTGATAGCCATATAGGACCAATAAGCTTCCTATTAGTGAGGTTCATCGATGATGCTGTATTGATTGAAGGAATAATTACTCTATCAGTAGTAGCAGATCAGTACCTAATGCAATCCAAGGCCCAAATTGATTTTCTCGTGATAAAAGCTCCCTCCGCCTATAATGCAATTCTTGGCCAACTGGTTTGAATGCACTTTGGGCTATGGTCTCAACTTACTATT
This sequence comes from Cocos nucifera, assembly GCA_006176705.1. NCBI lineage: Eukaryota > Viridiplantae > Streptophyta > Magnoliopsida > Arecales > Arecaceae > Cocos > Cocos nucifera. Next base: position 586,323 of record QRFJ01000332.1, read on the forward strand.
TAAAGATAAAGTTCTCGATAAGACAAGGGGTTGGAGAAGTCAGATGAGATCAAGCTCTGATATGGCACTGCTACACCATAGCCTTATAGGAAGGAAAATAGCCAGATCTTTGTCCACTAGATGGGTTGGATGCCTATGATGACTTGATAGAAGAACATGGAGAGCCCATCAACGATGTTGTTGCAGTGTCTTTAAAAGATGGAAATGAGGACCACAGTTTAGATTGGCTCAAATCTACAAGAAGAGATTAAAAGGTAGCTCATCACCTTCTTGCAGAAGAATGCTGATATTTTTGCTTGGATCCCCACAGATGTACCAAGAATTAATGCAGAAGTGATGGACCAACATCTAGCAGTAGATCTAAAACATCGACCTATGAAGTAAAAAAAATGCAGCTTTGCTTTAGAGTGGTAAAAGGCTATTACGGACAAAGTCAAAAAACTTCTCAAAGCCAAATTCATCCAAAAGATATCCTATCTAGATTGGATTGCAAACATCATCGTCGTTAAGAAAGCAAATGGCAAGTGAAGGATGTGCATAGACTTCACAGATTTGAACAAAGCCTACTCAAAAGACAGCTATCCCTTATCTAGAATTGATCAACTGGTGGATACAACTTTGGACCATGAGCTTCTCACCTTCATGGATGCCTTCTTCGGCTATAACCAAATCTAGATGATGCTAGAAGATGAGGAGAAAACTACTTTTATTACTAATCATGATCTTTATTGTTATAGGATTATTGTCTTTGAATGCAAAAATGTAGGTGCGATCTATCAGCGCCTGAAGAATAAAATCTTTAAGAAGCAGATTGACCGCAACATGGAGGTTTATGTGGACGACATACTTGTCAAGAGCCGATCTTCAACAAATCATATAGCTGATCTAGAAGAAACCTTCAACACTCTCTAGAAGTACAAGATGAAGTTGAATTCAATCAAACATGCTTTCGGAGTGACCTCAAAAAAGTTTTTGAAATTCATGGTATCGAGATGCATCATCGAAGTAAATCTGAAGAAGATCCAAGCCATTCAAGAAATGTCTCCCCCAAAGATAATAAAAGAGGTCCAGCGTCTAACCGAAAAGGTTGCAGCTCTGAATCGCTTTGTTTCAAGATCAACAGAACATTGCATGCCCTTCTTCTAAGTCCTCAAGTAGCCAAAAAACTTTTGCTGGACCCCTTAATGCCAACAGGCCTTTGAAGAATTGAATAACTATCACAGCTTACCTTCTTTTCTTGCCAAACCTAAATCTGGAGAAGAATTATTTTTGTACCTAGTGGTATTTTCTATAGTTATTGGAGTTGTCCTAATCAGAGAAGAGACAAAAATTCAAAAGTCGATCTACTATATAAGCCAAGTTTTGAGAGATGCAGAAATAAGGTATACAAAATTGAAAAAACTAACCTATGCTTTGTTGATTGCAGCCAAGAAGCTCCAACTTTATTTTCAGGGGCTTACGATCATACTTCTTACTGATCAACCCATCAAAGCAGTTCTTCACTGGCTCAATACCTCTGAAAGAATAGCAAAATGGGCGATTAAACTTACTAAATTTGATATCAAGTTTTAACCTTGGCCATCAGTTAAAGCTCAGATACTGATCGATTTTATGGTAGAATGTACCATCCCGGATCTAGCTGAACCTGAGCAACAAGAAATTTGTACTCCTAGTTTGCATTCGAACTTTTCTGAAGAAAGAATAGATCTTCCTGAAGACTTCTGGATCCTATATGTTGATGGTTCATCTAATGCTTTTGGGGTAGGTGCAAGCATGATTCTAATCAATCCAGGTGGAATCATTGCAGAATATGCATTACGCTTTGAGTTCCCCATAATAAATAATGAAGCAAAATATGAAGCCTTGATTGCTGGATTGAGAATAGCTAAAGAATTAGAAGCAAACCACATGGGAATCTATAGTGACTCCCAATTGGTGGTGGGGCAAGTTAATGGCAATTATGAAGCTCAGGAGGAAAGCATGAAGAAGTACTTGAAAAAAGTTGGAAGTTTGATCTCGATCTTTAGCAGTTTTGACATCCAATAGATTCTTAGAGCAGAAAATGTAAGAGCCAACCTTCCATCCAGATTGGCTACTTTGGCCCCAAATGAATTACTGAAGGGTGTTTTCTTTGAAGTTCTTCAGCATCCAAGTTCAGAGGAGACCTAGAACGTAATGCAAATAGATCCTGAGCCTAGCTAAATTGACCCATTGGTCCTTTATCTCAAAGATGGAGTTCTTTTCAGAGATCCTAAAGAAGCCCAAAACTTGAGAAATCAAGCCTCCCATTACATTCTATATAAAGATAAGTTGTACAAGAGATCCTACTCTTTGCCACTTCTCAAATGCCTTCGACCATTTGAAGTTAATTATGCTCTAAAGGAAGTTCATAAAAGTGTATGTGGAAATCATCTTGGGGCTAGATCATTGTCTTATAAATTGCTCCATCAGGGATACTACTAGCCAACCATGCAGCAAGATGTAGCTGATTATGTAAGAAAATGTGATTGATGCCAAAGAAATGCTAATGTTCGAAGGTAATCAGCTTCCTAACTCACACCCTTAAGTGCCCCATGGCCATTTGCACAGTGGAGAATGGATATACTTGGGCCATTTTTTATAGCATCAGGATAGAGAAAGTTCTTTTTGGTGGTAGTAGGTTATTTTACCAAGTGGGTTGAGGCTGAACCTCTAGCCAAAATCACTAAAGCTAAGATACAGGACTTCATCTAGAAGTCTATCATATGCAGATTCAGTCTACCTCGTACTCTCATTATCGATAATAGGCACCAATTTGCAGGAGCAAAATTTGCTAAGTTTTGTGAAGATCTGAATATCTTCCATCATTTTACATCCATAGCTTATTCTTTAGCAAATGGTGAGGTCGAAGTAACCAACAAAACTCTACTTCAGAGAATAAAAGCAAGGCTTGAAAGGGCAAAAGAACTATGGATGGATGAACTCTATCATGTGCTCTAGGCTTACAGAACCACTCAAAGATTGTCAATTGAGAAAACCATTTACTCTGCCTTTTAGAACTGAGGTAATTATATGGCCAATTGAGCTTGGACTTTCCTCCGCATGAGTTGACGGCTTCAACGAATAGAATAACTCACAAGACCTCCGGGCAAATCTAGATTTACTAGAAAAAAAAATGGAAATAGCCCAAATTTGAATGGCAGCTTACAAGTAGAAAGTGGCTAGGTATTATAACTCCAAAGTCAAAAGCAAATTATTCAAAATTAAGAATTTGGTGCTGCGGCAAGTGAACATCTCACACCACAAAATCAAGAAAAGCTTGCTTAAAATTAGGAAGGCCCCTATGAGGTCGTGGAAATCGTTTGACCTGGAACCTATTACTTGAAAGAGCTTGGAGGAACTATACTCCCATGATTCTAAAACTCAAAAAATTTATGAATGTATTATCAATAACTTCATCTCAATAAAATTTTCTTACTTTAACATCTTTATCTTTGGTATAAAACTATGCGATGGTAGAAAATTACACAACCAAATTTCATTCTCAAATGAAGTAGAAGGCCTTCGATTCTTAAACAGGAGGTTAACCTCATCTTAATGAGGGTAAAGACCTTCGGTTCTTAAATAGGAGGTTAATCTCATCTTAACGAGGATAAAGGCCTCTGATTCTTAAACAGGAGGTAACGGAGAGAGGCCTTCTCAATGGCACTTTTGTGTCTCGACAATCTTATTAGAAACATGAGGTGGACCTCATCCTAAGAAAAAGGATAGCCAACCATGTCAGGAATAGGAGGAGGACCTCGTTCTGACGTGGATGAAGACCCTCATGAGGGATATGAATACCCCTAATTTCCAAACTGAAAAGAGCTAATTTCCAAACCTAATTTAAAGGCCTTTGTTTGAAAACAAGGAGGATAGACCTACAAAATGATAGACCGAGATCATCATTGCAAAACAACATTATCATTGAAAATAGCACAGAATATGAAATTCTATGAGCATTTAATCGGGATAAGACAATGGAGAAGGAACAAAAGAAATATTATTTCATTCAAATGGAGTCATTACAAATGAAAGTCTACAAGACTGATTATAGAAAAGAGAGAGAGAGAGAGGAGGTGAAGTCCTACTCGGACTTTGAACTTCCACCCCTAGCCAGCACGAGGGAGTGCTTTAAATCTTCCACCTTCTCCTCGAGTTCTCGCCTTGCTGCTAAACTCTTGCTTAGTAATTTTTGAGATCTTTAGAAGTTTTCGTCAACCTCCCTTAGCCTCTTTCTTAGAACGGTCGATTCAACCTCTACATCTTTTATGGTATCTTGTTGGTAAATCATTTGTATTTTAGTTGCTGCCACTTAGTCTTCTCTTTTTTCTACAATTTGAAAAGTTTTTTCATGGTCCTCCTCAAAGAACCAATTTTTTTTGAATCTCTACTTGAACCAGCTTGAGTCCTATCCACCAACCACTTTTGAAGTCGAGTAATCTCTTCGTTAGCTTTTTGAACTATCCATTGGAGCTCATAAATTTGATCATTGCAGCCAAGTTCATAACTCTTATATGAGTCTTTGGCCGCACGCAGTTGATTTTGAAGTTTTAAGAATTTCATGGACCAATCCCAGCCATACTCTTCTCAGCTAGTGGACCATGCCGAACTCCCCTCTAACAGTTGAATCTTCTCTTTCACCGCATTGAGCTCGACTTCAAGAGAGCTGTTCTTCATGATCAATGCTCAGGACTTTTCACTAGCACGCTTCTTGATCTCCTCAAGCTCTTGCTTCAGATGGTTCTTTTTATCAATATATTCGAAGCCTTTTTTACAAGCTTGGTGAAGATGATTGATCTTAATCACGGCCTCTACATAGTTCTTCTTAAATTTCTGAAGTTTGCCCTCTATCTTCTTCAACCTTTTGGTAAGATGATGAACTTTTCTCTTTAAATTTTTAATATGGGTTCTCAAAGGAATACCCTGTGGCAATGGTTCTGCCTCAACTAGAGACTACACTTGATATATATACACACCACAACATAGAGATGAAAAAAAAAGTACAATGTTGATTTTATTGATCATAAAACTTTTAAGTACATTGCATAGGAAAAAAAGAGAAGAAAATACAACTAGTGGAGGTCGCCAACCTCTAAAGGGGGAACAATAGAAGAGTTGGGTGTAGGCTCAATAAGGGTCGGCCCTTTAGCAAGTGTGGCTATAGATTCGGTAGGAGGAAGTTCAACACCAGCAGATGAAGGTTTCGCTTCATCATCGTCAAGCCTCTCTACCAAAAAGTAGAGATCCATCTCCAGGAACTTCTCCATGATTCGCCTTTTGCAGACCTTGAATCCTTTGAGGAAGGCCTCCTGGACGAAAGCTATTTTGATATCCTCCATTATCTTTGAAGACTTGAAGGACTTGATGGCTCGCTCTCTCTCCGCACTGACCTCCTCCTCGATCTTCTTTCATTTATTTTCCTCTAGGCGGCCTTCAGCTTCGTCGATGTTTGTTCCTCTCTCCAAATTGCTTCCTGAAGGTGCCCAACCTTAGCAAAGTGAGTCTCTCTCAAGTGCTCAACCTCGGCCTAGGAATTTTTAGCCTTTGCTTGGGCTTCCTTGTGAAGGAAAATTCTGATTTTCCGATCTAGGTTCGTTCAGATCTGATCAGATCAAGAGATATATTTCAAAATTTTTTTTCTTTGATCTATATCAGATCTGAGATATTTCAGATTTGATTCTTATTATTTTAATAAATAAAATAAAATAAGAATAAATTAAATCAAATTTAATTTACCTAATTTGGGTAATCCTATTACCCGTTGATGATCCTGTTTGCAGCGGAAGGTTCTGGATCTAGCCACGCAAGCACCTGGCCTCTACCGGTATCCACTCAGGCTGGATCTAGAGATCCTCTTCTTCTCTATCACACCTCCAAAAATCAGATCTGGATCTGATCTGGAAGATCTTCAAAACTCCTTTTGAAGATCAGCAGTCGTCGTTTGCAGCAGCGCAACCTTCAAGCTTTCAGTCGACATTCTCTTGCCTGGATCGCACCAATCAAGGTCCAAAACTCCTTTTGGATGTGGAGAGGAGAGGGAGAAGGTGAGTTTGGCATGGAGAAAGAAGGGAGAAGCAGCCTTGGGGCGTGGGGAATTCTGATTCAATCATCTCATGTAATTTGAGTTGGGCACAGGGTCTTATTTATAGACTGACTGTGATCCAACTTCTCTTCTTCCCAACCAATCACAATCCTTTATGAAATCAGATCTAAATCTGATTGGTTGGAATAGAGTCCCCTGGATTCCTCCTTAGAGGGTGCCTAAGACCAGTCAAAGTTGGTTCTTAGAAGAACTCTAATTGAATCCAAAAAGGAGATGGAGTCCTTGTCCAACAAGGACTCCTAGGCGCCTCCAACTTGGGCACACGCCAAGGGTGGCGTGCGCCCTCCTCCTTGCTAGGTTCTGGTAGGGGGACAGCACACCCACCAGCTCTCCAATAGTGCTGATGAATGTGGTCAAAAGTCAAAGTGTCAATGGTCAACGTTTGACCAGTCAAAGGTAGACTTTTGACCAAAGTCAAAGAACAAGAAATGGAAGTGACCAAAAATGGAGGTAATGTCTTACAAAATAAGACAACCTTTTTTGACTTGGACAGCCTATTTTTTGCAAACTATCTCCAGTCAGACAATGAGCCTGATGACAAACCTCAGAAGCCTATTTATGATAGCAAACAGAATAAACGTTAGATTCAATCGAGTGACTAGCACACATTTTCTTAACCTAATTGAATCTATTAGATCAATTGAACTAGATTAGTTCAATTGATGATCACCAGATTCAAACCCTTGTTTGTGTACTAGTTAGGTTTAGTTCTGTATGATAATGGATATGTCATGATCCTATCATCACATCATCAAAACTCCTTTCGATGGATCAGAACTCTTTTGATTCGAACAGCTAGAATGATCGATCATCTAAATCATTCTAATTGCTCCCAAAATCCACCAGTGACACCTAGCAGTATATGGTGGCAACCCATCAGAGCTGAATGCAACCTCTTGGTGCAGCTACCTATGTGATTAAGTCCTTCTATCTTGAGCCCCGATCAAGATTAGGGTTAAGGTAAACTCGTCAAACCCTAGTCTCTGTCATATGATGTAATCATTCAATTCGAGTCCGATGTAAAAATCTAAATAGAAACTCTTTCTATTATTTCACTCTGCCATGGCCATGGACTTCTGGACTTGATTCTCATGATTATCATAGGGCTGCTCCTCTACCATCGAGGTAGATAGATTCCATCTTGATGCCATCCAGTTCCTACAATGAACATGCTATAGCCAACATACACCTCAGGTTCCATATGGCTAGGAGACCGAGTAATGTGTAGTCAAACTATAAACACTCTCAAGGTGAACTGCCGATGCACCTTAGGTCAAAGAATCAAACACACTACTGCAGCATCGAGTCAGTCATTGACGAGAAGGTAGACTCCCTAATGACTATTCGAGGTGGTCACGCTCAGTGCCCTCATTCTCTAATGAGTACCTGTACTCTCGCTTCGGTGTCTCCACACCATAGACTTAAGACTCGTCTACTAAATAGAAGCGATTGTACACCAACCTTCCGGATCAATCACCATCCTCGTGATGATCCTATGGTCGGGAGCAATTTATGAGTTAATAATGATTATTCATGTCTTAAATTTTCAACTCTTGAAAATATGAATTATCATTACCATTAACTCAAAGGATGTATCACAGACACTAAATACACATATGTGATAGAAAATAACCTATTTTATTTATTATAGTCATAATTATAATTTTGCTGCTAGAAGTGTATTACAAGTGTCAGCCAATTCTGGCTTCTAGGGCACATATATCTAACACCTTGATGGCTTTTAAAGCGTTGGCTTTACGAAGGTTTAGTACCTCCACATGGGTATATATATGATGTCCTATGGCTATAAGGTCTATTAATGTTTAATCAAGTGCAGAAGGAAGAACTGATTACCTCAAGAAAAGCTACATAAGAATTTCTTATTCTTTCCTCATCATCTATATGCAGCATCCTCTCAAGTAAGTGTGGAAGGATGCAACCCTTCATTAAGGGTTGGACGACCTCCCAGTCGTCTAGGAAATCCTACTCCATAATAGAGTTGTTGCTGCTGAACTCCCCAGTATTTCTCCTAACCTTCTTGGTGGTATCCTTCTTCTTCCTCCTCTCCACCACTATCCCTTACTTGGGCAGCACTGAGGTGGCAGCTTCATCGGGCAAGGTCGAGCTTGGTGTAGTTGTAGTGATTTCTGGAATGGGGGCGACTTGAGTCGGCACGGCCGAACTCGAGTCTTCAACCCTTGCCTGCTTCAACGACTCTCCTGAAGAACCACCCTTCCTCTTAAGGGCTTTGATCCCTGTGGTCAATTAGTTTAGTTTTTCTAGAGTCATCTCTATGACAGTAAGAAAATTAAAGTTAGAAGAAAAGATAAAAGATTGGTTAACAAGATATGAATGTACACCTATTGGATTGAGAGGACTCAAGTGGAGGTTAGATAAGATTTGATCTTCTAGCAGTTCAGATAATGGAGGAGCTCGGTAATTTCATAATTTACTAGCTGAGTCAAGGTCTTCTCTCTACAACCTGGGAGCTCGATGGACCGAATCTCTCAGCTGGCCCTAGCTAGAAAGTCCTAATTCTAAAGAAGGATAGAAAATAAAGAAAATTTTTTTCTTTCAGTTATGGATGGAAGAAGGGGCACCCTTAAGTAACCCCTTCTTGTCGAACTGAGATATCAGCTACTCTAATACCACTTGTTAAGAATCTAGTACTAAGATATTGCAGCAAGAAGAAAGAAGAAAATAAAATAAGAATACAATCAAGTACATGGATCGACCCAAAGGCTCGCCTCCATGAGACATGCAAAGCTCCACTATGAAAGAGAAAAATAAGTATAAGAGGAGAACACCTACTCTCAACTCACTGTATATAAATCACTCTTAACTAAAAGCTATCATCATAAAAACTCTCTTAGAATCTCAATGAGATCCTCAGAAGCTATAAGATGCTCTACTCTTACAGCCTTTGTGCTGGATGCTATGCACCTGTTACTTCTCTCTCTCGTGGGCTGCACGTACTCGACACTTTGCCAAGCTCTTCTCGATGGCTGCTTGAGCCTCTCTACATGCCTCTCATACCACACGTGCCACCTCCTACTCTACAGCATCTCAGTCCTTTAAATAGGATGAGAATCCTCTTCTTAGTAGTTCATAGGAGTCCTAATAGGGCTCTTTCTTCTAATATGAGTTGAACATGATCTTGATGGAGTCTTGAAATATTTTCCAACCTTTAGATCATGATCGCAACCCTCCATGGCCACTGGATCTTATGGTCCACGTGCAACTCTCATAGATTCTTTGGATTAATCACAATCCGAGTCCAAACAAAAAATCTCATCCTATTCTGTTCGTTTCCATCGAGCTGGCTCTGTCAAGGGTTGAGCTGGCTCGACTGTCTCTCATCCATACTCTTGCTTTCTATCTATCTAAGAGGACCGACTCGATTGCAGTTCGAGTCGGCTCAATCTCAGCTCGAGCCAACTCGACCTTGTATCTGAGCCAGCTCGAATGCTTGATGATTTGATTCTCGTCTACTGTAGATCGAATTCAAGGTGTCAAATCCTAATAATCTCCACCTCGACTCAACATTCAGCCTCCACCTAACTTTGAGAGCTTAGGATCTATCTTGCTCCCATGCCTTGGGGCATGCCTGCTGATCATGGATGGGCAAATATGGGAGTTGAGCCAGGCTGCTTGATCCCACCTCCATTGATTGCTATGATCCTTCTAACTTGAGACCTACTCGAGATAGCCTCCTATGGTAATAGAAATTTCATCTTACGACATCGCATGTCATCCTTTCGAGTCTCTCATCCCGTGTCCAATCTATCTTCACCTGGAGCTCCACCTCACACTAGGCTTCCTCCTACTCCTAAAGCTCCACCTCGCACTGAGCTCCCTACTAGATAGTAATGTCTGCTTATCTTTTTTCTTTCCTCTAATATCATCCTATCGCCATGCATGATCTTCAGGATTTCATCACCAGCTATCCACCGTAGCTGTTTGAATCCAATTTTCTTAGTGAGATAAGATTTTGCCTGAAATTGAGTATGTATCGGACCTCCCCCAATCTCCTCACTGCACCTTCATGTGTCCTTCAGCTGACTGTCCTGATGCCTTTCATTGCATAGCTTGATCCATCCAGTAGATAAACAGTAATCTCACTACTTTCTAGGAAGTCAAATTGCTCTTCTCTACAACAAACATGATATGTGCATGCAGAATCTAAAATCCACTATTGAGAAGAAGTAGATAGCTCATCAGATATCTCTAAGACATCATCCTCTGACTCACTACTAGCCGTCGCTACAATAGCCCTCATTTGATCTCTAAGTTATAGGCAATTCTTGACTCGATGCCCTAACTCATCGCACTTGTAGCATCTAATCTTGCTTTAATCCCTCATCTTGGACCTGGATTGTCCTCCTCACGATCCTCTGTCACTTTGTCTACTACCTCCTGCTCCTTCAGAAACCACCAAAGCTAAACTGCCGCCATCTGAGCTCAAAGCTGGATTCTTCCTCCTGAGAACCTCATTATAGAGTATCGCTATAGTGACCTCGTCTATTTTGATGGTGCTCTTTCTCACTAGAAGAGTAGTCACCAAGAACTCATATGATGGGAGAAGCGATGCTAGCAAGAATAATATCTTGATCTTCTCCTCAACTTTTTCACCAACGCTGAGAAGGTCGGTGAGAATTTTCTGAATGTTGGATAGATGCTCCTATATGCTCTGACCTTCATCCATCCACAGCTAGTAGAATTACCTTCAAAGAAATAGCATGTTGGTGAGTGACTTCGCTATGTACAACTCCTTGAGCTTTGACCATAACATCGTTGGAAAAGTCTCGCCAAGTACATGGATCACCATATCATCCCCTAGATATAAGTGGATTATGCTCACCGCCTGCATCTAGATTCACTTTCAATCCTTCACCTCCATGGTGGCTAACATCTCATCTTTCAAGAGAGCATCGATCAATCCATGTTGGATGAGGACATCCTTTACCCTTACTTGCCACAAGAAGAAATTACCCTTCCCATCAAATCTGTTGATCTTCATCTTAATTACACTTGTTTTCTCCATATTCTTCAATCTCTATCCACTACTGTAATCTATGCTCTGGTGCTGTCCAGCTTTAGTACCAATTTATTGGTAAATCAGCTACTCTGATACCACTTATTAAGAATCTAGTATCAAAATTTTATGGCAGAAAGAAAGAAGAAAATAAAATAAGAACACAATCAAGTACGTGGATCAGCCCAAAGGCTTGCTTTCATAGGACATGCAAAGCTCTACTATGCAAGAGAAAAATAAGTACAAGAGGAGAACACTTACTCTCAACTCACTGTACATAAATCTCTCTCAACTAGAAGCTATCCTTACAAAAACTCTATCAGAATTTCATCGAGATTCTCAGAAGCTATAAGATGCTCTGCCCTCATAGCCTCCACATCGGATGCTATGCACCTATTACTTCTACCTCTCGTGGACTGCATGTACTCGACACTCTCCCAAGCTCTTCTCGATAGCTGCCTGAGCCTCTCTACATGCCTCTCATGCCACATGCACCATCTTTTGCTCCACAGCACCTCAGTCCTTTAAATAGGATGAGAATTCTCTTCTCAATAGTTCATAGGAGTCCTAACAGGACTCTTTCTCCTAATATGAGTCGAACATGATCTTGATGGAGTCTTGAAATATTTTTCAATATTTAGATCTTGACCACAGCCCTCCATGGCTGCTGAATCCTATGGTCCACATGCAACTCTTGTAGACCCTTTAGATTAATCACAATCTGAGTCTAAATAGAAAATTCAATCCTGTTCTATTCATCTTCATCGAGCCGACTCTGTCAGGGGTCGAGCTGGCTCGACTGCATCTTGCTCGAACTTCTGCTTTTTGTCTGCCTAAGAGGGCCGACATGATTGCGGTTCGAGCCAGCTCGATCTCAGCCCAAGCCGACTCGACCCCATATCCAAGCCAGCTCAACTACTTGATGATTTGATTCTCTTCTACTGTAGGTCAAATTCAAGATGTCAAATCTTAGCAATTTGAATATGAAGTAGTTACGAAATAAGAAAATAGTGGATTGGACCTCGGTCGAAATATAGAGAGAAAAGAATCCTATGATGAACCTAAATGTATTTGGGACCATGGAGGCGAAGAAAATATTCAAAAATTGAAAGAAAGCTACAATAAAAGAAGGAATTGAAAGTCAAAATCCAGCACAAAGTGCTTCGGTATACAAATAAAAGTGATCCGAGAGAGGAGTGCAAGCTCGGCTACTCGATCCAGGAAGCTCAAGTTCGTACTCTGAAGGAACCCTATATTAGATTTGTATCAGGGAAAGATCTTCAGAGCACAAAGAATAAGTAATGGTTTCAGGCATGAAAGTTAGATGAGATACAACTAAAGGTTCGGCTCTCTCTCTAGAGTGGGGGTTTTAAGAGTTCGGGTTGGCCAAACTCCTATAGTCGGAAGACCAAGATACCTCAGAAGATTGGATTAAACAAAATCAAGAAAAGCTTTCTAAAATCAGGGTAAATTGGTGAATGAACTTGAAAAAGGATTTTGAGGAACAAATGGTAAAAGGACAATAGGAAAATACAACAGAAGGGTCAGAATACTAACCTAAGACAAATGAAGAACTCAGCACATTGAGGGAAAGATGGAGGCATCGAAGACCAAAAAAATTACAAAGGAGGATGGAATAGGATGCTTAAGCTTGAAAGAGATGAAGGATGGAGAAGCAAAACACGATGACCGAGAGTGGAGAAGATGAAAACCAGAAGAGCAAAAGAGAAAGAAGAGGAATTAGAGTGGAAGGGAAAGAGGAAGAAGAGGCTTTATATTTGAAAAAATCAAGAGTGGTTATGATTGCAGATCATCTGCACTAACCCCTAACCTCCACGTGTCCTACTTTTTATGGTGACAGCAGGCATTTGGCAAAGCATTATGGCACCATACATTCAAGCTCTATGCTGGCGGGAAATTCGAAAACAAAGGTCATTTCGGGTCATTCCAGTATAATGCAGCTTCGATGTTGGTCGAATAAGCCATAAATTTTCCATCTTCTAAGAGCGGGAGGCTAGGAAAGGACTTCGACAGTCATGATTTTTATACTCCCTTCATCCAAACTTCGGACTTGAGAGTAGGAGGATAAGTGTTGGAAAAAATATCTCACATCGAAATCCAATGGATTGCCCAACCTTGATATAGTACTATTTGAAGTAGTGATGTTTAGGTTCAAACTTCAGTCAAACAGCCTCCTTGTTTTAGTCGACTTCTGGATGGTCTGAAGGAAAAACCTGATTTCTCAGACCAGGTTCGTTCAGATTTGATCAGATCAAGTGATATATTTCAAAATTTTTTTTCTTTAATCCTAGTCAGATCTGAGATGTTTTAGATCTCATTATTATTATTTTAGAAATAAAATAAAATCTAGATAAATTAAATCAAATTTAATTTACCTTGATATGGATAATCCTATTATCCGTTGATGATCCTGTATGCAGTGAAAGGTTCTGGATCTAGCCACGCAAGTGCTAGGCCTCTATCGATATCCACTCAGGCTGGATCTGAAGATCCTCTTCTTCTCTAACACGTCTCCAAAAATTAGATCTGGATCTGATTTGGAGGATCTTCAAAACTCCTTTGAAGATTAGCAGTCGTCCTTTGCAGCAGCGCAGCCTTCTAGCTTTCACTCGCCTTTCTCTCATCTGGATCGCACCAACCAAGCTCCAAAACTCTTTTGGATGTGGAGAGGAGAGGGTGAAGGTGGGTTTGGCATGGAGGAAGAGGGGAGAGGTAGCCTTGGGCATGGGGAATTGTGATTCAGATCTATCTTTGAGTTGGGCGCAGGGTCTTATTTATAGACTAAGCATGATCCAACTCCTCTTCTTCCCAACCAATCACAACTCTTTGTGAAATCAGATCTAAATCTGATTGGTGGGAATAGAGTCTCCTGGATTCCTCCTTAGAGGGCGCCTAAGATCAGTCAAAGTTGGTTCTTAGAAGAACTCTAATTGGAATCCAAAAAGGAGATGGAGTCTCTGTCCAACAGGGACTCTTAGGCACCTCTTCCTTGCCAGGTTTTGATAGGGGGACAGGCCCCCACCAGCTCTCCAATAGGTGCATGACATGTGGACAAAAGTCAAAGTGTCAATAGTCAACATTTGACCAGTCAAAGGTAGACTTTTGACCAAAGTCAAAGAACAAGAAATGGCAGGTGACCAAAAATGGCAGGTAATGTCTTACAAAATAAGACAACCTTTTCTAACTTGGACAACCTCCAGTCAGACCATATGAAGGCCTTTAATTGAGCACAAACTCCTTTGGCTCAGACAGGACAACTTATTTGTGATAGCAAAAGAAGAACGTTAGGTTCAATCGAGTGCTAGCACGATTTCCTTGAACCTAATTGAATCTCATTCAGATCAATTGAACTGGATCAGTTCAATTGATGATCACCAGATTCAAACCCTTGTTAGTGTGATCCAGTTAGGTTCAGTTCTGTATGGTAATGAGGATATGTCATGATCTCTATCATCGACATCATCGAAACTACTTTCGATGGATCAGAACTCTTCTGATTCGAACAGCTAGAATGATCGATCATCTAAATCATTCTAATTGCTCCCAAAATCCACCAGTGACACCTAGCAGTATATGGTGGCAATCCATCAAAGCTGAATGCGAACCTCTTGGTGCAGCTACTTGTGTGATTAAGTTCTTCTATCTTGAGCCCTGATCAGATTAGGGTTAAGGTAAACTCGTCGAACCCTAGTTTCTGTCATACGATGTAACCATTCGATTCGAGTCCGATGTGAAAATCTAAATAGAAACTCTTTCTATTATTTCACTCTGCCATAGCCATGGGCTTCTGGACTTGATTCTCATGATCGTCATAGGGCTGCTCCTCTACCATCGAGGTAGATAGATTCCATCTTGATGCCATCCAGTTCCTACAATGAACATGTTATAGCCAACATACTCCTTAGGGTTCCATATGGCTAGGAGACCGAATAATGGTGTAGTCAAACTATAACACCCTCAAGGTGAATTGCTGATGCACCTCAGGTCAAAGAACCAGACACACCACTACAACATCGAGTCAGTCATTGACGAGAAGATAGACTCCCTAATGACTATTCGAAGTGGTCACGCTCAGTACCCTCATTCTCTAACGAGTATCTGTACTCTCGCTCTGGTGTCTCCATACCATAGACTCAAGACTCATCTACTAAAGAGAAGCGATTGTACACCAACCTTCTGGATCAATCACCATCCTCGTGATGATCCTATGGTCGGGAGCATTTTATGAGTTAATAATGATTATTCATGTCTTAAATTTTTAACTCTTGAAAATATGAATTATCATTATCATTAACTCAAAGGATGTATCACAGACACTAAATACACATATGTGATAGAAAATAACCCATTTTATTGATATTAGTCAAAATTATAATTTTGCCCCTAGAAGTGTATTACAAGTGTCAGCCAATTCTGGCTTCTAGGGCACATATATCTAACAATCTCCCACTTGTCCTAAAGCTAATTGGCTACAAGTCTAAGTCCCATCTTCTCAAGGTGGGCTTTGATCTTCTGCTGGCCCAACGGCTTTGTAAGAGGGTCTGCCACATTATCTGCAAAGTTGACTCTCTTGACCTTGATGTAATCCTTTTCGAGGTAATCGCGAATAAGGTGGTATCGCCGCTCAATATGCTTGGATTTTTGGTGAGATCTCGACTCCTTAGCAAGGGCTATGGAGCCATTATTGTCGTAGTATAGAGGAATGGCATCTGATGGCATTACTTCGATTTCTGTAGCAAACTTCTTGTACCAGAATGCTTCCTTCGCAGCCTCTGATGCAGCGATATATTCTGCTTCCATGGTGGAATCTACTATCACCATTTGCTTGAAACTCTTCTAGCTGACAGCACCACCATTGCACACAAACAGACTCCCAGATGTCCACCTATATCCAAAGTCCACCTGATACCATAGAAGTCGACTTTATGCCTGAGTCCCTCGAGGCCAACCACTCAAAGCTGCACTATTGAACCTACCGCTGCACCTTGAATACCATCGCTGCCCCTTTGATTCCTCTGCACTTTATGGCCCTCTTCAAAGTCATCTCGAATACCTTCGCAATCCGTAGGCACCTCCAAAATCCAAGAGCTCATCCAACTCTTCTGAATTTAGTGATCGAACCCTAAGAAATTTCATCCTAGTCCTTCTTTTCTATCCCTATACCAGTTATCACTTTAGTTGCACCTGGAGAACCATCCTCCATCTGAATCGCGACTCTCCCCAGTGCCCCTGTAAAAGAAACTTGATCCATGATACTTCTGGCTACTTGATGCCCCTAATGCTTTCTGAGACCTCCTGGCTCTCCTTGAGACCTGCTCTTAATCTTTCTGAGATACCACTGACACTCTTTACTGAGATACACTCCTCGACTATTGCACTATCGAGCCTCTTTCAGCTCCTGTGCCTCTAGGGTAGTGCTCCTGCAGCACTCCAACACTCCCTAACTCATCTCTACGCCGCTCTACAGCCATCCAGTCATAATCTGCTCGACCTCCCTGGATCATCCATCTCCATCATCCCTAAGGCTCCACAAATTCATGCTCTGATCGAACCGCTGAATACATCTATGACTACTTCCCTACCTTCCTAACACCGATGGACGTATAGTCGCTTCTTCAGCCTTCCTTCGATCATTACCCCTTAAAAAACCTCTCTTCAACCGCCCCACATTATCCATCTTTCTAGAGAATTTTGATGCTCTCTACTGAGATACCTTCCTCGACTACTGCATCACCGAGCCTCTCTCAGCCTTGCATCTTTAGAAAAATGCTACTATAGCACTCCAGCGCTCCCTGCCTGTCACATAACCATCATACATCCCAGCCTTTCCACCAAGATCGATCAGCAAATCATGCACCCAATCCTTCCATCCCCAAAAAATTTTTTTTCGTTAATCCTCTTAACCTCCACCTTCAACCTGCTACTCCCGATTGGCCAAACCATAGTAACAATAAGGTAGATTTGAGACATACTATAGAATCCTTATGCAGATTTTTGATTTCACCATGTACGACTTCTTCTTCACTTATATGTACCATTAGGCTCTGAAACTTGGCACTGATATCATATTACCGTCCACAATGTTTTAGGCATCACCTAGCTCTGATACTAAATTATAGACCCATGATATCACTCGAACGTCAATCATCCTTAACATCATAAGCACCAATACCATGTTGCGGAAGCCTCTGATCTTTAGCACGGACTTGAAGAAATCTATGATGTTCTCTATGGGTAGCAAACCATCAATCCTCCACTTGGATCTATGATGGGATGCCTCCCTTCTTGGGCTTGAGGGAGATGCCCCCTTCTCTAGGGCTTCTTCAAGAACCCTAGGGTGGCAACTCTAGAGAGAAGAGAAGAAGAGAGAATTGAGAAAGAAAAGGTCTGTATTGATTTCACCATTTTAAAATCCTAATACAACCTATGTATTTATACATAGCCATTAGACCCAACCAAAAAACTCTCCTAGCTAACCCAATACATAAAAGCACTCACCAAGCCCATGTACACCCATGTCTCCCATGCTCTCATCCTCTTGATCTAGATCCGATCGATACATGAGTTAGCTCCCTTAAGACCTCTTGAACCAAGCCTTAAGACCCTAGGATCAACCCAGACCCTAGCCCAAAATAGATCCTTATGTAATTTTGCCTGCACATTGAGCCGACTTAGTCTCAGCACTGAGCCGACTAAGTTTCACTAGATCAGCTCAGTCCGAATGCTCAGCTCTCTATTTTGTAGTCCCGAATGCTTAGCTCTCTATTTTGCATGTGCTTTGAGACTTAGCTGACCCAGTTTTGGACTGAGTCGGCTAACCTGCAGAAAATCTTCTTTCTATAGTCTTGATTCTCTGGCTTTGGTTCCTTACCTTATCTTGTATTTTAGATCTCTGAAGCACCAACCAAGCCCCTAAAATCTTCGAAGCCGTCACCGTGACTCCTCCCATGGCCTCCCAAGGCTTTGGAGCACCACAAATCCTTACACACCATTTTCTACACCAACATTTATTATTCAATTCAATAAAAAATAATAATTTAAGGATTATAGGTATGCAAGTTGTCGGCATTTCAAGTCCTAGAAATTGAAGTTCTGTCTAGCTGATAAAGATGATAGACTTCTGGCCGAACCATGATATGGGCCTTCCCGATTTAGTGCCAGTTTTGATCGTTCGATCGAGTGAGAAACTTTAGCTCGGTGAAGAACTAATTGTCTAGTGAGGAATGATTTTTCTTTGACTCAAGAGTTATAGTACTGAGCTACTCTTTGTTGATACTTATCCATCCAAATCCATACTTGCTCCTGGGTCTTTTTCAGTAAGTCCAAGTTCACTCTTAGTCCAAAGGAGTTGCTATCTTCATCGAACTCCTCCATCACAGCATGGGCAAGCTGATTTCAAGAGGTATGATGGCCTCAACCCCGAAGGCCAACTTGAAGGGGATCTCTTTTATTGGAACTTGTTGAGTCATGTGATATGTCCAGAGTACATGATATAGTTCTTCAACTGATGATCCTTTAGCCTAGCCAAGATGAACTTTTATCCCTTGTAACAGGGACCTGTTCGTCACTTTGGCTTTGCCATTGCTCTGAGGATGGGCTATTGAAGTCAACCTATAAGAGATGCCAAGCTCATTGTAGAACCCTATGAATTTTAGATTGTTGAACTATCATCCATTGTCAGTAATGATGGCTCATGGCAAACCAAACCAATAAATGATCAACTTCCATATGAAGTCATGAATCTTGGCTTTCATGATGATTGCTAGTACTTCCTCTTCTACCCACTTGATAAAGTAGTCAATTGCAATGAGCAAGAATTTCTTTTACACTGCTATGATGGAGAAAGGTTCGAGAATGTCCATCCTCTATTGAGCAAAAGGCCAAGGCATAGTGATCGAAGCCAAAGGCAATGAAGGTCAGTAGGGCTGGATGTTTGAAGTCCTTTGCTGCTGGTCATATTTGTTCACCAGGTTAGCAGCATCCTTTTGCATTATTGGCCAAAAGTACCCCCATCGTAGCACCTTGTGAGCAAGGGCCTTGCCCTCCAAGTGATTACCATAAATTTCTTCATGAACTTCCTACAAGGTATAAAGGGACAAAGACATCAGAGCAAGGATAAAGTGAAAGACCTTTTGTACAGCCTCCCATTGTAGATGAGGTATTAGGGTGCAAGGTGTCTCAACTTCTTGCCTTTGTCTCGATCAGCAGGCAACACCCCATCTTGCAAGTAGCGCAAGATTGGACTATCCAACTTAGCTTGGGATCTATTTGTGTCATGGAGGGCTCTTCAATGCTCAGCTTTCTCAAAGATTTCAACATATGAGCTTCTTTTCAGGTTAGCTGCACCGAGTGTTAAAGCTTTGAGAGGAGATCAGCCCTCACATTCTCCATCATTGGTATTTGTTCGATGCTCATGGTGGCAAAGTTGGAGGTCAGATCCTTGACCTTTTGTAGGTATTTCATCATATTCGGCTCCCACGCTTCATATTCTTCCTGAACTTGGTTGACAATGAGCTATGAATTATCGTGAACCCTAAGGTACCGAACTCCTAGTTCTTTTGCCATTCTTAGACCCATCATGAGTGCCACATACTCGGCTTCATTATTGAAAGCAGAAAACTTGAAGAGCAAGGCATATTCCATGACCATTCCATCCAAGCTAGTCAAGATCAATCTAGCTCCCACGCCCGTAGTGTTTGAAGAACTATTTGCATGGAGAACCCAATACTCGTCGGTCATCAAAGCTGCCTCAGCATGTAGTCCTCATCTTGGATGGTGCACTCCTGGATGAAATCAGCCAATGCCTGAGCTTTGATAGACAGCCTTGGCAAATATTTGATATCGAACTCTCCTAGCTCAACGACCCACTTAGCTAATCATCCTAAGGTGTCAGGCTGATAGAGTATTGATATGATAGGTTGGTCGGTGAGAATAGCGATGGTATGTACTTGAAAATATAAGCATAGCTTCTTAGAAGATATCACGAGAGCATAGATTACCTTTTCAAGCTTCGTATATCTAGTCTCAGCATCATGGAGCACCCGATTGACATAGTAAATCCCCTTTTGCAACTTGGCCTCCTGCCAGATGAGGATTGAATGAATAACCAAGGGTGAAATAGCTAGGTACAAGTATAGCACTTTTTCAGGTTTTGGCTTGCTTAGGAGGGGAGGCAAGCTGAGGTATCTTTTTAGGTCATCAAAGGTGGCCTAACACTCATCCAACTATTGGAAGTTCTTTGTCTGTTTGAAAGCCTTGAAGAAGTGGCGGCTCCTTTTGGCCAACCATGAGAGAAACCTGTTTAATAAAAATTTGCTCAACCTATCATACCAAGCACTAGGGGCTTGTTTTAATCCACCAAAGTGCTTTCTTAAGCCTATAAACATGATTTGGCAATTCTTGATTTTCAAAATTTGGAGATTGTTCTACATAAATTTTCTCCTCAATTAATCCATTCAAGAATGCACATTTTACATCTATTTGAAATAGTTTAAAATTCATGAAACAAGCAAATAAAAAGAGCAATCTAATAGCTTCAAGTCTAGCTACAGATGCAAAGGATTTATTAAAATTAATTCCTTCTTCCTGATTGTATCCCTGTGCAACCAATCTAGCTTTGTTTCTAATTACATTATCTTTTTCATGAAGTTATTTCTAATGACCCATTTAGTATTAATTATAAGAAAATTTTTAGGTCTTTCAACTAGTTTCCAAACTTTATTTCTTTTAAATTGGTTTAATTATTTTTGCATTGCTAATATCCAATTTGGATCTTTTTCAACTTTAATTTTATGTTTAGGTTCTAAGTGAGATACAAATGCAACATGATTCATAGCTTTCCTAAGAGATGATCTAGTTTTAACTCCATGGGATGGATCATCAATGATTAATTCTTTGGGATGATTGTGATCATACCTTCATTCCTTTGGTAAATTAGATGTACCTTGCTCTTCTTGAGGTTGTTGCTCTCTTTCTTTAACATCTTGCTTTTCACCTTCTTGTTCTTGTGAAGGTGTATCTTTAAGTATCATATTCTTCAATTTTTTTCTAGATTATCTGCATCCATATCAAGTTCTCCTTCTCTTGCTTTAAGAGAATTAGTTTCATCAAAAATGACATACATGGATTCCTCCACAACTAATATTCTTTTATTAAACACTATATATGCTCTACTATTTGTTGAATAACCTCGGAAAATGCCTTCATTTGATTTTGCATCAAATTTATCTAATTTATCTTTATCATTTATCAAAATGAAACATCTATATCCAAAAGCTTTAAAATATGAAATATTAGGTTTCTTTTCTTTATAAAGCTCATGTGAAGTTTTCTTTAAAATAGATCTAATTAATGCTTTATTTAGTACATAGCATGCAGTGTTAATAGATTTCGTTCAAAAATATTTGGAAGGTTACTTTCATAAAGCATGGTCCATGCCATTTTAATTAATGTTTTGTTCTTTCTTTCTACTATTTCATTTTATTGGGGTGTCCTAGGGACTGAAAAATTATGATTTATTTTATTTTTAGAGCAAAAATTTTTAAATTTTTTACCATGATCACTTCTTATATACAAAATATTATATTTTTTCTTTTATAATTTTGTTAAATAGCTCAACAAACATATCAAAGGTATTATTTTTATGAAAGAAAAATAAAATCTAAGTATATCTTAAAATATCATCGATTATAATAAAACCATATTATTTTCCTCCTAGACTAGTAGTTGAAATTGGTCTAAATAAATCCATATGAAGTAACTTTAGAGATCTGGTTGTTGAGACAATATAATTCTTGAATTTGATAGATGACTTTATTTATTTGCCAAGTTGACATGCTTTGCAAATCTTGTTCTTTTCAAAATTTATTTTGGATAAGCCTTTTACTAATTCAAGATTAATTAATCTAGACAATGAGTCCATGCTCACATGACCTAGTTTATTATGCAATATCCAACTAGATTTATTTATTTTAGCATTCATAGAAACAAGACATTCAATATTTTTCTTTTTGAGTTCATCAAGATCAATAATATAAATATTGCCATATCTTTTTTTGATGAATTTAATGCTATCATTAAATGAATTAGTTACCATATAATGAGATGATTTAAATGAAACATTAAAATTTCTATCACATAATTGACTAATATTTAATAGGTTTTGCATTAAACCATCAACTAGCAATACATTTTCTATACAAGTAGAGGGTGTGATCAAAATATTTTCGAGATCAATAATTTTGCCTTTATCATTATCTCCAAATGTCACCACACCTCCATCCAATATTTCAAGAGAGATAGTTTGAGATCTATCTCCCATCATATTCCTCAAATATCCACTATCTAGGTACCATCTTTTTTTAGCTCTTACGGATGCCAAGCATATCTATACATGAAATCAAACAAATTTAGGTATCCACGTTAACTTGGGTCCTTTGAGGTTAGTACAAATGGTTTTTTTTGGAACCCAAATTTGCGTTATCTTGGATTGGTTTGTATTAAATTTTTTACTTGTATTTATTTTGCATTCAAAAGCATTATGTCCAATTTTGTTACATTTAAAGCAAGTTATGGTCTTACTTTGGTTTTGAGATTTATCAAATACATTCTTTAGAAATTTTTATTTTCTTTATGGGCTGTATCCTAACCCGGCTTTATCAAAAACCATCCTTTGATTATCAATCAATATTTAAAATTTTTTTGAGCTAATCATATATCTATCCATAATTGATTTTAATCTTACTATTTCATCTTGCAAGGATAGATTCTTTTCATTTGATTCATTTAATTTATGTTGTAGTTCTTTCATATCTTCTTCTACTTTAACTTTGTCTTTAGTTAAGAGTTGATTATCTTTCTTTAGTTTTTTATTCTTATATGCTAGCTACTTAAAATCACTAATTAACTCATTGAAAGCATCATATAACTCTTCAAAAGTAAAATCTGAAATTAAAGTTTCATCATTTACCTCATCATCATTATGTACCATAAGGCAAAGATTTGCCTCTTTCTTCTTCTTGATATTCTTCCTTACTTGAAGAAGTGCTCTCATCATTGCTCCATGTGGCTTTGTATGCTTTCTTCTTTAATTTCTTGGAGCTTTTCTTCAATATTGGATAATCCATCCGAAAGTGTTTGGGCTTCTTGCACTCATAGTAAATAGGTGGTTGTTCATTCTTTTTTTTCTTCTCCTTTTCTACCTTCTCCCTTATTAAACTTTTTCCTAGGTTCAAATTTCTTTTTCCTTCTCACGAACTTCTTAAATCTTCTTGCTATCATGGCTATCTCCTCATCATCTTCCAAACTTTCTTCAGAATCACTTTCTTCTTCATGGATGGCAGGAGCCTTGAGGGCTATGGTTTTCTTTTTCTTCACCTCTTCTTCCTTTTCTTGGTTCAATTTTGCTCATGGATCATAAGAGAACCAATGAGCTCTTTCAATGCTAACTTATTTAAGTTCTTTGCTTCTTGAATGGTAGTCACTTTTGGCTCTCAATTTTTTTGGCAAGGATCTAAGAATTTTATGCACAACATCACTATTAGGATAGTCTTTTTCAAGACTCTTTAAACCATTTAATATATCGGTGAATCTTATGAATATTTCAGTGATGGTTTCATGTGGATCTATTTTAAATAATTCATACTTATGTATCAATATGTTTATCTTAGATTCTTTGACTTGATTAGTACCCTCATGGATAACTTCAAGTCTATCCCAAATTTTCTTGGTGGATGAACATGTTGATATCCTATTAAACTCATTTGCATTCAAAGCACAATATAATACATTCATTACTTTAGCATTGAATTGTGCTTCTCTTTTGTCATATTCATCCCAATCATTTTTGAGCTTTGAAATGTACATTTCATCAATTATGATTATAGATATATAAGGGCCTTTCACTATGACATTCCACACGTCATAGTCTTGTGCTTGAATAAATATCCTTATTCTTGCTTTCCAATAGGTATGATTATTTCCATTGAAAAGCGGTGGTCTATTGGTTGATTGTCCTTCAACCAATGAATTTTCAATTGGGTTTACTATTAAATCTTTGACTCTATGATCAATAAGTTAACAACTAATATTAGAGCACCTATTCTGATACCACTTGTTGCCCAAGGATGGCTACCCAAGAGGGGGAGCGAATTGGATATTTAAAAATTTAAACTATGAATATGCTAAATTTTAATATTATGTGCTTAGTGAAATAATGTGAAACATAAATATAGAATAACAGCGATATAAATAACACAATAACAAATATAAGAGATAAGATTTTTATAGTGGTTCGGCACCAAACTCAGCACCTACGTTCACCCCTCAAGTAAACCACTTGAGAATTCAACTATAATCACTTAATTGATTATAGTTCGATTATTTTTCTTGGGCTCACAATCTAATCTAGTTGGTTTTGATCTATGCTCACCAACTATAATCTTTACAATGATTATTTTTTCGAACTAATAATCAACTCCGATTAATTTTATCCTAGGCTCATTAATCAAACCTTTACAATGTCCAACTCTAGACTTAGACCAACCTAAATTTCTCACCCGAAGAAACTTATAAATAAATAAAGATGCAATTATAATAAAAAAAAGTTTAGAAAGAAAAACTCAATGAAGCCCAAAAGAAGAGTTTGTGAATGGAAGGCTTGGTTACTCTTTGCTCTTCTTCTTGAATGCTTGAGAGAAATTAGTGAAGCTCTTCAATTACTTTTCTTTGACTTCTCTCATTTTGAGGATGATTAGAAGGACAAAATGATCTCAAGAAAATAGTTTCTTGACTTCACTTAATGGCTCTCAATGAATGAACTTGGTGTAGGCTTGAAGGCTCTTGAATGTAAGTTCCAAAAGTTCTTGTTGAAGTTCTTAAATGTTCCTTATATATTTTAAGGCTTTTTCACTACTCCAAAATATCTAAAGAAGCTTCATTTAATGTCCTAGCTATCATGCATAAGAATCTAGCCATTAGAAAAAAGTTTGGACTGAGAAAGTATAGTTCTAGAAAAAACTAGCCGTTATAGTGACTTGGTCGACTAACTTTCTGACTTAGTCGACTAAGTCCCCTAGATCCTGAACTTCAGCTTTTTTGTACTTTTTATCTTTTGCTATCTTCTGAGACTAAGTTGACTAACTGTTAGACTTAGTCGACTAAGTCTCCTAGGTCCTGAACTTTTATTTTTTTATGCTTTCTATATTCTGTTATCTTCTGATACTTAGTCGACTAACTACCAGACTTAGTCGACTAAGTCCCTTAGATCCTAAATTTTTATTTTTCTATGCTTTTTATTTCTGTTGTTCTCTAATACTTAGTCAATTAACTCCTGATTTAGTAAACTAAGATGTATGCCAAGCATGCCATTTAATTTTTGACAGCCTTTCTTCTTCAATTCTTTTGTAGGCTAGACTTACTTTCTAAACTTGATTTATCTTTCATTAATCATTCTTTTAGGGTGTGTTAAGTTTTGATTTTCTTCAAGAGCTTCTTGATTGGTGGTACTCCATTTTATTGATGAAAGTCATTTAGAGCATTGTGAATACTTAGAATTTAAACTACACATCCTTAAAAATAATATTAGTAACTTAACAAATTATACTCAAATATTTTTGTTATCATCAAAATCAATTTAGGGGTTAACAATCTCTTTCTTTTTATTGATAACAAAACCCTTTGAGTATACCTTTCTTTCAAAATTTAATATAATTTTCATGTAATCAATTTATATGCAATATATTCATTTATACCTTATTAAATTTTGTATGCTCCCCTTGAATATGATAACTATATTTAGATTAATTATTGATTTTATATTTACTCCCCCTTAATGTGTGCTAATTGATTTTTAAGATTTTAAAATACATCTTCTCATATTTGAATTAATTAAATGATTCAAATTATTTATTATATATTTAATTTTTAAATTACACTCATTATTATCCTTCTCATCCTTTTTGTCATTACCAAAAAGATAGCTAATATCAAATAAGAGCAGTACATCATATAAAAGAGACAAGCCATCACATATGCAATTGAAGGAAAATAAGAGATTTCATTAATATATATTAAAAGTTTAAACATAAATATAGGGTCAAATAAGCATACATCAAAGATCAAAAGGAGCTTAAACCATTACAGGTATTGGGTCAAATACAAAAAAAATGTTTAAGCTCAAAAGTATGTAACTATAGATGGCCTAATCTAGGATGGAGTCAAGATGAGTTGAGGAGGATGGATCCATAGCTGCCTAAGGATGCTGCCAGACAAGGACACGTTCCACAGCACGTTTTACCAAAGCAGAAAGTCAATTAGATACCTCATCAAACACATAGTGCACAATATCTATAATATGATCTGCTTCAAGGTGAACTGATACGGGTGGCACTGGCCGAACAGATGGACCTGTAGATCTTGGCACAGGCTCAGGCACTGGTATGGGCTCTTCTTCATCATTAACTTTGGTCCATTGCTCATTCACTTTTTTGAAACCCATTCTCTTCAAGAACTTTTCATCATCTATATCAAAATGCTTCATCTCCTTGAATGATTCAACCTCCATGTCTACACCAAACTCTCTAAAAATGATGGTAAGAAATTTTTCATAGGGTAAAGCCAGTTTCATCCTCATCCTTGCTTCTTGCATGGTCTTCATCATCAAGGCAGAAAAGTTGAATTTTTCTTTCTTCAAAATATGATAAATCTCCACATCATTTCTTGTCATATAATCGAAGCAGCCTATCCAAGGGATAAAAATCTTGCAGACCATATGATGTAGAAGATGATGCTTAGTGCTCTAATGTTTTACCAAAATTTCTTCAAAATCTAAAACATCATCTCTGTTAAACAGCAGAGGAAGTCCTTCTTGTCAATCATCAAACCTCTCAGTTCCTTCCACTGGAGTCTTCAATAACTGTGCTAGGTTTTCAACTATCAAATATATCTTGACCCCTTTAACCTTAGTTTCTAGTGATGGAGCACTGATCTTTGTATTTCTATAAAACTCTCTCACTAGATTTGGGTAAGTAGGTAATTTCAGTGAACACAAGTACTCCCATCCCTGAAACTTGATGCACTCCCCAATCTCAAACCCTTGTTTTTCAAGAAAACCAAAATCTATCTTCCTTTTAGTTGTCATTGCGCTAGAAGAGAACGATATTACTTTTGTGGGAGAGGGCATGACCTAAGATGAGGGTTGAACGAGAGTGGAAAAAGGAGTGAAACAATGGGGTGAGAACAGCGAACCACCAGCAGTTGGAGTGACTGAAGGAGGAGGAGAGGAATACTACTACAAAATAGGGCTACGACAGCGATTACAAACCACTACCGTAGTCCAAAAAGTCGCTGCTATAGGCTATGATAGTAGTTATATAATCGCTGTCATAGCAGCGATTGTTGCAGCGGTTATGTAACCGCTGCCATATCTTGACTTATGACAGTAGTTACGTAACCGCTGCTATAGATCTATAGCAGTGGTTATTGAATTGCTGCCATAGGTTCTATGGCAGCGGTTGACATATGCCTACGATAGTGATTGGCACGTCTACGATAATGATTGTAAAACCAGTACCATATCTTTTAAATAATTAAAAAAATATAAATTTTTTAATTTTTAATATATTTTATCTGATAAATATAGAGATATATAATACAAAAAAATATTATAAACATAAAAATATTTTTAAAATACTAAAATTTTATTATCGAATAAAATTTATTATAATATTTTTCAAAAAAATACATCAAAAGTCTCATAAGTCTACATTATCATCGTCATCGAAAGATGGAGCATTAGCTGGAGCCAAAGCCGAAGTTGAAGCTGGAGCCAAAGTCGGAGGAGCCGGAGCTGAAATGTGGGCCAATAAATCCTTAAAGTTGA
Source organism: Cocos nucifera (assembly GCA_006176705.1). Taxonomy (NCBI): domain Eukaryota; kingdom Viridiplantae; phylum Streptophyta; class Magnoliopsida; order Arecales; family Arecaceae; genus Cocos; species Cocos nucifera. Next base: position 614,382 of record QRFJ01000332.1, read on the forward strand.
TGAAGGTACCTTCAAAATACGTGCTGAGCATCGACACCATGTCTTTCATAATGCCCTCTAGATGAGATGCGTGCTTCTCAGTCCGATCTACCTGCATCACAACATGATCTGCCTATGCTAACACCTCCTCAAGCTCCTCCCAATTGATGGCATCGAAAACCTATGAAGAGATGCTCACCTCAAACCAATAGTTGGTTGGTGTATATCCAGACCTGCATCGGATCCTTCCAGAGTGCTCAAGCCCTAAGACCTGAGACAGATGGTCATGGGGGCTAGAGGTATCTAGGCCCTCACTCGCGAGCACATCTAACTGATTCTGTAATTAAAAATTCATATAAAATTTTATAAGAAATGCTATAATACTAATCATATATACTAATATATTAAATACTTACAAAAATTCTTCCAATCATGGTATTCATCGGTCTGTCCTTCTTGTCCGTACGGCTAGATCGAAAGATCTCGCTATAGCTGGGCATCACTCCATCTCTCATTAGCTATAACAATGGATCAATTTATCAAAAAAATAAAAAAAATATTAATTTAATTTATCTAGTAAGATTTAGAATTTATTACCTCTCTATGCACACAACTGGCCATAAACTCACGACCGAGAGTGTGCGTATACTCTTGGACTGCCTGGTTCTTCCAATTCTGATGGAAGATAGCTTAACAAGTATTCAAATAAATAATAAATATTTAAAAAATATTTTAATATAACTTTAAGTATATTAAAAAATCTAAAAATTAGTAATTTTATCTCGAACTCCTGGCTCCTCCAATGTATAACCATCATCTTCCACTAACTTGAAGGATAGTCTTGTATCCAAAGAACAAGCTCCTCTAGAGTATCTTGTCGGTGCTCGAGCCATCCTCTATGGAGCTTATCTTGAGCCCTCTCATGATCAGAAAAGTCATACTTCCTCTGCACAAAGTTATCAAAAATTAGTTATAAAATTATTCTAATCAAACATAGTGTAAATATATAAAATACATAATTATAATTAAGATGCACTTACCCATATCTCCTCCCACACCCGATCCCTAATAGCAGCATCCATCAATCACCAATCTTTGGGCTCTACGAGAATAATATCTGACCGCCTCACAAGCACTCCAAAAAAAGAATGCATCTCTTACGCGGTCTTCCCTACTAGCCTCCTCTCTGCATCATACTGCACCATCACCTGATACTGACGGTTCCACACATGCATCATATGTGTGGGACCACGAAATGTCCAACTCGATGATGCACCTATAATAAAAATACGTTATGCAAATATATAAGTATACAAATACTATATAAAAAATAAATAAATAATATAATAAAAAAATACAATCAGATGTCGATGGAGTAGCATATGTCGGAGATGTGGGTGATGGTGGAGGCTAAGATGTCGGTGGAGTAGATGCCTTCGGTGGAGTAGATGCCAATGGTGGAGTTCCCTAAGCAGTTGATGCGGAGGTGGATGGAGTATGCTCTGACTGCTCCTTAGATGTCGAACTCCGCGTAATCCATCGAGGGGTAAAGGTGAAAGCTAGATAGCATTTTGGTGCTATCGTGATCTTTAATGTTAATGAACATTAACCAATATTACATGTTGAACAATAATATTAGCAACACATCAATAAATAGACTCTAATAATTTATACCAAAATGTTAAAGTCATCGCTTAGTGGTATCTACAATATAAACATCACCATCACTCCTAACAAATGTATCTGGAACCTCGACAGTATCAGGTAAGTTTTATCCTAGGGGAGTACTTTGCATGCATGTGTCTGGGATCTTAGAGAGACATATCAAATTCTGTTCGCACCCATCGAGCCAGATTGCTCAGAAGTCGAGCCGACTTCATGCCAGAGATAGCCAGCTCCATGCCTAAGACATCTGGCTTGGGTCCTCCCCCAATCGGCTCAATCTCGGCCTGAGCCAGCTTGGCTACATATCTGAGCTAGCTCAGATGTATGCCATCCCCTGTTCTTGGTTGTCTTCGCCCTTCCCTCATCTTTTCGACTGCTCATCTCCCACTCAATCTCCATCATCGATGAGGCCGGACCCCAGCCTCCTCGATCTCCCTCTCTCCCTCTCTTGATCTCCCTCGTCGGCGAGGCTGGACCCCCTCCCTCCCTCTCTCTCTATCTCGATCTCCATCACTAGCAACGACGGCGAGGTCGAACCCCTCCCTCCCTCTCTCACTCTCTCGATCTCCCTCACCAATGAGGTCGGACCCCTCCTCCCAGTGATGCCGGCGAGGTCGAACCCCCTCCCTCCCTCTCTCTCTCTTGGTCTCCCTCGCCAACCATAGTGGCGAGGCCAAACCACTTCCTCCCTCTCTCCCTCTCCTTTTCTTAGTTTTAGGTCTCAAAACCAGGTCTGGATACCTAGGATCCATTAGGATCCAGGTCTAGTACTTCAAGTATGGATCCATCAGGTATTCAGGTTTGGCTTCATACTAGTAATTAAAATCAAATCTGGATATGAATATCCAAGTTTTGATCCAAACCTGACCCTTGACAGGTTTAGTCCAGTGATTAATAAATAATATTATGAAATTAAAATAAAAATTATATCTGTAATTATAGAGAGGGGGTCTCACTGAAAGCTCTGAGAGTCACCGACGATGGTGCTAGATGAAGACGATAGCACTAGAGGTAACCTACAAAATAAGAGCAAGATAATGAGATAGAGAGAGAAAGAGGGCAGGGGCAGCGGTGGCTGGGGATGGGGAGGTGGTGGTCGAGGATGGGGGGGTAAGGGCGGGCGGGCAGGGATGGGGAGGGCAGGGGCGGTGGTGGTCGGGGATGGGGAGGGCGGGGTCGGGTGGTCGGGGAGGGGAGGGCGGTGGCAGTCGGGGATGGGGAGGGCAGGGGCGGCTGACCGAGGCCAGGGATGGGGAGGACAGTGGTGGGTATGGGGAGGGCAGGGGTGGCGACGGCCAGGGATGGGAAGTGCAGCTTGGGGGGGGCGATCAGGGGGTTGGATGGGCGGGGGGTGGACGAAGATCGTCGGGGAGGGGTGGTGCCGATCGAGGGGGAAGAAGGGGCGGCGTCGGTCGAGGGGGAAGACTTGGGTGGAGTCTCACCGACGATGGAGAGGAGGAGAGAGAGAGAGCACATGGTTAAAAAAAAAATTTGAGAATTTTTAACCTAACCTATGGTAGCAATTTTTGAACCGCTACTATAAGTCTATGGCAGCAGTTTCTAGTAACCATTACTTTAGATTGAAAATAATTTTTGTCTTATTTTTTTTCTAAATATTATATAATTTTAAAATTTAATGCTCATATTCACCATTCATTATCTAAATAATTACCATTTGAGTATCATCGCAAAAGGTTGTCTCGATCCAATGGCCCTAGCTTCATCGATCAGAAAAATTTGATTTCGACGATCATGAATGATGATGCGATGATCTGATAGATGGAGATCTTCGATCGATTTAAAAATATGCAATGATGATCTTGATGACATTTATAGCATACTATTAAAGTTTCACTTCAATTGGATATCATTATCATGGTCAATTTAGAATGGAATGATTTCGATCGTTAAATTAGAAACAAACGATCAAAGGGCTAAACGGCATTTGATTATGAGATAATTTTTTAGTTAAATGATCTTTTCTATAATTTTAATTATTTTATATGATGATGATAGTAAAATTCAAATTATTTTTGTATGAACTATTCATGTTAAGCAGATATTGTAAAAGCACGAGCATAACAACCAACGAAGTTTAAGAATGGTTATCAGACGACGTATAGTTTTAGATCGTTCTTAGTCTCATGAATTGAATTTTATAATTACTATCATAAAAATGATTAAAGTAATAGCCAAGATCATTTATAAAAAGAATTATCTCATAATCAGACATCGTCTGGTCCTTTGATCACTCGTTTATCATTTAATGATCGAAATTAATCTATACTAAATTGACTAAGATAACGATATCCAATTAAAGTGAAACTTTGATAGTATGCAACAAATATAATTAAGATCATCATTATAGATTTTTGGATCCATCGGAGGTCTCCATCTATCAGATCATCGCATCGTCATTTGTGATCATCAAAATTAAATTTTTTTGATCGATGAAGCTAAGGCCATTGGATCGAGGTGATCTTTTGCGATGACACTCTATTATAATTATTTAGATAATGAACGGTAAAGATGGACATTAAATTTTAAAATTATATAATATTTAAAAAAAAATAAGAAAAAAATTTGACAACAGTTAAAAAGAACCGCTGCTATAGGTCGACCTATAGCAGCGGTTGCCGTTAACCACTGCTATAGGTCGGACTTATTGCAGCGGTTATGAAGAATCGCTGCTATAGGTCAACCTATGGTAGGGTTTCTTATAACCGCTGCTATATATAGATCAACCTATAGCAGCAGTTCTTTTTAACCGCTACCATAAAGTCTATTACAGTAGTTTCAAAAATCGCTGCTATAGTATGTACTGTCATAGACTTTTTTTATAGTAGTGGAAGATGGAGACGTGACTGGAGGAACAGGAATCAGATCGAATTGAGGCTACTCAGTGGCATCCAAATGGTTCTATCCTTTGATCGTACATCCATTGTTGACGAGGCATGATCCTAGGATGAGTGCATAGCCTCTTCTTCCTCGGTGCCATGGATCCAAATCCACATTCTCAAGGTTTTTAGGGCTTTGATTTGGGCTTTTTCGAAGAGAAAATGGATGCCTAGGGTTCTAAGGTAGGACGGCTATGAGAGAGTGAACGAGAAATAAATAAAGTCCTATGGGTATTCTATTTTATAAATAAGATTCTCGACACTTAGTCCACTAAGTTTAATTTCTTAGTCGACTAAGATTTTGACTTTGTCGACTTAGTTTGGCATCGAACTAAATGGTTAAAGTTTCAATCCAAGAGATTTTACAATAACACATGCCTTTGCTAATGGAATTAATGCAAGGATGATTTATGAGAAATTCATCATATTACAATAATCATTACAATATACAATCATATTCAATAATTTTAACAATATAGATCAAATAGCCCTAATTACTTTCTTATAGCATAAAACCTTTCTTCATTTAAAGATTTAGTGAAAATATCTACAATTTGATTTTTAATTATCACAAACCCAAGAGTTATGTCATTATTTTGTACATGATCTTTAATGAAATGATGTCTAACCTCTATATATTTTGTTCTTGAGTGTAGTATTGAATTCTTTGTTAAATTTATAGCACTAATATTATCACACCAAATAGGAATATTGTTATAAATGATACCATAGTCTTCTAGTTATTGTTTGATCCACAATATTTGAGCATAACAACTCCCAACAGCAATGTATTCGGCTTTTGCCTTTGATTAGGCTATTGAGTTTTGTTTCTTACTAAACCATAAGATCAAATTTACTCCTAGAAATTGACATATTTCACTTGTACTCTTCCTATCTAAGCAATATCTAGCGAAATCTGAATCACTATATCTAATTAAATTTAGTGAAGATTGTTTTGAGTACCATAAGCCTACATTTTGAGTATTTATCAAAACTTAAAGATTATTTTAACTACAACTACATATGATTCTTTAGGGTTTGATTGATAACGTGCACACATACACATACAAAACATTATATTAGGCCTACTTGTAGTTAAATAAAGCAAAGTTCCAATCATACCTCGATATAGTTTTGGATTTACTACCTTTTCTTTTGGATCTAGGTCAAGCTTACAACTTGTGCTCAAAGGGGTGCCACTTCCTCTAACATTCTCCATCCCAAATTTCTTTAGCATTTTTTTTATGTATTTACTATGGTTGATGAAGATCTTCTCATATGATTGCTTAATTTAAAATCGAAGAAAGAAATTGAGCTCTCTCATTATGCTCATCTTGAACTCTCCTCACATAAGACTAGCAAATTCTCTACACAAATCCTCATTAGTATCTCAAAACACAATATCATCAACATATAATTATACAATTAGTAAATTATTTGATTTTCTTGTCATAAATAATATTTTATCTATATATATTTTTTTAAAATCATTGTTTAGTAGAAATTTGCTCAACCTATCATACCAAGCCCTAGGGGCTTGTTTTAATCCATAGAGTACTTTCTTAAGCCTATAAACATGATTTGAAAATTCTTGATTTTCAAAATTTGAAGATTGTTCTATATAAACTTCCTCCTCAATTAATCCATTCAAGAATGCACTTTTTATATCTATTTGAAATAGTTTGAAATTCATGAAATAAGCAAATGACAAGAGCAATCTAATAGCTTCAAGTCTAGCTACGGATGCAAAGAATTCATCAAAATCAATTTTTTTTTCTTGATTGTATTTCTGTGCAACCAACCTAGCCTTGTTTCTAATTACATTATCTTTTTCATCAAGTTTATTTCTAAAGATCCATTTAGTACCAATTACAAGAAAGTTTTTAGGTCTTTCAACTAGTTTCCAAACTTTATTTCTTTCAAATTGGTTTAATTCTTCTTGCATTGCTAATATCCAATTTGGATCATTTTCAGCTTCAATTATATTTTTAAGTTCTAAGTGAGATATAAATGCAACATGATTCATAGCTTTCCTAAGAGATGATCTAGTTTTAACTTCATGAGATGGATCACAATTAATTAATTCTTTGGGATGATTGTGATCATACCTCCATTCTTTTGATAAATTAGATGTACCTTGCTCTTCTTGGGGTTGTTGCTCCCTTTCTTCAACATCTCGCTTTTTACCTTCTTGTTCTTGTGAAGGTGTAACTTCAAGTGTCATATTCTTTAATTCTTTTTCTAGATTATCTGCATCCATATCAAGTTCTTCTTCTCTTGTTTTAAGAGAGTTTCATCAAAAATGACATGCACAGATTCTTCTACAACTAAAGTTTTTTATTAAATACACTATATGCTCTACTATTTGTTGAATAACCTAGAAAAATATCTTCATCTAATTTTGCATCAAATTTACCTAATTTATCTTTATCATTTATCAAAATGAAACATCTACATCCAAAAACTTTTAAATATGAAACATTAGGTTTTTTCATTGTAAAGCTCATATGGAGTTTTCTTCAAAATAGGTCTAATTAATGCTCTATTTAGCACATAGCATGCAGTGTTAATAGCTTCCATCCAAAAATATTTTAGAAGATTACTTTCATAAAGTATGGTTCGTGCCATTTCAATTAATATTCTATTCTTTTTTTCTACTATCCCATTTTTTTTGGAATTACTAGGGGCAAAAAAATTATGATTTATTTCATTATTAGAGCAAAAATTTTTAAATTTTTGATTTTCAAATTTCATGCCATGATCACTTCTTATATACAAAACATTACATTCCTTTTCTTTTATAATTTTGTTAAATAGCTCAGCAAACATATCAAAGGCATTATCTTTATGAGATAAAAGTAAAACCCAAGTATATCTTGAAAAATCATCTATTATAACAAAATCATATCATTTTCCTCCTAGACTAGTTGTTAAAATTGGTCCAAATAAATTCATATGAAGTAACTCTAGAAGTCTAGTTGTTAAGACAATATTCTTGGATTTGAAAGATGATTTTATTTATTTGCCAAGTTGATATGCCTTGTAAATCTTATTCTTTTCAAAATTTATTTTGGACAAGCTTTTTACTAAGTCAAGCTTAATTAACCTAGACAATGAGTCCATGCTCACATGACCTAGTCTATTATGCCATATCCAACTAGATTTGTTTATTTTAGCATTCATAGCAACAAGACATTCAATATTTTTCTTTTTGAGTTCATCAAGATCAATAATATAAACATTATCATATCTTTTTTCTATGAATTTAATGCTATCATCAAATGAATTAGTTACTATGCAATGAGATGATTTAAATAAAATATTAAAATTTTTATCATATAATTGACTAATACTGAGCAGGTTGTGCATTAAACTATCAACTAGCAATATATTTTCTGTACAAATAGAGGGTGTGATCAAAATATTACTGAGATCAATAATTTTATCTTTACCATTATCTTTAAATATCACCATACCTCCATCCATTTCTTCAAGTAAGATAAATTGAGATCTATCTCTCGTCATGTGCCTTAAACATTCGTTATCTAGGTACCATCTTCTTTTAGCTCTCACGAATGTCAAGCACACCTATACATGAAATCAAGCAAATTTAGGTACCCAAGTTAACTTGGATTCTTTGAGGTTAGTACAAAGTTTCTTTTAGAACATGTTGGTGCAGAAATTTGTGAGGACACCAGACGTAGCTGGAGTTGGAAAGGTGAGGCCGCCAATAGGACCTACAAAATAAAATTCAAACCAAAGGTGGATGGCTCCGGTAGGATCCTTCAATATTCAAGTCAGTTCTTTGACCAACTGGAATGGAGTGCTTAGAAAATAAATAAGCAGAGTAACGAGGGGAGAAGAGAGCTTGGAGAAAAACGTATCTGAAGGATCTTTTTTATAGATGGAGCATATAACAAATTGATGGTGATAGTCGTAACCATCTGGTAGTGGGTCAATCAAGCCGTATGGAGTTTGTTATAGAGGATGAGTTATCATTTGTCATGACTTGCAAATAGTTAAGATCCATTTATTTGAGTTCAGACATAGTTTGAAGACTTTAGCATATGCAGTAAACTTGTAACTAGCCAAGATCTCTGTTGGGGCAGTGTCCAATGGCTTTAAGGAGTTTGAAATCCTTCTGGATCACGTGCGGATAGGTGCCTCCTGAATTGAGATCTAAAGTATTGTACTCCATCTTTCATGGAATGGTTGTCATGAATCAACAGTTTGACGAGATCTTTTTGGATGGCTCTAGCTAACAGGCATGGTATGGGCTAAGTAGGTTCACGACTGGTTGGGAGAAACTCATCCTGAAGTATATTTGAATGAAAGAACTTCAACTAAAGGGAGCACGACTGAAAGAAGTTCAGCCAAATGAAATCCACCAGGATGGAGCGCAACTAGGAGGAGCATGACTGGGAAAGTATGACTTGAGGGGTTCCGCTAGAAGGAGCATATTGTCCACAATATAGGACTTCAACTATCTTCGAAACTCATCACCAATCAAGGTCGGATAGGTTGAACTTTGGTCCTTTCATTCATTCTAAGTTAAGAAGCAAGGTTAATTAAATAATAATTTTTTTTACTATTCAAGATCGTTTATCTGAGCTTCAATGTGCTTTTGACAAGTTTTGCAATATGGACTTGTTGTTGAGAGAATCGACGAATTCTTTCAGAATGGGGGTCGATGATTACGAACTTTGATGGGGGTTATTTTACCCCCAATATTTATCCTCCTACTCTCGAGTTTGGATTTTGAATGAAGAGAGTACAAAAATCATAATAGCCAAAGTTCTCTGCCAATTTCTCGTCTATCAAGAAACAAAATATTTTTAGCTTTTTTTGAGTTGGCGTTGAAGCTTTTTCAATATGAGGTGATCCAAAAAGACATATTTTCGAAACTTCCGCTGAAGTGCTGTCCAATGTATGGTGCAATTAAGGTTCTATCAACCACCTGCCCTCTATCATGATGAGCAGAACATGCATCAAACGAAGATCAGGTGGAGCAGATCTGCGATCATAACTACCTCAGGCTCCTCTCTATTATTTAAATTCCTACTTCCTGTTCTGACTTCTCACTTCCACTGGTATCTTCTTTCTCTTGTTCCCTGCTTCTTCATCCCCTCCGAACAGTCTACTACGATCATCATCTTTCTTGACCACTTCTCAGCCTTTCAATCATCTTCCTGTGCTCTACAATACTATTTAGGTTAGTTCCTCAACCCTTTCTTCTTCACTTCTTTGCTTTTTAATTGTTGTCTGGGGGTCTTCTTCGGATTTCCCTGATCGATTTCACTCCTTTTCCTTCCAAGACTTCATAGTCTTTTTTCTTGGTTTTTTTGTTCCTTTTTTCAAATTTAGTTTGATCCGTATGTCCACTAAGGAATCTTGGTCGACTTGTTTGGGAAGTCCGACTCATTTGCACTTGATGGATCCAACCCATAAGGAAGCCGAGGTCGTAGAAGTATCCCGTCCCCCTTTCACTCCTGATACCATTTTTTGTGCACTTCATCCTACAGACCTTTTCTTGATATGAATTCAATACAAAATTCTCCCAAAATATGAGCTTGAACTCCCTGAACCAAGCGGCCGAGCTTGTTCTCCACCCTCGAGTTGTTTTTGCTTGTATACCAAGACTCTCCATGCTGGACTTCGACTTTCAATCCCTCCTTTCATTATAGCTCTCTTTAGATTCTTGAATATCTCCTTCGCCTCCATGGTGCTGAACTTTTAGGTTCATCATAGGATTCCTATCTTTATGCATCAAAGTTGAGGTCCGACCTATGATTTCTTTATTTTGCAATTACTTTACTTTGAAGCATCACCTCACCACCAAAGATTGGTGGTATCTATCCCCTCAGTTTGGCAAGAAGAGGTTACTCAAGGTCGCCCCTTCTTCCATTCATAACTAGAAGAGAAAGTTCTTCTATGTCTCCTATCCATCCTTAGACTTAGGGCTTCCACCCTAGGAATATCTAAGAAATTTGGTCTACTAGGCTCCAAAATTAGAAAGAGAGGACCAAGAATTAGTTAGCAAGATTAGAAATTACTAGGCTCCAACTCTATCTGAGCTAATTAAGGATTAGACTTTATTCAACTTTGGTTTAAGTTCTTTCAATCTGGCAGGTATATTCTTGAATTTCATGAGTCTTTTTCTCATCCCTCTTTCTAATTATGAAGTTTTTCTTAGTGTAGAAATGGATGCAGATGAGCTTCAGCATCTTTTAAAAGGACTCCGAGCTCATAAAAGAAAGGGTGCCATGATTGGTAAGCCTTCCAAAAGGGCAAAGGTCGATGCCTCATGCTCTACCGCACCCACCGCTACCACTACTGATCCTCCTGTTACTACCACCGCCACCGAGGTTGCAGCACCTCTGACCTCCACGAACCCTCCAGCCAAAGTCCCCACTTTGGAGCCCCCCACCGAGAGGGTGATGGAAGTGGAAAAGAAGAAGAAGAAGGAGAAATTGGCTGCCGCAAATTTCTGATGCAAGGCCACTACTAGGAGATCCAACGATTCTAATGAGGACCTAGGGGAGAATCCCTTCAATAATAAAGACATCATCAAGAAATTGGTTTATGGGTGTACCTTGCCTGAGGTCATAGATAGGATTATTGAAGCCGATCCCAAGTAGCACACCTAAGATTCTCTGGGGTCCTTCCTTGAGGTAGGTTAACTCATCCCTCTTTCCTTTCATTCCTTCATTAGCTTATCCGTTGCTTCTTCACAAGGCACTTGGTCATTTTCACAGATTGGATACTAGTTGATCGCCAATATCAAGGTGATGAACCATATAAAATTGGTGGCCATGAAAGCTGAAGAAGATCATAAAGCCGAAGTCGCACACCTCCTTGAAGAGAAAGTTGAAGTTGATCGCCTACTCAAGGAGAGGTTGGCTGAGGTTGAAGGGCTTCAGCATATTGTATGGGATGCCAAACAAGCTTCGGTGAGGGTGGAGGAGAAGTTGGCCTTCAAGATTGAGAAGAAGAGAAAGATGGAAGCTGAAATGGAAGAGGAGCAATGAATTTTAGGCTGGATTCCAGAGGCTAAGGTTCAGGTTGCGGAGGAGTTCAAGGTTTTCACCAAAATGAGGGACATAAAGGTTTTAGTTCGCCCAATTGTCCTTCATCAAGGGATACGAGCTTTGTCAAAAAAACATGGCTAATAAATTCATAGAGCTCAATCTTGATTTTCTTGATGAAGGAGCTTCTGATGATGAGATTGGGCCTTCCACTGTTGTTGCTGATCTCCCACCAGTCGAGCCTCCATCTACTACTGTCGATCTTCCACCAGCTGAGCCTCCATCTGCCATTGTCGAGGAATCGACTGTACTGAATATCTTTGCTATTCCACTAGAGGTTTGAAGCCTCTTGCTTTTATACTTTTCTATTTTATTTTTCTTCTCCTATATTTAAAAAATATTTTAATTAATAAAAATAAGTTTACTTTAAGTTTGTGTCATGGTATGCTTATTTTTTAGAATCCCTTTAGTGAAGATAATCACGCTTTGTCTTCCCCTACTAATGCCACACTACTGCCTCAAGGCCTTCCTCTAAGATCTATTATTAAGAACTTGAAGAGGGAGGTTCATCAAACTAAGAAAAAACTAAAGAAAGTGGAGGACGAGCTTTAGAAGTTGAAGAAGCATTATTCAGAAGCTATAGTTGAAGTCACCCGCCTTCGACAAGTCCATAAAAAGGATGCCATGGATTATATCAATAAGAAGCGCCATCTTACAAAGGAGTTGAAATGGGTGAAGAAGCTCAACATCAACAAGGCATGGACCCTGACGACCAAGGCAAGTTCTCTAAAAGTCAAGCTAAAGGCCGCGCAAGAAAGAATTCGAGTACTTAAAGAAAGTTTGGCATGGTCCACCAATCGGAAAGAATATGGTTGGGATTGCATAAAGAAGTTTTCTAAACTTTAAATCTAATTATAGGTAGCTGAGGACTCTCATAATGAATACAGACGTGATTAGTGTGGCTAAGTTGCTGACCTCAAGAAAAAGCTTTGAAGAGCTGATGATAAGATTGCCCGACTTTGATGATAATTACTTGAAGGGCCTCAAGCTAGCTTGAGTAAGGACTCGATGGAGGTCCTGTCCTTACAGAGCTCTTTAGAGAGCTTGTCTACTTTGTATGAGAATAGCCAAACGAAGCTACAAGAGTTGAAAGTATAGATGGTCTATCAAAAAGATGCTATGAAGGATGCGGAGGCTGAGTCGGCTGTATTAAGAAAGAAGCTGAGGAAAGTTGAAGATGACTTCCGAAGGCATAAGAAGTTATTGAGTGAAAGCCTGGTAGCTCGACAAGAGCTCGAAGAAAGATTAAGGACTTGAAGTTATCCCTGGTATTGATCGGTGCTAGCAGTCCGAAGTCTAATTTCGAGTAGGACTTCAGCATCTTTTTCTTTTCTTCTTCTCTCTTTTTTTTAACTAGTCCTATGGACCTTTCCATGTATCGAACTTTTATTTTAATGAAATACTACTTTTTGATTGTCTCATCTCAGACATATGCTTTTATAGGTTTTTTCACTCTCTTCTTCTTCTTTTTTTATTCACGATTGTGGAGTTATCCTTTGATAATGGTTGTAGTTCACTGCAATATATGCATCCTTTAATTATAAACGATGACCCTTAGGTAAGTTATTTTTGGATTTGTATAATTAGATCCTTGCATCTTTTGTGTCTGGACGTGGTCCTTCTTTTCCTAACAAAATTATTGGGATGCAAAAGGATCATTGAAAGGGCCTCTCCCCATGTCTTCTGGTCTGAACGAGGTCCTCCTATTCCTGATAGGGTTGGCTTTTACCTTTGTTAGAGTGAGGTTCTCCTCCTGTCCTTAACAAAATCATTGGGACACAAAAAGACCATTGAAAGGGTTTTTTCCCATATCTTCCTATCAGGATGAGGTCCTCCTCCTATTCCTGATAGGATTGGCCTTTACCTTTTGTTGACCTAAAGATTGATTTTAATGAAGATAAGAAGTTTTGAGTATAAATTATAAAGTCTAACGATATTTATGAGGATGCGCAGTTTTAAAATTTTAAGTGCTCATAATTTTTTCAAGTATTTTTTGATATGTTAATGAGGATAAAATCAAGTCAAGAAGGTAAGTTTAGCCTATAAATCAAATTGATGAAGAATGGATCACAAACAGTCTTTGGCTTGCATGGCATTCAAACTAGACCGACCCAGTTTGGAACTTTGCCGACCAAGTCTCAATGAAAGCAAAAGATAGAAAGCATAGAAATTAAAATTTTTAAGACCTAGGGGATTGAACCAACCTAGCTACGAACTGATCGATCCAATGGAATTGAACTGACCCAATCAAAAACTGAGCCGACCCAGTTCTATAATGGCTAGTTTTCAGATCTATAGCTTTTTTGTCCCATGAGCTTCCCAACGGCTATTTTCTCATCTCCAATAGCTAGATCCCTTTCTGTAAACCTTTCAAATTTTAAGAAGTGATGAAAAACCTCAAGAATATATAAGAAAACCCTTGGAGCATTAAAGACAAGTTTTTTAAGGATTTTATTGTGTATGCATTGTGAAAGCCAAAAAAAAAAGAGTGAGCAGAAAAGAAAAGAGAATGAGTGATTTTCAAACATTCTTCTATCCTTCCATCATCTTCAAAATAGAGAAAAGTGAGGCTATTGACATTGAAGATCTTCACCTACCTCTCAAGCATTCAAAGAGAAGAAATCAACCCTACAAGCAAAGCAATTCAGATTTTCTTCTCTTGGGTTTAATAGAGTTTGTTTTAAATTATATTTTTATATTTTATTTCAAGTTTTTTAGGGTGAGAAACTTTGATTTATCCAAGCCTAGAGTTAGATGTTGTATTGGTTTGATTGGTGAGCCAAAGTTAAAATCAATCGGGGTTGATTATTAACTTGGAGATAATTACTTATGAGGCTTTGGTTGGTGATCCAAAAAAAATCAACTAGCTTGATTGTGAGTCCAAAAAATAATTTTATATGGTTTTGATTGGTGAGCTAGAAAAAATCAACTAGATTTGATTGTGAGCCTGAAATATAATTAGACTGTAATTCTTGTTAGAAATTATAGTTGAATTTTTAAGTGGTTTATTTAGAAAGTGGACGTAGGTGCTGAGTTTGGCACCGAACCACTATAAAATGATTGTGTTTGTGATTGTGTGCTTTTATTTCATTACTTTTGTTCACTGCACATTACATAGCAGATTTCATTTGATACTTAATTAGTTTAATATATTCATGTCTCAAGCTTAAATTTGAAATACCTAATTCACCCTCCTCTTGGATAGCTATTTCTTGGGTAACAAGTGGTACCAGAGTAGGTGCTCTATTATTAATTATTGACCTAATGATCAAGAGCTAAAGATATTGGCAATCCAAAATAAATTTTTTGCTTAATGAAGGTTATTCTATTGATCGACTCTCAATGCTTAATAGATTAAAATATAGTTATTGGAAAGCACAAATGCATATCTTTATACAAATATACGATTATAACTTATGAAAGATTATAATCGATGACTCACACACCCCCAAAGCATTGCTTGAGCATGATAGAAAAATAAACCAACTAAATGCTAAAGCTATGAATATATTTTATTATCCATTAAATATAGATGAGTTCAATCTAATTTCTTTTTGTATTTCAGTAAAATAAATATGGAAGAAATTAGAAACTACTTTTGAGAAAGCAAATCAAGAAGAAACATCAAGCTCCTAAGAAGATAAGAAAGCTTACCCCAACCTATGCCTTATGACTCATGAGGATGAAAAGAAGAAGAAGAAGAGGAAACAAAAAAAATAAAAGCATTAATTAAGAAGGAGCAAAGCAAAGAAATGAGAAATGAGAAAGAGAAACACTGTGCTACAAATCTTTGCCTCATGGTCAATAAAGATGAGGTAAATTTTGAGAACTCTTTTCAATTTACATTTGATGAATTATATGAAGTCTTTAATGATTTAATGAATAAATACAAAAATTGAAGGCTAAAAAGTAAAGACTTTAAAAGATCAAATATTCTTTTAGATGATGAAAAAATAATCTTTTGAGTGAAAAAGAAGATCTTTTGAAAGAAATGAATTCTTTAGCTAAAGAAAAGAATATACTTTTTAAATCTGAAAAATCTTTAATTAAAGAAAATATTAAGTTGAAAAAGAAATTCGAAAAATCAAAACTCTACATTGAAGAGAAAGAAAAATTATTAGACGAAAAGAAATCTCTTATGGAAGAAATAAAAAATTAAGAAAAGAGATTGAAAACTTAAAATCCATGTTTGAAAAATTTACTATTGGATCTCAAAATCTTCAAGCAATTTTAATCAATCAAAAAGCTATTTTTGATAAAGCTAGAATTGGCTATAATTCATTAAGAAAATAGAAATTTATAAACAACATGTTTAAAAAAGTTTATTCTAAAAATCATTCTATAGTTTGCTTTAAATGCAATAAAGTAGGTCATAAAATTTTAAAATATAATTTTAAAAGAGTTGGCCATACTTTGCTTTGGCAAATTTGGGTTCTAAAAGAAACTTTGAGCACTAACTCTAATGGATCCAAGAAAGCTTGGGTACCAAAAATTTCAAACTGATTTATGTAAGTACATCAAGGATCCAATAGAATGAAAAGAGAATTTTTTTTTTAATGGATGCCTTAGAATTTGAAATAGATGGATGACTGGTAAAAGCTAAACTTTTCTCTACATCATACCATTAATGACTATTAAAATCACTTTGATTGATTAAATCCATAAATTAATATGTATGCATATGATAATTTCTTGCTTGAATTATTTCTTATGTATAATTGATTAATTTTGATGCTTGCAATAAAATTATATCATGACTTGAATGTTTTGATTTTTAAAGAACAATATAATCTCCTCTATGTTTCATGTTTTGAAATGAAATAACTCTAAAATTCAGCATGATGTTTTAAACCTTCCCATATCAAAATTTCAAATTAACAAAATTGAAAGAAGCTTAGCTAGCAATGAATATTTTTAATTACCAAAAAAAATTACAAGTAAAACTAATTTTTGATATTTCTCCATAAAATACTTAAATATTAAAAGTCTTCTAAAAAGTATATGAAATAAGTACTTGAAGCTAAGCCATTCATTCATAAATCATCAAGTGCTTGATATTAATTATTTATATTACATCTTAGCTTGATCTCTAAGGGCTTAAAAATTTCTTAGTTGAACGTAACTTTTGAAGCCCTTATATAGTTTTTCTTTGACCTAATCTTGATTTGATCTTATTTGATTTGATTGATTATCATACTACTAATTGGATGTCAAATGATTCAATATTTTATCTTGTTAATTTTGATGATGTTATTTTAATTGACTATTTAATTGATTGAAAATATATTGAATAAAATTGATTTATGAACTTTCATGATTAGAGTTTAAGAATAATTTGAAATATTGATATATTTGTTTGATAAGCTGGATTTCTTAAAGATTTTTTTTTTTAACTTAATTGGTATCTTGAATTATAGTAAATAATCTTAATAACAATAAGGAGGAAAAAATTTGGTAAATGGAAAAAATGAATTGTATTACATCAAAATTTTGTCATAACATGATTTTAATTTGGTTATGAGATATAGAATTCAATAACTACAAGAATTGAGTTAGTTGTATCAAAAGCAAGCAAGAAATGAAACTAAGAAAGTTGGCATATAGTAAGGAGGAGCTTAATATTTTTAGATTGTTAATAAAAAAGAAATTTCCTTTCTGATTTTATTAATAATCTCCTTTTTCAGTTATTCTTTTTGATGTTGTCAAAAAGAGGGAGAGTTATTATTGACTATATGCCTGAGCTTAATTAGAATAAAGTAAGTTCTCATTATTTAGTGGTTTTTTCCTTATTAAAGGTATAATTATTTAGAAACCCATTATGTATTATTTTGCATATACTCAAAAGTTTTGTCATCATAAAAAAAAAAGAGATTGTTGACCTAAAGATTGATTTTGATGATGTCAAAGAGTTTTGAGTATAAGTTATAAAGTCTAATGATATTTATAGGGATGTGCAATTTCAAAATTTCAAATGCTCATAATTTTTTCAAGTGTTTTCCGATATGTTAATGAGGATAAAATCAAGTCAATAAGGCAAGTCTAGTCTACAAATCAAATTGAAGAAGAAAGAATCATTAACAACCTTTGGCACGCATGACATACAAATTGGGACGACCCAGTTTGGAACTGAGCCAACCTAGTTTCAGTGGAAGCAAAAGATAGAAAGTATAGAAAGTAAAATTTTCAAGACCTAGGGTACTGAGCTGATCCAACTACAAACTAAGTCGACCCAATCAGAAACTGAGTCGATCCAGTGTCTGTAATGGCTAATTTTTATATCTATAGCTTTTTGATCTCATAAGCTTTCCAACGGCTATTTTTTGAAAACCTTCCAGATGTTAAGAAATAATGAAAAACCTCAAGAATATATAAGAAAATCTTTGGAGCATTAAGGACAAATTTTTGAAGGGTTTTATTGCATATTCATTATGAAAGCTAAAAAAAAAAAAGAGTGAGCTGGAAAAGAAAAGAGGAGTGATTTTTAGACATTCTTCTATCCTTCCATCATCCTCAAAATAGAGAAAATTGAGACTATTGACATTGAAGATCTTTACCTACCTCTCAAGCATTCAAAAAGAAGAAATCAATCCTACAAGCAAAGCAATTCAGATTTTCTTCTCTTGGGTTTAATAGAGTTTGTTTTGAATTATATTTTTATATTTTATTTCAAATTTCTTGATGAGAAACTTTAGTTTGTCCAAGCCTAGAGTTCGACATTGTATTAGTTTGATTGGTGAGCCAAGGTTAAAATCAATTAGGGTTGATTGTTAGCCCAGAAAAAAATAATCACTTATGAGGTTTTGGTAGATGATCTGAGGAAAATCAACTAGATTGATTGTGAGCCTGAAAAATAATCTTGTATAATTTTGGTTGATGAGCTAGAAAAAATCAACTAGATTTGATTATGATCCTGAAAAATAATTGAACTGTAATTCTTGTTGGAAATTATAGTTGAATTTCTAAGTGGTTTACTTAGGGAGTGAACGTAGGTACTGAGTTTTGCATCAAACCACTATAAAACGATTGTGTTTGTGATTGTATGCTTGTCTCATTACCTTTATTCACTGCACATTACATAGCATATTTCATTTGGCACTTAATTAGTTTAATCTGTTCATATCTCAAGCTTAAATTTGAAATACCAAATTCACCTCCTTTCTTGGGTAGTCATTCCTTGGGCAACACCTTTGTTAGGGCAAGGTCCTCCTCCTATCCCTAATAAGATCATTGGAGCACAAAAGGATCGTTGAAAGAGCCTCTTTCCATATTCTTCTATCAGGATGAGGTCCTCCTCCTGTTCTTGACAGGATTGGCCTTTATCTTTGTTAGGATGAGGTCCTCCTCCTATTTTTAAAAAGGTTATTGGAACATAAAAAGGACCATTGAAAGGATCTCTCTTCATGTCCCCCTGTCAGGATGAGGTCCTTCTCCTATTTTTGATAGGTTGGCCTTTATCTTTGTTAGGATGAGGTCCTCCTTCTATTCCTAACAAAGTTATTAGGGCATAAAAAGATCGTTGGAAGGGCCTCTCTCCGCATCCTCCTATTAGGATGAGGTCCTCTTGTTCCTGACAAGATTTGCCTATACATTTGTTAGGGTGAGGTCTTCCTCCTATCCCTAACAAGATCATTGGAGTACAAAAGGATCGTTGAAAAGGCCTCTCCCAGTGTCCTCCTATCAGAACGAGGTCCTCCTCCTATTCTTGATAGGATTGGCCTTTATCTTTGTTAGGGCAAGATCCTCCTCCTATCCCTAATAAGGTCATTGGGGTACAAAAGGGCTATTGAAAGGGCATCTCCTTATATTTTTCTATCAAGATGAGGTTCTTCTTCTGTTCTTGATAGGATTGACCTTTATCTTTGTTAGGATGATGTCCTTCTTCTATCCCTAATAAGATCATTAGGACATAAAAAGGGCTATTGAAAGGGCCTCTTCTTATATCCTCCTATCAGGTCGAGATCCTCCTATTCCTGATAGGATTTACCTTTATCTTTGTTAGGATGAGGTCCTCCTTCTATCTCTAACAAGATCATTAGGATACAAAAAGATTATTGAAAGGGCCTCTCTCTGTATCCTCCTGTTAGGATGAGATCCTCCTATTTCTGATAGGATTGGCCTTTACCTTTGTTAGGACGTGGTCCTCCTTCTATCCCTAACAAGATCATTAGCGCACAAAAGGACCATTGAAAGAACCTCTTCCTATGTTTTCTTGTTAGGATGAGGTCCTCCTTTTATTCTTGACAGTGTTGGCCTTTATCTTTGTTAGGACGACGTCGACCTCCTATCCCTAACAAGGTTATTAGGGCACAAAAAGAGCCATTGAAAGGACCTCTCCTCTTTACCTCCTATTTAAGAATCGGAGGCCTTCACCCATACTTGGATGAAGTTCGTCTCCTATCTTAAATAACTGGAGGCCTTCTACTTCATTTAAGAATGAAGTTCAATTAAATCATTTTCTACCATCATATAGTTTTGTACCAAAAAATAAAGATATTAAAGTAAGAAAGTTTTATTGAGGCAAGATTATTGGTAATACATTCGCAAGTTCTCTGAGTTCTAAGGTTGCGGAAGTGCTGATCCTCTGAGCTTCTTCAGATAATATGTTTTCGATCGGACAATTTTCATGAGTTCATAGGGGCCTTCCTAGTTCGGGGTGAGCTTTCCTTGATTTTGAGGTTGCAAAACATCTGCTAGTTGAAGCACCAAATCTCCTACTCTGAATTTCTTAGTTCTGACCTTGGAGTTGTAGTGGCGAGCTATCCTTTGCTTGTAAGTTGTCATTTGGATTTGAGCCTTCTCTCGCTTTTCTTCTAATAGATCGAGATTTGCTTTGAGATCTTGCGAGTTGCTTTGTTCATTAAAGGCTTCAACTCACGCTTAAGGAAGCTGAAGTTCGACCGAAATGACTGCCTTCTGAAGGCTAATGCAAAGGGAGTTTCTCTAGTAGATAATCTTTGGGTAGTCCAGTAAGCCCAGAGCACATGATAAAATTCATCCACCCATGTTCTTTTTGCTCTTTCAAGCCTTGCTTTTACTTCTTGAAGCAAAGTTCTGTTAGTTATCTCAGTCTCACCATTCGCTTGTAGATGAGCTACTGGTGGAAGATGTTTAAATCTTCACAAAACTCAATGTACTTCGCTCCCATAAATTGACACCCATTATCAGTGATTAATGTCCGAGGTAGGCCAAACCTACAAAAAATTGACTTTTAGATGAAATCTTGTACTTTAGCTTT
Source organism: Cocos nucifera (assembly GCA_006176705.1). NCBI lineage: Eukaryota > Viridiplantae > Streptophyta > Magnoliopsida > Arecales > Arecaceae > Cocos > Cocos nucifera. The sequence goes on from QRFJ01000332.1 coordinate 635,243, forward strand.
GGTAATTTTTGCTAGAGGTTCGGTCTCAATCCACTTGGTGAAATAATCTACTGCCACCAATAGAAACTTTCGTTGTCCAGGCACCTTGGAAAAAGGTCCAAGTATGTCCATCTTCCAATGCGCAAATGGCTAAGAAGCACTTAATGGTGTGAGCTATGAAGCTGGATGTCTTTGAATATTTGTATTTCTCTGATACCCATCACACTTCCTTACATAATCCATCGCATCTTGGTGCATCGTTGGCCAATAGTATCCCTGCTGAAGTAACTTATATGATAAGGATCTCACCCCCAAATGATTTCCACATATTTCTTTATGAACTTCTCTCAAGACATAATCAACTTCAGAAGGTCGAAGACATTTAAGGAGTAGCAGGGAGTAGGACCTCTTGTATAGCTTATTTTCATATAGGACATAGCGGGAGGCTTGATTTCTCAGTTTTCAAGCTTCTTTTGGATCTCTTGAAATGACTCCCTTCTTGAGATAAGAAATTAGCGGGTCAATCCAACTAGGCTCATGGTTGACCTGCATTATTGTTTGAGACTCTTCTAAACTTGAGTGCTACAAAACTTTGAAGAGAACTTTCCTCGGCAGTTCATTTAGGGCCAAGGTTGCCAACTTTGACAGGAGATTGGCTCTAGTATTCTCTATCCTGGGGATCTGCTGAATATCAAAACTAACAAAGGTCGAGATCAAGCTCCTTACTTTTTTCAAGAGTACTTCTTCATACTTTTCTCCCAAGCTTCATAATTGCTACTGACTTGCTCCACAACCAGTTGAGAGTTGCTGTAAACTTTCAGATATTCTACTCCCAATTTTTTGGCTATTCTCAGTCTTGCAATCAGGGCTTCATACTCTGCTCTATTGTTAGTAGTGGAAAATTTAAAGCGCAAAGCATATTTAGCTACAACTCCTTTCGAATTAATGAGAATCAAGCCTACACCTATCCTAGAAGCATTAGATGAACATCCACATACAATGCCCAAAAGTTCTCAAGGAGTTCAGCCTTTTCTTTAGGGGAGCTAGGGTATGAACTTCTTGGTGCTCTGATTTGGTCGCATTCAGAATAGTGCACTCTAGTATAAAATCAGCCAGTATTGAGCTTTAATGGATGGCCGGGGTTGAAAATGAATGTCAAATTTAGTTAATTTGGTTGCCCACTTCGTTACTCTTTTAGAGGTATTGGGCAGGTGAAGAACTATTTTGATAGGTTGATCAGTAAAGAGAGTAATTGTGTGTCCTTGAAAAAATGATCAGAGCTTCCGGCTGTAACCAATTACAAGGTATAAGTTAGTTTTTCTAATTTGGTATACCTTATTTCCATATACCTCAAGACTCGACTTATATAATAGATCAGCTTCTAAACTGTAGCCTCTTCTCTAACCAAGATGACTTCAATAGCTGCTAGAGATACAACAAGGTATAAGAATAGCTCTTCTTCGGGTTCAGGCTTGGCTAGAAGTGGAGGTGAACTAAGATAGTTCTTCAATTCTTCAAAGGCTTGCTAGCACTTAGGAGTCTAGTTGAAGTTCTTGGATTGTTTGAGTACTTAGAAGAAAGGCATACAATGCTCTGCAAACTTTGAAATGAAGCAATTCAGGACCACTACTTTGCCCGTGAGGCGTTGAACTTCTTTTATTATTTTTAGGACAATTATCTCTTGGATGGCTTTGATCTTCTCTGGATTGGCTTCAATGCCGTGGCTTGATATCATGAATCCTAGGAACTTCTCCGAGGTTCCTTCGAAAGTGCATTTTGTAGGATTCAGCTTCATCTTATACCTCTAGAGGGTGCTAAAGGTCTCTTCAAGATCAGCAATATGATTTGATGAAGATCGGCTTTTAACTAACATGTCATCTACATAGACCTCCATATTTTGGCCGATCTGCTCCTTGAAGATCTTATTCACCAAGCGTTGATAAGTTGCACCTACATTTTTAAGCCTAAAGGCCATGACCCTATAACAATCAAGACCACAGTCAGTAATAAAAGTAGTCTTCTCTTCTTCCTCTGAGGCCATCCGAATTTAGTTATAGCCGGAGAAGACATCCATGAAGGTGAGGAGTTCATGGCCTAAAGTTGTGTCAACCAGTTGGTCAATCCTAGGTAGGGGATAGCTATCTTTTGGGCAAGTTGTGTTCAAGTCTGTGAAGTTTATGCACATCCTCCACTTATCATTTGTCTTTTTAACAAGAACAATATTTGTTATCCGATCCGAATACAGCACTTTTCGAATGAATCCTGTCTTGAGGAGCTTGTCGACCTCATCCATAATAGCCTTCTGTCTCTCTGATGCAAAATTATATTTTTTCTGCTTCACTGGCTAATGCTTAAGGTCCACACCCAGACGATGCTCCATTACTTCTGCATCAATCTCAAGCATATCTGCAAGAAGGTGACGAGCTGCTTTCTGACTTCTCCTTTCAGATTCAAGCCAATCTTTATAGTGTGTTCTTTATTTCCATCATTCAAAGGGACCTCCTTCAGGTCATTGATGGGTTCCCCTCTTTCTTTAGATAGGTCATCATGGGCATCAATTCCATCCATTGGATAAGGATCTACTTGTCTTCCTCCCTGTAGGGCAATATTATAGCAGTGTCGAGCTAATGCTTGATCTCCTCTGACCTTTCTGACTCCATGCCTTGTTGGAAACTTCATTTTCAGATAGTAAGTTGAAACCATAGCTCGGAGTACATTCAAACTAGGTTGGCCGAGGATTGCATTGTAGGTAGAAGGGCCCTTGACTACTAAGAAATCGACATAAGCTCTGGATTGCCTTGGATACTGACTTGCTACCACTAGCAACATTATTACTTCTTCCACTAGTACTGCATCATTTGTGAATCCTATTAATAGAGAATTCATCAGATCCATCCTACTATCAGATATGGACATTTTAGAAAAAGCATCATGAAATAAGACATCAACAAAGCTTCTATTATCAATTAAAATATGACGTACATCATAATCAGCAATATTTAAAGTAACTACTACCGCATCATTATGTGGAAGTTGAACTTTTTGAGCATCTTGTTTAATGAAAGTGATGGAATCTTCGGTCCGCTGCTTCTTTGCTAGATCTGCCAATCCACTAGCCTCCTCCCATCAATGTCCCCCAATGATGGTGTTGATGATTCCAAGGGGAGGCCGATCTTCTTGCGGTTCATTCCTTCAAGATGGTTCAGGCTATAGTGGGGCTCTTGGATGATCTTCTCTTCTTTCTGATCGATGCCTGATAAATCGATCTAGTTGACCTCTTCTAATCAGTGCTTTGATTTCATCCTGAAGCTGGATACATTCTTCAGTATCATGATCATAGTCACAATGATAGAGGTAGTACTTATTGGGATTGCACTTGGTTGGATGAGTCTGCATCCTTTCTAGCCCTGGCAGTTGCTCCCTTATCTCCATCAATACTTGGGTCTTCGAGGCATTTAAGGAAGCATAATTATTGAATCTTCTGGGAGGGGAGTTCCACCGGATTCTTCGATCCGGACTTCCCTACCAAAGAGCTTAAGGAAGACTTCGGGCTCGTCTGTGCTTGGGGGAGTTTGGGAGTGCGGCGAAGCTTCACTCGACTTTTCTTCAGGTGTGGGCTTGCTAGATTCACCCACTCACCGCTCTCTTGTAGCTTCATCATCCTTCAATTTGAAGACCTCCTCAGTTCGGATATAACCTTCAGCCCATGCCAGCATATCAGCAAAATTCCTAGGATACTTTCTTTTTAGGATGGATAGAAGATCATTCTTTTGAAGATCGTCTTTCAACATGGCCATGGCTACAGATTGGTCCAAGTTCCGATCCTCCAGTGCAACAACATTGAAGCGGCTGATATAAGTTTGGATGGATTCTCTTTTCTTCTATTTTATGTTGATGAGAGAGTTCGAATCTCATTTTAGATGTCGGCTGCTTATGAAATGAGCCACAAACTGATAGCTCATTTAGTCAAAAGAGAAGATCATACCCGACTTAAGGCTTAAGTACCAATTTTTTGCTGCTCCCTTCAGGATAGATAGGAAAGCTCGGCATAGAATAGCATTTAATGCGCCATGGAGCAGCATCATCATTCGAAAGGCCTCAAGATGACTGATCGGATCCAAAGTCCCTTCGTAACTCTCGAATTAAGGGAGCTTGAAGTTTGGTAGGATGAGCTCCTGCATGATTTTGGCAAAAAAGGAGAGATCGATATAGATGTCATCATCGTAGATCGGGACAGTATGGTAGAGTTCCTCAATCCATCGATTCATATCTTGAGGCTTCTGATCGAGAATGTCATCTCAACCGTGGATCTTAGAGGGCCATCAATTGTAGATAGAAAAAGTCTCCTCCAAGGAAGAATCATGATTAGAGCAGCGGCTCCCTACTCTCTGCTTTCCATTTTTGGGGGTAACAGGCCTGCTAACCTAGGTTGCCCTTTTCTACACTAGTTCTTGAAGTTCCGATGGGGGTCTCTCTGGCTGGGCTGTTATATAGCCTACACCATTTCGGTGAGGCCTCGAACCTATTGCAACAGCAGATTGAATTGCTCTGGATCTACCATGACCGCTAGTGGAGGAGGTTGAGGTGCCGATGATGGGGCTAGAATGGATAGATTTAGCTTGGATCTGGTGGCAAAAGCAATAGACTGTCGGATGGTTATCTTCTTTGGAGGCATTTCTGGAGCAAAGGAAGACTAAATGGAAGTAGATTCAAAAGATTAGGAGAAGAAGGTAGATAGGGTCGACTAGGCACTCCTTTTAAAATAAGGGCTCAGATGTTCCTCTTTCTAGCACCAATTCTATTGGTCCAGAAATCTATGAGAATATCGGAGGTAGCTGGAGTTGGAAAAATGAGGCCGTCAATAGAACCTATAAAATAAAGTCCAAATCGGAGATGGATGGCTTCGACAAGATCTTCCGATGTCCAAGTTAGTTCTCTGGCTAATTGAAATAGAGTGCTTAGAAAATAGATAAGCAGAGTAATGGAGAGAGAAGAGAGCTTGGAGGAAAATATATATAGAGGGTCCCTTTTATAGATGAAGCATGTGACAAACTGATGGTGACGGCCATAACCATCTAGTAGTGGGCCGATCAGGCCACGTGGAGTTTATTACGGAAGATGAGTTATCGTTTGTCATGACTTGTAGATAATTGAGATCCATTTGTTGTTGTTTGAACATAGTTTGAAGACTTTAATATATGTAGTGAACTTATAATCGGTCGAGGTCTTTGTTAGGATAGTGTCTAGTGGCTTTAAGAAGTTCGGAAGCCTCCTGGGTCATGTGTGGATAGGTGCCTGTGCTCCACCTTTCACGAAGTGGTTGTCGTGAATCAGTGGTTTGACAAGGTCCTTTTAGATGGCTCTAGGTAACAGGTGTGGTATGGGCTTAGTAGGTTCACGACTGGTTGGGAGAAGCTCATTCTAAAGTATATTTGAATGGAAGGGCTTCAGCTGAAGGGATCACGACTGAAAGAAGTTTGACCAGATGGAATCCACTAGGATGGAGTGCTGCTAGGAGGAGCACGACCGAGGAAAGTATGACTTAAGGGGTTCGGCTGGAAGGAGTGTGTTGTCCATAATATAGGACTTCAATTATCTTCGGAACTCATCACCAATCAAGATCGGGTGAGTTGAACTTTGGTCCTATCATTCATTCGAAGTTAAGAAGCAAGGTTAATCAAATAATAGTTTTCTTTTACTGTTCAAGATCGTCTAGCCGAGCTTCAATGTGCTTTCAATAAGTTTCGTGATATAGACTTGTTATTGAGAGGGTCGGCGAATTCCTTTAGAATGGGGGTCGGCGATTGAGGACTTCGGCGGAGGTTATTTTACCACCAACTAAACCCAAATTTGCATTATCTTGGATTGATTTGTATTAAACTTCTTACTTGCATTTATTTTGCATTCAAAAGCTTTATGTCTAATTTTGTTACATTTAAAGCAAGTTATGGTCTTACTTTGATTTTGAGATCTATCAAATATATTCTTTAAAAAATTTTTTTTTTTTTTTGTGGGTTATATCCTAACCCAGCTTTATCAAAAATCACCTTTGATTATCAATCAACATTTGAAAATTTTTTAAACTAATCATATATCTATTTATAATTAATCTTAGTCTTACTATTTTATCTTGCAAGGATAGATTTTTTTCATTTGATTCATCTAATTTATTTTATAGTTCTTTCATATGTTCTTCTACTTTAGCTTTGTCTTTGGTTAAGAGTTGATTATCTTTCTTTAGTTCTTTATTCTTATGTGATAGCTTCTTAAAGTCACTAATTAACTCATTGAAAGCATCATATAACTCTTCAAAAGTAAAATCTAAAATTAAAGTATCATCATTTATCTCATCATCATTGTGGTCCATAAGGCAAAGATTCTTTTTTCTTCTCTTTAATATTCTTTCTCACTTAAAGAAGAGTCCTTATCATTGCTCCATGTGGCTTTATATGCTTTCTTCTTTAATTTTTTGGAGCTTTTCTTCAATATTGGACAATCCGTCTGGAAGTATTCGGGCTTCTTGCACTTATAGCAAATTGATGGTTGTTCTTTCTCTTTTTTCTTCTCCTTTTCTTTGCTACCTTCTTCCTTATTAAATTTTTTTGTAGGTTCAAATCTCTTTTTCCTTCTTATGAACTTCTTAAATCTTTTTGCTATCATGGCCATCTCCTCATTATGTTTTGAATTTTCTTCGGAATCACTTTCTTCTTCATGGGTGGTAGCAGCCTTGAGGGCTATGGTTTTTTTTCTTCATCTCTTCTTCCTTTCCTTGGTTCATATTTAGCTCATGGGTTATAAGAGAACCAATTAGCTCTTTCAATGCTAACTTTGCTCCTTAAATGGTAGTCACTTTTGGCTCTTAATTTTTGGGCAAGGATCTAAGAATTTTTCGCACAACATCACTATTAGGATAGTCTTTTCCAAGATTCTTTAAACCATTTAATATATTGATGAATCTTGTGAACATTTTGGTGATGGTTTCATGTGGTTCTATTTTGAATAATTTATACTTGGATACTAACATATTTATCTTAGATTCTTTGACTTGATTGATACCCTTATGGGTAACTTCAAGTCTATCCCAAATTTTCTTGACGGATGAACATATTGATATCCTATTTAGTTCATTTGCATCCAAAGCATAATATAATACATTCATTACTTTGGCATTGAGTTGTGCTTCTCTTTTATTATGTTCATCCCAATTATTTTTAGGCTTTGGAATGGACATTTCATCAATTATGATTATGAATGTGTAAGGATCTTTCACTATGATATTCCACATATCATAGTCTTGTGCTTGAATAAATATCCTCAATCTTGCTTTTCAATAGGTATAATTATTTTCATTAAAAAGAAGGGGTCTATTGGTTGATTGCTATTCAACCAATAAATTTTTAATTAGGTTTGCCATTAAATCTTTGGCTCTATGACTGTTATGTAAATAACTAATATTAGAGCACCTGCTCTGATACCACTGTTGCCAAAAGATGGCTACCCAAGAGGGGAAGGATGAATGGGTATTTAAAAATTTAAACTATGATTATGCTGAATTTTAATATTATGTGCTTGGTGAAATAATATGAAATATAAGTATAGAATAAGAGCAATATAAATAACACTACGACAAACACAAGAGATAAGATTTTTATCATAGTTCGATATCAAACTTGGTACCTACATTCACTCCTCAAGTAAACAACTTGAAAATTCAACTATAATCACTCAATTGATTATAGTTTGATTATTTTTCTTGGGCTCACAATCTAACCTGCTTGATTTTGACCTAGGCTTACCAACTATAACCTTGACAATGATTATTTTTTCAGGCTAACAGTCAGTCCTGACTAGTTTTATCCTAGGCTCACTAATCAAATCTTTACAATATCCAACTCTAGGCTTGGACCAATCCAAGTTTTTCACCCTAAGAAACTTATAAATAAATAAAGATGCAATTACAATAAGAAAAAAAGTTTAGAAAGAAAAACTCAATGAAGCCCAAAAGAAAAGTTTGTAAATTAAAGGCTTGGTTGCTCTTCGCTCTTCTTCTTGAATGCTTGAGATAAGTTGGTGAAGCTCTTCAATGACTTTTCTTTGACTTCTCTCACTTTGAAGATGATTGGAAGGACAAAGTGATCTCAAGAAAATAATTTCTTTACTTCACTTAATGGCTCTCAATGAATGAACTTGGTATAGGCTTGAAGGCTCTTGAATGTAAATTCCAAAAGTTCTTATTGAAGTTTTTAAATATCCTTTTTATATTCCAAGGCTTTCCTACTACTCCGCAACATCTAAAGAAGCTCCATTTAATGTCCTAGCCATTGGGCACAAGAATCTAGCCATTGAAAAAAGTTGGGGCTCAAAAAGTGTAGTTTTGGAAAAAAACTAGTCGTTATAGTGATTTAGTCAACTAACTTTCTAACTTGATCGACTAAATCTTCTAGATCCTGAACTTCAGTCTTTTTATACTTTCTATCTTCTACTGTCTTCTGAGACTGAGTTGACTAACTCTCAGACTTAGTCGATTAAGTCCCCCGAGTCTTGAACTTTCATTTTTTTGTGCTTTCTATATTCTGCTATCTTCTGATACTTAGTCAACTTACTACCAAACTTAGTCGACTAGGTTTTCTAGGTCCTGAATTTTTATTTTTTTGTACTTTCTATTTTTGTTATTCTTTGATAGTTGACTAACTCTTAGCTTAGTAGACTAAGATGTGTGCCAAGCATACTATTTGATTTTTGACAGCCTTTCTTCTTTAATTTCTTTTATAGACTAGACTTGCTTCCTAAACTTAATTTATCTTTCATTAATTATTCTTTTAGGATGTGTCAAGTCTTGATTTTCTTCAAGAGCCTCTTGATTGGTGGTACTCTATTTTATTGAAATACCAAGAGCATTATGAATACTTAAAATTAAGCTATACATCCTCAAAAATAAAATTAGTAACTTAAGAAATTATACTCAAATACTTTTGTTATCATCAAAATCAATTCAGGGATCAATATGATCCCTCATTGAAACACCATGAAGCTAAGGAATTTGTCGAAGGTGATGCCAAATGTGCACTTACTAGAATTAAGTTTCATTTGAAAGCACCACAGCATGATGAATGTCTCCTCGACTTCGATGATGTGATGCTCAAAAATTTTGCTCTTAATAAGCATATCATCTATGTATACCTCCATATTCCTATCGATATGTTCCTTGAAGATCTTGTTGACGAGTTGTTGGTAGATCGTACCCACATTCTTTACGCCAAACGACATGATCCTATAGCAAAAAAATCCTAGTCAATAATAAAAGAGGTCTTTGCCTTGTACTCGAGAGCCATCCAAATCTGGTTGTATCCGGAGAACACATCCATGAAAGATAAGAGTTGATGCCCTAAAGTCGCATCCACCAGCTGATCAATGCAAGGCAGAGGGTAGCTATCCTTTGGGCATGCCTTGTTGAGATCAATAAAGTTGATGCATGCATATCATTTTTTATTTACTTTTTTAATGAAAACAAGATTGGCTAGTCATTCTAGATAGTAGACTTCTTGGACAAACCCTACCTTTAGAAGTTTATCCACCTCTTTCCATATGGCTTTTTGTCACTCGAGAGCAAAATTGTTTTTTTGTTTGATCGGATGATGCTTTGGATCCATATTGAGCCAATGAACTATGACCTCTGGATCAATACCAGGCATGTTAGAGGCCGACCAAGCAAATATGTCAGCATTAGCTTGGAGGAAAGAGGTGAGGTGCTGACGATCCTTGATCGCTATTATAGGCGGTCAAAAATAAAAAGTAACTCACTACTATAGCTAAGATGAGTCAAGATCGTATCTACAGGGATCGTGTTAATTATATTTAAGTAATTTAAATTATAAGTTAAATTATAGAATAAAAATTGATTAAAAGACTACTTCACTTAATAAAAATAGTAAATAAATAAATAATTTAAATAAATATTAGATTTAAATATGAAAGGTGTATTCTTAGGATCTTAACTATTCTTTTATTAGACAGTTGGTATTCTTTTTAATATGCCTTAATTGGTATCTAATCAATAAAGATATAAATTATCTTAGAGAGCACGGTCTGTATCCTTGGATCATAGCCCATCTTTTAAAGTTATAGGTTAGTCTAAATTGATTTAGATATAATAAAAAAATTAATTTAAAGATAATCTATCGCAAGAATACGAACTGTATCCATATATTACGGCTCATCCAAAGGATCATAAACTATTCCAGATTAATTTCATGTAAGAAAATAAAGACACAAAAATATAATAAAGAAGAGCCATCTTTATTGCATATTAAAAAAATATAAAAGATGAAAAAATAGAAAACGCTATCAAAATAAGATCATAGTGATCTCCTAAAAATAAGATGATCTAGCTAATCAAGAAAAAGCTTCTTACTAACTTTGAGGTCTTCCTTTCAACAAGCTTGGAGCAGGGATCAAGAGCATGAAGAGAAGATTTTGTGGAGACTAGGAAGGCTTTTATGGAAGAAAGAAAGAAGAAAGAAGAAAGAAGGAAGAAGGCTTTGGAGAGAGAGAGAAAGAGAGAGAAGGAGAGAGAGGGCAAGGGATGCCAAAGAGGCTGTGGAGGGTTCGGATGATTGTATATAGAGGAGAGATGGAGTTTGGATGAGACCCGTGCCCCAGGCCTATTTCAAATCCACGCTAATGCAAAGTCCTGCTTGGACTAGGCTTGCTCGCCCGAACACCATGAAAACCCACTCATGAACCCGCTCGGACACATGCACATGCGCCTGTTCCATGCTGAAATGGCCCGCGAACTGCCGCGTGAAGACCATGCCCACAAACGCTGCGAACACCATCAGCTACGTTGAAAAGAAAAACCAACGGACCTTTTTTTAGCTAATTATAAAAAGAAATTTTTATTTTTTTAAAATAGCGCATACATCTCATAAGGATTTCTAATGTAGTATCTTCATTTTTTGTAATGCTGCATGCATTCTACTTTAATTTTAAATCCATTTTGAGTCCAATTTACTCCCAATTTAAGTATTTTTGATCTGTGAATCGGGCTTTTTGTATTAATGATTAACTTTCCTACAAAATTTTAAAAAATAATAAATTTTTAATAAATAAAAATTAATTATATATAATTTTATGCTTTAAATGGCTTAAATTAAGTATTTATTATACCTCCTAACTTGAACTTCGCTCATCCTCAAGTAAAATAGATAAATTAGTAATGTATACCGACTCGTCTTAAATTAAAAGTTAGGTTAGACATTCCTAAAGGCAACGATATCCAACTAGACCATTAAAGAGATACTTCATCAAATTACTAATTTGATCCAGTTAGTAGTTGAGTATTAGTTATAGAAATTTTTAGAGATCTTTTTTCACCAACTCTTTACTTTACTCTTTAAATCCTCTAATTTGATGTGAGCTGGGTTTATTATCTTCTTATAATTTAGTTTCCTTATTATTTACTATTTTTCTTCTTCTTTTCTTTAACTAATTTCTTGTATTCTCACCTTTTGACACGAACCATAATGTTTACTTAGACAAAGAGGCTCGATTACCTAGTAAGATAATGCTAAATTCTTTTTAATTTGTATTGCCCATTTTTTGATGTGAATATCATTGCTTACTTAGGCAACGAGATTCAGTTACTCGATAAAAAATTAATATATTTTTTATTAAAGAAAAGCAAATTTTAAAGGAGACTTTTGCATATCTCGACCTTTCCATCCAATGCTCATGAAGTAGATTTTTTATTGAGATCAGTAAGAAGAGGATTCTAGAATCACTCTTAAAATTTGGTCTAGTTTAATTCCTACCACTCATTGGGTTTTTTTAATAATTTACTCCTCGGTACCTCTAAAGTTATCTAGATCGTTAATCACTCATTGATTAAGATGTCTAATTAACTCTTAATTAAAATAAAATTTGGATATATAAAGCTAATTATTTTAGATCATACTTCACTCAAATTAAAATTAGTTATTCTTCCTCCCCTCCAAAATAATTTCTATTGTCCCTAATGGAAGAAGAGAAAAATAAAAATATTTATCAAAGAGGGATACTACTTGATTTATTATTTGCAGGTCCATTATTAGGGGTGACAAAATCGATTCAACTCGATGGATATGCACCCTACAGAAATCCAGTCAAATCCAAAAAATAGGATTGACCAAGTTTGAAGAAAGTCCGAAAACTATAGCACGAATATGGGTTGGATATGGGTAGTACTATTTTCTATCCGAACTCGAACTCGAACCCGACCCAAATCTATAGGTATGGATAATACCCGAATCCATACTCGAATATATATATTTATGATCCATCTCTATATATAAATATTTAATTTATAGTTAATGTGATAATTATATTAGTTTCATCAATTATTGAATTATGTTTGTATATTTTTTTTTCGTTCTTATTATTTTTAGTATCTCAATTTTCTTTTTTACTTAATATTTTTTATTATAGAATAAGATAACTAATATTTTATATCTTAAAAATATTATAATTTTGAATTTTTTATCTTTTTGAATAAATCCTAGTAGAGGTAGTCTTATTTTATTTAAAAATAATGCCCTTCCATCTTTATAAAATGAGGAATATAAACTTGTTCAAAATACCAATAGTAATAATAATAATAATAATAATGATAATAATAATAATTGCTTTTTCTCTTTTCTTCGTTATGGTTTTGCCTTCAAATAGATAATTTCAATCCCATGATAGTGATTCATCTTTAATTCATCCTATAAAAATTAAGTTTAAAATAAAAAAAACACATCAGGTGTATGTCAATCAAGTCAATAAAGCAATTGAATCAAATAAATAACCATTTCTATACTATATAATCATTAACATATATTTTATAATCAAAGTAATAAGTTGCTTTGGTTCTAAAGTAAAAAATTGAAAGTAAAATATTCTCATCACATATTGCAGCTAAGTGTATAATAAGTAATTAATATAAGACTTATAAGTATATATGTGTATTCAACATTTTTATTACATAACTTTATAATAAATGTTACATAAACTATAGTAATTTCAATATAGTGAATTTCAATATAGTGAATTTTAATATAATAATTGACTCATATAAGTATATAATAAATGCATTTGATATTTTTATTATATAAGTATATAGTAAGTGTTATATAAACTATAGTAATTTCAATTATAAGTATTACATAAACTATAGTATTTATTTTTATAATATAAGTGTATAATAAGTGTAAAGTGTTATATTAAATTATAGTAATTTCATAAAATAAGTTTAGTAAGTAAACAATTAACCAACTAATGCCTATTATTAAAATTCAATTAGAAATAAACTCAAAATTATATTATCTATTAGTATTCTAATATCTAGATTTAATTAGAATAAACTAAAAATTATTAATTATAATATCTAAACTCTAAATTAATAAATTCTAATATATATTTTTGGTAAAATAAATTATAATATATTAAAATACTCTAACCTAAATCTAAATTCCTAATTTTATTTCTTCTGCTCACAATCACAGCCTCCAATCGTACCTCCATGGTCCATGCCATCCAGCCCTGCCGCCTCCAGCCATGCCTCCGTGGTCTGCGTTGTTCAGCCCTGCCACCTCCAGTCGTGCCTTCATGGTCCGCACCTTCCAGCCCCATCACTACCAGTCGGATCTAGCCCCGCCGCCACTAGCCGTGCCTCCATGGTCCACACCATCTAGCCTCGCCTCCTCCAATTGTGCCTCCATGATCCGTGCTATCCAGCCCTCCATCATTCGCGGTCCACGCCATCCAGCCCCATTGCCACCAGCCATGCCTTCGTGGTCCACGCCATCTAGCCCCACTCCTTCAACCATGCCTCCATGGTCTGTGTTGTCCAGCCCACCGCTTCCAACCATGCCTCCATGAACTACGCCATCCAGCCCACTGCCACCAGTCGGATCCAACCCCACTGCCACCAGTCATGCCTTCACGATTGTGCATCCAGCCCCACCACCTCCAGTCGTGCCTCCACGATCCGTGCCATCCAGCCCCACCACCACCTCTGCGGTTCATGTCGTCCAGCCCTGCCACCACTAGCCATGCCTCCATGGTCTGCACCATCTAGCCCCAATATTCTAATGTCTAAATTTAATTAGAGTAAACTCAACATTATTAATTATAATGTCTAAACTCTAAACTTAAAATTATCTATTAAAGTTATCAATCCTCTATTTCACTAATAGGTACTTCATAAATATTACCAACCCTACTATTCATTTGTTATCTTGAATTAATATTAAAAAATTATATTATGATTTTTTACTCTCTACATATTTTGAAGCTGCATATGTGTGCTATAAATTTATGGAATGGTTGCTTATTTATGTTTTATACATAATTTTTCTCATGGCAATTTAATAATGATGTTAGAAGAAATATTTAGCTCTCATAATCCCAAAATTGGAGGTTCTTCTCAAGGATTAGAGGAAGGATCTAATCCTTCAATACCGTAAGGAACTTCCACTTTTAGTATAACTCCTACATCTACATCGAATGTCATGGGTGCTTCATCTGAACCGGTTTCTATGGTAGATGCATATGACTCAACTGTAGAACATAGAAAGCAAAGAAGTGTGGTATGGAATCACTTTACAAAGAAAAAAGTTAATGGAGTGGACAAAGCAGAATGCAATTATTGTCACAAGTTGCTTGGGGGGTCTTCGAAGCATGGAACAAATTATTTACATTAACACATGAAATTTTGTCCGAAAAGAAGCATAAAGGACATAAGACAAATGCTGTTAAGTACGAATATTAAAGGAGACATAGCTAATCATGATTTTGATCAAGCAAATGCAATGAAAGACTTGGCTTCTATGATCATAGTACATGAATATCCTCTTTCGATGGTGGATCATGATTTGTTTAAAAAATTTTTCAATACACTTCAACCACTTTTCAATTGTCCATCCCGCAACACTAAAAAAAGTGATATTTTTAAGATCCATGACTTTGAAAGAAATAAGATGATGAAGATCTTAAAAAATAATGGTAGTAGAGTTGCCATAATAACGGACAAGTGGACAGCTTCAACCCAAAAGAAGGGATTTATGGCCATCACAACACATTTTATTGATAACTCATGGACTTTACAAAGCCAACTTTTGAGGTACTGAACTCTTTAATACTTTCTTAGTATTGTTTTATAATATTTTATACTTGTACGATTGATTTTTGATTATGAATTATTAAATTTTTTATAGGTTTATCTGTGTACCTTGCCCGCATACTAGTGATGTTCTTGCTAATATTTTGGTTGATTATTTATTGAATTGAAATATGGATACAAAGTTATCGACTATAACTTTGGATAACTATTCAACGAATAATAATTTGATTAGTATTATGAAAGATAAATTGCAAGCCAATTACTTGTTCCAATCTGGTTCCATGTTACACATGCATTATTGTGCCTATATTTTGAATTTGATTATTAAAAGATGGTTTGGATATGATAAAAGATAGTCTTGAGAATATAAAAGGTGTAGCATATTGGATTGCAACTTCTAAAAGAGTTGAAAAGTTTGAAGAAACTATTAGATAATTATGGATTTTTTTAATAAGAAATTATGTTTGGATTGTCCAATAAGATGGAACTCCACTTGTTTGTTACTTCAAACTACTATTCAATATAAGAGTGTTTTTGCTCGATTGAGATAATGTATTTTTCAATATAAGTATTCAACTAGTGAGAGTGATTGAGAGTTTGCTTGAAAAGTTTGTAAAAAATTAGAGCTTTTTTGCATTATTATTGAGTTATTTTCAAGGATAAACTACCCATTGCCAACTTGTATTTTAGAAAATTTGTCAAATTAAGTTGGCTTTAGGAGAATGGTTGTTTGAGGATGAAGTAATTAATGAAATGGCAATAAAAATGTTGGACAAATATGATAAATATTAGGATGTTGTGCATGAGATAATGGGAGTTGCTTCAATTTTAGACCCAAGATATAGGATGAATTTGGTTGAGTTTTACTTTGAACAAGTCTTGGGAAGAAAAAAGCTCCCAAGCATGTTGATAAAATTTGGGTATTGTTAAATGATTTACTAAAGAGCTACAACTCAGGTAACATTTCAAATACAAAAAGTGTTAAAGATAGTGAGGGACAATCAACCACTAAGTCAAAGCTTGATTATGATGATAGTGCTTTACTTTCTTTTATTCAAAGTAAAAAGAAAGCTAAAGTAATAGTTATGTTTGAGTTGGACCATTATTTAGAGAATGATATGTTGTCTTGGTCTAATGATTTTGATATTTTAGTATGGTGGAAGCAAAATAGACTAAAGTATCCTACATTGCAAACTATTGCTAGAGATGTGCTTGCTATTTCTGTGTCCATAGTTGCCTCTGAATCTACTTTTAGTATAAGTAGTAGACTTGTGAGTCCTGATCGAAGCCGACTCCATGCAAAAATAATTGAGGCATTGATGTATGCTCAAAATTGGTTATTGGCTTCTAAAAGAAAAGATAAATTAAATTTAACATTATCTATTAGTTTATATACTTTTCACTATATTAGTATGCTTATCTTATTTTGAATCATTAATAGATGGATCATTAGCTACAAATGGTTATGATGATGATGGTCATTTGGATTGTTCAAGTAATAATATTTTCACTTTATAGTTATTTTTCTAACTTTGTTATATGTATTTGCTTAATTACATGTTCATTTTTTTATTACTTATTGCAGGGCCTACTATTTGTCTTGAATGACTTGTGGACTTGCAGGTATCACTTCATGAAATTGCTTAGAAGTTTGATATTCAAGTTCACTGCTTTTTCAGCATCATACTAAATTTTCATGGATAAAATAATGAATTTAACGGTTATGTTCTATGTTGAATTGTAATTTTATTTTTATATTTGATTTCTATAAATCTGGACTTATAAATTATGTTATATGTTGAATTGGTGATTCTATTTTGATTGATAATATGCATAAGATTATTTTGGTTGTTTATTTTCTTGGGTATGGGGTGGGTATGGGGCAAGTATATGTTCAGTATGAAAAAATGGATAACCCATGGGTCTCCCCAAATCAATTGGGTATGGGGATGGATATCTCTTTTTTTATCCGATTGAGTATCGGATAGGATTTGGGTATAGGATATTAAGTTTAGGTTTGGAGATGGATAGTATAATATCCTATTCAAAACCTACCCATTGCCATCCCTATTCATTATACTCCAAGTTTATGTAAGATGTTGATGATGTGCTCCTCCCAATTTGGGCTAATTATCTTTATTAGTTTCCTACAAAAGAACCAAAAATTTTGAAAGATAAAATGATAGGTTGCCCCCCAACAAGTGCTAAATTTAAGATATTGAGCTAGACCACTAAGTTAGATTGACAAATTTTAATGGCTTTGGATTGCCAATCTCAGAAAGATGGCTTGCGATTTTATTGTTGATAAATTTTAGTATTTTATCACCAATCTCCAGAAAATAATTCACAACCTTATTCTTAGTTAGTTTTATCTTTCTAACTTTAAGAAGATGATTTATGACCCTATTCTCAGACTCTTGTTTGTTGATAATTTTTTAAATTTATTTTTCTAAAATGCTTATAAATTTAGTTGTTGGGTTAAGAATTGAGTCTGATGTAATAGGTACCAGAAGGATGTCACTTGATTTTAAATATACATACTTAGGTGTGACCAAGGGTGGATTCAGTTTTAGAGGAGGTGGTAGTTTTAGAGAGAAAGATATTGGAGCAGGTATTAATTCATATTTCTCAGCCTAGAAGGGAGTGATGCTAAAATTAGGTGGATCTAATAATGTGTTCATATTTTTAATATATCTGTCCATATTAAAATTATCTACTTTAAAAGGATCCCAATTTGTATGTACTAGATCCAAAGAAATAATTCTATGGATAGCTCCTTTATTAGATTTTTAGGTACATCCACCTCAAAAGAGTTTTCAAGTTATGTATTAGGCTATTCTATGAGGGATTCATGAACATTGAAGCTTGTTGGGAATTATGTCCCAAAGCGTCAGCATATTGACGGTTGAGCTATTTTATAATTATAATTAATTTATTAATTAATAAAAATATTTTGACATCTTTTTCATCATAAGTTTACATCTTCTAATGAACTCCATTGTTGTGATGAAGTTCTCAGGACTGTTTAGTTTGATAAAGAGAAAATTTATCGATTAGTCCTTAAATTTGTTCATGACCAAATGATAGACTATTAATTAGGACAACAACATCTATCGAGCATAGGTTGCTATATGCCATATAGATTGGTTGTCCTCTTAACTAAGGAGTATGGAGACACTGATATGACATACAGATGAGATGTATGGATACATTTTCATTGAATGTGACCAACTCCAGAGCATTCTACTGTCAAGAATATCTCTGATGGGATATAGGTATAAGTATCCCTTAGATCTGATATCACCTCAGTGACTTGCAAGCAACTTACTATGCTTTGGTACCAGACTAACTAAATTTCAAATTCAGCAATGGAAGGCTTCTGGGCATAGTCAAGTACTTGCAAAGTCAGAGTATGATCAAGATGAAATTGACCACTCCAAGAGTTGAAGAAGAATGTATCACTGTATTTCAATATAGCAAAACTTTAGCTAGGGTAATCCATCAGATGGATTTGATATTTTGAAATACAATATGGATAACCTTATCAGAGTTGACAATTGAACTCTGAGGTATCCTATGAGCATTGTGGTCAAGGGAATGAATTATATGGAAACTATATCCGCATGGATTCTAAGGATGGTGTTCTATACCTTTGACCTATCTGACCATCGGGTATCATTGCTAGATGATCATTTTGATTGGTACAAAAATTTATTCCTATGCTATCAGCTTAGGTTCAGACCTATGAGGTCACACACATTAGAGCTTACGATCTGATCGAATGGTTGATCAACAATTAAGAATCATTCTAGGATTAAACAATCAATACGATTGGTGTTTAACCTAGTGCAAGTATTACAGGAGGATCAATTAGCAATTGTATTATTAATTGACTTAATTTGATTAATCTAATAGGTTGAGATTAAGTCTAATTAAATATAATTTAATTAGATTTAGTTTAGGCTTGATTGGATCAAGTTTAATTGATTTATTAGATAAGCCAAGTGCAAGGAAGAACTAGTCCTAGTCTAACGAGGACTTGGATTAACCCAATTTTTTTAGTTTGATTAAAAAATAAATCAAAATTAAATCTAATTTAATTTAATTTAATTAAGTTCTTAAATGGATTAGGGTTTTATTTAATTAGGTTGGTTTAATCTTAATTTTATTTGGTTAAAAGATCTTGTTTGACCAAGTAAAAATAGGAGTCCTAGTGTGACTAGGACTCCCTATCACTTACGCCACTTAATCCTCATGCCCCATGCGGCTTTTTGTTTTATTTCTTACATGAAAATTCTCCACTCCCATGGCTTCTCACATCCTCTTTCTCTCCTCCTTTTCTCAGAAGACAATTTGTTGGAAGACCAAGTCAAAAGAGGAGTTAGTTTTGCTTAGGATTCTATGAGATAGAATCCTTGTTGACCAAAACACCTTCCCTTAAGTGCCACCCCCTTTTTTAATTAATTCTTCTCTTATTCCATGAAAATAATCTTCATTTTTGTGCACCCTTCCTTGCTGGTCCACGTTAATAATTATGAAGGAGGCACCCAAGAGATGGGCGCCCCAACAGAAGGAAAATCATGAATTTTCTGGGTCAGGTTAGTTCAAATCTGATTGGATCGAGAGGTATATTTCAAAAATTTTCTCTTAGATCCTAATCAGATTTAACACTTTTGAAATTTAATTTTATAATCTGATAAATAAAAAATTAAATTAAAGTAAAACTAAATTAATTTTACCTTGATTCTGGGTAATTCGATTATCCGTTGATGATCCTATAGAAGCTCTGAGGTTCTGGATCTAGCCACGCAAGCGCCTGGCCTCTACCGGTATCCACTCAGACTGGATCTAGAGATCTTCTCTTTCTCTTTCTTTTCTCCAAAAATTAGATTGGATCTGATTTGGAGGATCTTCAAAACTTCTTCTGAAGATCACCCGTCGTCTCTGTAGTAGTGCTGCCTTCTTCCTTTTTCGTCAGCCTTTTCTTGCTTGTCTTGCACTAATCTGAAGGCCCAACTTTCTTGGGTGTGGAGAGGAGAGAGAGGGCCAAATGATGGCATGGAGAAGGAAGAGGGACAGCCTTGGGGCATGGGCTAAGAGGAACTTATTAAAAAGTGGGTGCGACATGGTCTATTTATAGACTCTGTTGCGCCATGCAGTGCTGCATCACCCCGGCCAATCACGTTGCTTCATGCAATCAGATCTAAATTTGATTGATGGGATGACATCACCTAATCCAATCAGATGAGAGACCCATAGATTCATCCTAAGGTTGCGCCTAAGACTAGTCAAAGTCTATAGGTAAGGGTCACCTAGTTTGAATCCAACAAACAACCTGGAGTCCCATCCGTATAGGATTCCAGCATCCCTATCCATGGGCGCACGCCATCCTAAGCATGCACCCCCTTCTTTCCAATTTCTAAAGAGGGGACAAGCCCCAATCTACTCTCCAATAAGTGTATGACACATGGGCAGATGTCCAAGGGTCAAAGGTCAACGTTTGACCTTGTCAAAGTACAAGAAATAGTAGGTGATGAAAAATGGTAGGTGTTGTCTCAAATTTATTTCATAAATTAAGACAACCCTTTTCTGACTTGGATAAGCTTCAGTCAGATCAGGTAAAGGTACCTGAGTGAGGACAAACTCATTTAGCTCAGTCGAGATAACTTTTATGATAGAAAATGGAGAACGTTAGGCTCAATCGTGTGCTAGCATGATTTCCTTGAATCCAGTTAAATCTTATTCAAATCAATTGAATTGGATTAGTCCAATTGATGATATCCAGATCCAAACCCTTGTTTGTATGATCCAGTTAGGTTCAATTCTGTATGGTAATAGGATATGTCATGATCTCCATCATCGACATCATCGAAACTCCTTTCGATGGATCAGAACTCTTCTAATTCAAATAATTAGAATGATCGATCATTTAAATCATTCTAGTTGCTCCCAAAATCCACCAGTGACACCTAGCAGCATATGGTGGCAATCCATCAAAACTAAAAATGAACCTCTTGGTGCAGCTACTTGTGTGATTAAGTTCTTCTATCTTGAGCCTCGATCAAATTAGGATTAAGGTGAACTCGTCAAACCCTAATTTCTATCATATGATTTAATCATTCGATTCAAGTCTGATGTGAAAACCTTAATAAAACTTTTTCTATTATTTCACACTCTGCCATGGCCATGGGCTTATGGACTTGATTCTCATGATCATCATAGGGCTGCCCCTCTTCTACCGAGGTAGATAGATTCCATCTTGGTGCAATCCAATTCCTACAATGAACATACTATAGCCAACATACACCTCAGGATTTTGAATGGCTAGGAGACCAAGTCATGGTGTAGTCAAACTATAACATCCTCAAGGTGAACTATCGATGCACCTCAGGTCAAAGAACCAGACACACCACTACAACATCGAGTCAATCATCGACGAGAAGGTAGACTTTCTTAAGACTACTCGAGGTGGTCACGCTCAGTATCTTCATTCTCTAATGAGTACCTATACTCTCGCTCCAGTATCTCTACACCGTAGACTCAAGACTCATCTACTATAAAGAAGTAATTGTACACTAACCTTCTAGATCAATCATCATCCTCATGATGATCCTATGGTCAGGAGCATTTTATGAGTTAATAAATGAAAATTCATGTCTTAAATTTTCAACTCTTGAAAATATGAATTATCATTATCATTAACTCAAGGGATATATTACAGACACTAAATACACTTATGTGATAGAAAATAATCCATTTTATTATTTATAGTTAAAATTATAATTTTGCCCTTAGAAGTGTATTACAAGTGTCAGCCAATTCTGGCTTTTAGGGCATACATATCTAACAAACTCCCACTTGACCTAAAGCTAATTGGCTACAAATCTAAGTTCCATCTTCTCAAGGTGGGCTTCGATCTTCTGCTGGCCCAATGGCTTTATAGGTGGGTCTGCCACATTGTCTGTGGAGTCGACTCTCTTGACCTCGACGTATCCCTTCTCGAGATAATCGCGGATAAGGTGATATCACCGCTCGATGTGCTTGAATTTTTGATGAGACCTCAGCTTCTTAGCAAGGGCTATGGTGCCATTATTGTCGTAGTACAGAGGAATGGCATCTGATGGCATCACTCTGATCTCTACGGCAAACTTCTTGTACTAGAATGCCTTCTTTGCAGCTTCCGATGCAGCAATGTATTCTGCTTTCATGATGAAATCTGCTATTACTATCTGCTTGGAACTCTTCCAACTGACAGCTCCACCATTGCACAAAAATAGACTCCCAGATGTTGACTTTTGATCATCTATATCGGACATAAAATTCGAGTCTGTATATCCCTAGACTTGGAGTTCTCCATTGGCAAAGACTAATAACATATCGTTAGTTTTTCTTAAGTACTTAAGGATATATTTCACAGAAGTCCAGTGCTCTTCACCTAAATTTGACTGATATCTGCTTGTGACACTCACAGCATGAGCTATATCAGGTCATGTACATAACATGGCATACATGAGGCTCCCTATTGCTGAAACATAAGGGATCTTGCTCATACGTTCTATTTCCTCAGGTGTGCTGGGGGCACATCTTCTTGGAAAGATAAATACCATATCTGAAGGATACCAAACCCCTCTTAGAGTTTTTTCATGCTAAACCTCTTTAGCACTTCCTCTATGTACATCTTCTGTGAAAGTCCTAGCATTCTATTTGGTCTATCTCTATAGACCTTAATTTCCAAAATAAAGGATGCTTCTCCTAGGTCTTTCATGGAGAATTCTTTAGATAACCATATTTTAACTATGGTTAACATGGAAATATCATTTTCAATAAGGAGGATGTCATCCACGTACAATACGAGGAAGACAATAGCGCTCCCACTGATCTTTTTGAAGACACATGGCTCCTCATTTTTGATGAAATCAAACATTTTGATTATATCATTAAAATGAGTGTTCCAGCTTTGAGATGCTTGCTTAAGTCCATATATAGACCTTTGCAGCTTGCATACTTTATGATCATCATCATTGGATGTGAAATCTAAGGGCTGTTCCATATAGATATCTTCCTCAAGATATCCATTTAAGAATGCCGTTTTTCACATCCATTTGCCATATTTCATAATCGAAATAGGCTGCAATAGTAAGTAATGTGTGAATGAATTTTAGCATAGCTACTGGCGAAAAGGTATCCTGATAGTCAATGGCTTCGCATTGACTATAATCTTTTGCCACTAATCTAGCTTTGAATGTCTCCACATTTCCATCTGCACCAATCTTTCTCTTGAAGATCCATTTACACCCAATAGATACTATACCTTCTGGTGGATCTACCAAGGTCCAGATTTGGTTTGAGTGTATCGAGTCAATTTCTGACTTCATTGTCTCTAACCATTTCTTAGAGTCGATATCTGATATCGCCTCATTATAGATTTTGGGATCATCACCATGAACCCCATTACCTATGAGGAATATTTTCTCTACTTCCTTTGAAATCGTACCTAAGTACCTCTCAGGAGGATGAAAAACTCTTTTCGATCTACGAGGTGGAGGAGGTAGTGACTGGATTGGCTTAACCTAATTTGGTTCCATTTGGTCCTTTGCTCGTTGCTCTTGTGAGACTTTTTCATCGAGCTTGATCTGCTTTCTAATGCTGCTATCTTGAATAAACTATTTTTCAAGAAAGATGGCATGTCGACTCACAATCACATTGTGATCTTCTGGAATGTAGAAATAATATCCTAATGACTCTTTAGGATATCCTATAAATCGAGCTCTGAAGGACCTAAAGCCTAACTTGTCCGCTTGTTGTCTTTTGACATCAGTCGGACAACCCCAAATTCTGAGATGACTCAGGTTTGATTTTTTACCATGCCATATCTCATATGGTGTGGTCGGAATGGTTTTAGAAGGAACCCTATTCAGCAAGTATATTGCAGTTAACAAACAGTATCCCCAAAAAAAATCTAGGAGGTCTGTGAAACTCATCATGGATCGAACCATATCTAATAGGGTCCGATTCCTCTATTCTGAGATTCCGTTGAGTTGAGGTGTTCCAAATGGAGTCCATTAAGAGATTATACCATTTTCCTTGAGATAGTCTAGAAATTTTCGACTAAGGTATTCACCTCCTTAATCTGATGAAAGAACCTTAATGGGTTTCTTAGTTTGCTTTTCTACTTCATGTCCGAATTCTTTGAACTTTTCAAAAGCTTCAGACTTGTGTCTCATAAGATACACATACCCATATCTAGATGAATCATCGGTAAAGGTTATGAAGTAGACAAAGTTGCCTCTAGCTGGCACATCAAATGGGCCGCACACATCTGTATGTACTAGGGCAAGAAGATCCGTGGCCCTTTCCCCATGTCCTACAAAAGGGAGTTTAGTCATTTTGCCATGAAGACAAGATTCACAAGTTGGATATGACTCGAAAGTCAATGGACTCAATAGCCCATTTTTCTCCAATTTGTTGATCCTATCTTCTGCTATATGACCTAATCTCAGGTGCCATAGATATCTATCGTTTGGACTATCCCTAGGTCGTTTGGCATTCACATTTTGCTCGATAGTTAGAATAGATACATCAATATGTAGCTGATAAAGACCATTAATAAGGAAACCATTTGCAATTTTATTTCTTTCATAAAGAATATTACAATGGTCCTTAAGAAAATAATCACATAGCCTTCTAGTGCTAAGCATGAAACAGAAATCAAATTCCTGCTTGCAGGTACATAATAAC
>QRFJ01000333.1:0-62576 GCA_006176705.1 Cocos nucifera
AGCCAAGAAAGACCTTGTTTGAACTCCATCATTGGGCCACCATCTAAGGAGAGTTTTAAAGAGATTCTAAAATGAATTTAGAATCCGGATGATGTCATCCCATCATCAGATTTAGATCTAATTGCACAAAAAAGGCCGTTGATTGATCAGGATGAGTGGCACTCATGGCACCAGTAAGTCTATATAAATCCTGTCTGTGCTAGAATATTAGAGCTTCTGCCCCCTTAGCCCAATGCTATAAAGCTTTCTTTCCTCCTTCTCTATGCCACCTCCTAGTCCTCTCTCTCCTCTTCCCCATGCCTAAAAGTTATTGGGTCTAATTAGTGCGATCCAAGAAAGTTGAAAAGCGAACAGGAAAGGAAGAAGGCAGCACTATTGCCCAAGAGACAAACCCGGGGTTCTTCCAAAGAGTTTTTGAAGACTACAAGACAGATTAGAATTATTTGGAAGTATGATTGAGAAGAAGAAGATCTCAAGATTCTACTCGATGGATATTGGTAGGAGCTAGGACGCTTGCGTGGCTACACCAGAACCTTAGCAAACATTTAGATCATCATAGGATAAATTGCGATCACATCTATCCAAACTAAAACAAAACAGCCATGATCAACAAGCAACATCCCAAAAACTAAAGATAAAACACAAATTCTATTCTACCCATATTTTTCACTCATAAAATCCCAAATAGAACCAATCTCAAACAAAATACTTAACAAAAACACGCAGCCGCGCTCTCAAAAACATAAACCCAGCGAAAAAATCAAACAACCTGAATCCAGACCACCTCTCTATACGAAACCCGATTTTATTACCAAAATCATTCTACAATTAGATCCTAATACAGATAACCTGAGAAAAATGAACGCCACCACCATACGACACAACCGAAATCGAACAAACGCACTCACTTAAATCACCACCCCATTCACGCCAACTGGACCACCAGCACACACGTAATCAGCAGCACAGCATAACACACATACACCCAAAGCAAACAACTATCTAAAATCAGACCTCAAAAATTTACAGACTTGTATATCAGCTAGCTCTGCACCGATCGCACTCATAAACACATTATCACAGAATAAAATATTAGATGTACACACTAGATGATCGAGTAAGACATAGCAACAAACACTACAAATTCAAACAAAATTCTTAACAATATAAATAACTCCCCTCAGACTCTAAGACCTGTATTACTCGAGAAAGTGCAGACTTATGACTAAAAATTCTATACAGAGAGCAATATAACAACCAACATCTGAATTCCTACTAGTAATAAACTAACAGACATCAAAAGCCACAACATCAGTCTTATATGCATCATCAAATTATAATAATTAATTAATTATAATTCTTAAATCTCTCCTATTATATTTATTATTTTTTGATAATATTGAAAACAAAATACATCTAATAAATCTAATCTTAGCAAAATAGAAAAGAAAATACTAATCATTAAATTTTCCACATCATCCGAGAATCAACGACTGTAGAGATAGAGACAAACTCGATCTTAACACACTAAGACATTACGTCGTAGAAATCTAGTTAAACCAAAATTATCCTAGAATCACTAAAACTTTATCAATTTGTAATATCGACAAATCTAAAAATCTCCCATCATTATGTTATACCAGATGGTCTATGAGATCCCAAACTTATCCAGAAAAAAATCACAAATCCAAAAGATACAATAAACAGCCGCACCACATCAGACTATAAATAATAAATAGAGATGCTCTGCCAAAAAATAATATTTTTAGTAGAGAAACTTAAATCATCTTCTAACCCAATCGACACCCTCACCAATATCGAATGCTAAGAATCTAACTAACCGATTTGCTACGCAGAGTTTCTAGTCCACATACGAACGAACTATGGATTGCATTAAGCATCCTCTTTGGCAAAATACCCCGAATCACACTACAGAACAACAAAAGGTCAGAGTTTAAACACCCCCCCCCTCCTCCCCATTTCGAATTGGAGAGTGTTCTTATGAGTGGTGCTTATTCATGACTGCACATTTCTGTTAAATATGTGCCTAGAAAGAAAATTAAAGCTGAACATTGTAATAACCAAACTTCTCAAAAAGGGGGCAAATTATAAATTTAACCTAAATATTCCAATTAAAAAAATGGGTTATTTTCCCCTGACCCCAATAAATGCCTGTTAAATGTAAGCGACGTCCTACTAGCATAAACATCTTCCTGCACACCGATATGAACCTTCAAAGTCAACCAAACACCACCACAGCCAAACCCCACCCGCGTATAGATTCAATAATCTCAAAAAATTTTCAAAGGAGTATGAAAAACATTAAAAAGGACAATGCAATAATCATTGGTACTACCCACATTAACAGCTACCCGACCAACAACTACAAAACCAATCACCGAGATGGCGAAGAAGACAAAACATGTCGAAATTATCCCGCAAACGAAAGGTTGGCAACACAAAACTAACCACATCGCTTCTCTTATTTTAGCTAGAGCAAGCCTTAATCTAATGGAGTGTGGAGGGACACCAACCGGAAAAAATAAAGGATTAACCCACGTACCCCTACTAGGAGAAAAACAAAGACGGGGCAGAAAGGCCCCAAACCACTGAAAGCAGACAAAACCCAACCATCGAGTCAGTCGCATTCATAAGAGAATCCATTAACCTCTCTCGTCAAACCCATGACTGAATTCCCGACTGCCCACTAAAAATAATACACACGTATAGTAAGTATCGTTCTGATTCAAGTTGACCTCTGGGAGTCGGCATCTCGGTCGGTTCACCTTGAGGCATGTACCTATACAGCTCGAAAATGGAAACTGAGCAACCACCACGCATACTATAACCATCATGTATCTCTAGGACCCACACGCCGAAACCACCTAAAAAGATCAGAGCATGATTCTGCCGGCAGTTAAATCAGCCGATGTCTCAACTTCCTAAAGGAACTAAGCCCACAGATGCCACAATCAAGAACATGACGCAATACTAATCTAAACCCCCTCCGTGGTAGGAGGAGCAGAACCCCTATGGATAATCATCGAGAAATCCCCCAAATTCCCAGAGTCCATCCCAAATGCCCAGATGAAATCACACATAAAAGCAAAACCGCAAAGCTTCTAAATCTTTTAGGAATTTTCTGCACATCGGGGACTCGGAAAATCGAGATGATTACATCAATATGACGGAAACCTAAAAGCCGGGTTGCCAGTTCAACCTTAAAAACCCCTAAAATCTGATGGGGCTCAAGATAGAAGAACTTCAATACAAAAAGCAATAGGGATAGCACCTACCACACCCAACACGGGATTCCATTCAGGCTCTGATTGGATTGCCACCATATACTGCTAGGTGTCACTGGTGGATTTGGGAGCAATTAGAATGATTTAGATGATCGATCATTCTAGCTATTCGAATCAAAGAGTTCTGATCCATCCAAAGAGTTTCGATGATGTCGATGATAGAGATCATGACATATCCATTACCATACAGAACTGAACCTAACTGGGTCATACAAATAAGGTTTTGAATTGGTGATTATCAATTGAACTGATCTAGTTCAATTGATCTAATGAGATTCAATTAGGTTCAAAGGAAATCGTGCTAGCACTCGATTGACCTAACGTTCTTCTTTTTGCTATCATAAATAAGTTGTCGTCGAGTCAAAGGAGTTTGTGCTCAATTAGAAGCCTTCATATGGTCTGACTGGAGTTGCTCCAAGTCAAAAAGGTTGTCTTATTTTGTAAACATTACCTACCATTTTTGGTCACCTGCCATTCTTGTTCTTTGACTTTGTCAAAAGTCTACCTTTTGGTCAAACACCATTGATACTTGACTTTTCCACATGTCATGCACCTATTGAGAGTTGGTGGGGCTTGTCCCCCTATCAGAACCTGGCAAGGAGGAGGGCGCACGCCACCTGGCGTGTGCCCAAGTGGAGGCGCTAGGAGTCCCTGTGAGGACTCCATCTTCCTTTTTGGATCCAATTTAGAGTTCTCTAAGAACAACTTTGACTGTCTTGGCGCCCTCTAAGGAGGGATCGGGGACTCTATTCCACCAATCAGATTTAGATCTGATTTCACAAAGGGTTGTGATGGTTGAAGAAAGGAGTTGGATCACAGGTATCTATAAATAAACCTGCCCCAACTCAAAGTATTAAATAATTGAGATCCAAACCCCAAGGCTTTTCTCCTCTCCTCCTCCATGCCAAAGAATCTTCTCCTCTCCTCTCCATGTCCAAAAAGGTTTTGGACCTTGGTTGGTGCAATCTAGATAAAGAAAAGGGAGGGAAAGCTAGAAGGCTACACTGCTGCAAAGGACGACTGTGATCTTCAAAAGGAGTTTTGAAGATCCCCAGATCTAATCTGATTTTTGGAGACGTGATAGAGAAGAAGAGGATCTCAGATCAGCCAAGTGATACCGATAGAGGTCAGGCACTTGCATGCTAGTCCAGAACCTTCTGCTGCAAACAGGATCTCAACGGGTAATAGGATTCCATATCAGTAAATTAAATGATTTAATTTATTAAATTTATTTTATTTTAAAATAATAATAATCAGATCGAAATATTCCAAATTCTAATCTAGGATCAAAGAAAAATTTTTTTGAAATATATCTCTTAAATCCGATCAGATCTGAACAACCTGACCGAAAATCAGGATTTTCTCACATTCGTCCTTAATCAAAATCTAAAACTTATTTTCATAAAACCCAAGATCCAAACCCAGATTTCATATACATATTTGTTTATGAACCTTAAACTTAATTAAAATTAAGATTATGAAAATATTAGACTAAAGGGGAGAATTTTTAGATCTAAGACATATTCATAAAATTGTTTGGCTGGGTAGCTTAATTAGTTACGGTTATCAAACCGAATCAAGATTAATTAGATGGGATCAAGAGTGCTTAAATGACCAGCCTAATAGGATTATCTAGTCAAGGCGAGTCACATGAGTTATTGATCAAGTTATACTAATAACTCATGGTTAGATCTGATGTGGCTAATCGATATTCTAGCTCAATAATTTGGTGGTCTAAGGTAAGTTGGCAGATAAGATCGACTAATTTTTAATAGAAGCTACGCGATCGATGCGTTGTCAAGTTAATGGCATATCCCATCATCGGTCTCACTTACTAGCCTATGTCAGCTTGTCTATCTAAGGTGGCTAACAATCGAGCTAATCCATGCCACTAGTTAGTCAGAATAATTATCGCTAGTCAAGTCAAGTTTAAAGAGACCTAATCAAATCTTCCTAGAAAAAATTAATCTAGATCTTCCCCATTGTAAATGTGTGGCCTCTTGGGTTGATTATTCTCGGCTGTCATATGTCAGTTTGCACGAAAAGATCAACCATATCTTCAGGCATGATGCTATGGGCCTTAAGGAGGATTGGACTGAAATTCCAATATGATTAGAGATCCAATTAGGAGTCCAATCTATCAAATGGGGGCGATTAACTAAGAGTGGATCAAATTTGGCATTGGTGAATTCATGAATTAGGACAAGCTGGGTGCACCATGATTAGAGAATCATTGGATAGAGTTTTTACTCATTGTAACATCATCAATAACTATTAGTGAGGTGATGAGTCCGTTTGTGGATTGCACCATCTACTAAAAATTAGTAATCGTGGAATTCCAAATCTCTATAGAGAAAGTGTAGAGATTCACAAAAATAGTGGGAGCTAATTGTTAGATATGTGCGCCCCAGAAGCCAGAATTGGCTAACACTTGTAATACACATTTAAGGGCAAAATTATAATTTTAACTATAAATAATACAATGGATTATTTTCTATCACAGTGTGTATTTGAAAGTGTCTGTGATACATCCCTTGAGTTAATGGTAATGATAGTTCATATTTTCAAGAGTTGAAAATTTAAAACATGAATTTTCATTATTAACTCATAAAATATTTTCGACCGTCGGATCATCATGAGGATGGTGATTGATCCAAAAGATTGGTGTACGATCACTTCTTTAGGATAGATGAGTCTTGAGTCTATAGTGTAGAGACACCAGAGCGAGAGTATAAGTACTCGTTAGAGAACGAGAGCACTGAGCATGACCACTTTGAGCAGTCATGAGGAAGTCTACCTTCTCGTCAATGACTGGCTCAAAGCTACAGTGGTATGTCTGGTTCATTGATCTGAGGTGCATCGATAGTTCACCTTGAGGGTGTTATAGTTTGACTACACCATAACTCGATCTCCTAGCCATTCAAAATCTTGAGGTATATGTTGGCTATAGCATGTTCATTGTAGGAATTGGAATGCACCAATAGAAGATCTATCTACCTCGATAGATAAGGAGCAGTCCTATGATGATCATGAGAATCAAGTCCATAAGCCCATGGCCATTGCAGAGTACAATGATAAAATGAGTTTTTATTAGAATTTTCACATCGGACTTGAATCGAATGATTAATTCATATGACGAAAATTAGGGATTGATGAGATCACCTCAACCCTAATCCAATCGGAGCTCAAGATAGAGAAACTTAATCACATAGGTAACTGCACTGAGAGATTCATTTTTAGTTTTGATGGGTTACCACTATATGCTGCTGAAGAAAAATCCTGATTTTCTGGATTAGGTTCATTCAGATCTGATCGGATCAAGAGATATATTTCAAAATTTTTTTTTTGATCCCAATCAGATCTAGAATGTTTCAAATCTAATTCTTATTATTCTAATAATAAAAATAAAATCTAAATAAATTAAATCAAATTTAATTTACCTTGATGTTGGGTAATTCTATTACCCATTGAGATCCTGTATGCAGCAGAAGGTTCTGGATCTAGCCATACAAGTGCCTAGCCTCTACTAGTATCCAGTTAGGTTGGATCTAGAGATCCTCTTCTTCTCTATCACGTCTCCAAAAATCAGATCTGAATCTGATCTAGAGGATCTTCAAAATACCTTTTGAAGATCAGTAGTCGTCCTTTGCAGTAGTGCAGCCTTCTAGCTTTCAGTCGCCTTTCTCTCGTCTGGATTGCACCAACCAAGAATCCTAACCTCCTTGGACATGGAGAGGAGAGGGAGAAGGTGGGTTTGGCATGGAGGAAGAGGGGAGAGGAGGTCTTGGGGTGTGGGAATTGAATTCCTTTCCAATTCTAATTTGAGTTGGGCGCAGGGTCTTATTTATAGACTAAGCGTGATCCAACTCCTCTTCTTCCCAACCAATCACAACCCTTTGTGAAATTAGATCTAAATCTGATTGGTGGGAATAGAGTCCCCTGGATTCCTTCTTAGATGGTGCCTAAGACTAGTCAAAGTTGGTTCTTAGGAGAACTGATGCGTGCTAATTTATAGCTATGGCAAGTGCACCAGTCGATCAAGTAATAAAGTGAATGAGTAGAGTATCGTCCCTAGAGGATTGGAAAATAAGTACTGAAAAGCTCTTTCCTATGCTTTATTTAGAAGATCGATTTATGAGAATAAGAAATTAAAAAATAAAAAAAATAATTAAAAATTTTTAATTAAATAGAGAGAGTGTAAATTATTAGGGTTTTAAATTCAAGAGCAATGGATTACTAAGGCAATCGGTTCACCTACTCAGTCAATACAATATTCAGATTTTTAGATTAATTTTATTTCATGTGACGGTGGAGTCTCCTAATTTATTCACTACCCTTTGGTCCAGGCATAGCAAAACTATTAATATTTATTAATTATCCTTTGGTCCAGGTGTAATTTAAATAAATATTAATGCATTAGGTTTTGTGAAACCCTCTAATTAAAATACGCTGCGTCCAAAGCGCACTAAAATTCCCGCATGCATATGAATTCTAATTTGATTCATAATACAAGGTATATAATCAAGAAGCATTAACATAGATGTACTTGGTCCGTAACATCTATGTTCATCAGATCAATTAGAAGATGGCCAGTAATCTAAAAGCATTAAGATCAGATTTATATACTCCTCATGAATAAAATTTAAAAATAAATCATACTGAATATTGCATCAAAAGAGTGGCTACACCTTAGCCTTAGTAAAATAAAATTTAGTTCATGATAACAAATTCAAAAATAGTAAATAAAATAAAAAGCATAGAGAAATTAGACTGTTTGATTGCTGAAATTGATTGTCTCCTGCTCTTGATGTGGAGAACTTGGCGAAGAAGAAGAGGCTCCTTGATCGATGTCTTGATCGTCGAAAAAAATCAAAAATCCTTTTTGATTTTCTCATAAATCACTTTTTTTTTATCTCTCTCCTCTCTCTTTCTCTCTCTCTTTCTCCCTCTCTCTCTTCTCCCCCTCTCTCTTTGTCTCTCTCTTTTTTTCTTTTTTTTTCACGGCAACACTGGGTTTTTTTTTATAGATGAAGAGTTTTGATTTCCCCCAAAATCCATCAAAAACTAGGTTTAAGACTCCCAAAATAATTTCAAACTAAGATCTGGATAATTCTGGCCGTCCGATGTTGATCAAACGTTCCAAAAACCACTCAAAAAGCCCTTAAAATGACCCAGATCAAGTCGGATTTAATATCAGCCATTGGATCACCGTTGGATCAAATCTGGGCCGTCCGATCGCGTTGAAAGAAGGCCTTCAGATCTATAGTTTAACGTCGGGATGAATCTCAGCCATTGGATCTCGATCGGGAGCTGTGGATGCCGTCCATCAGCGCCTTCTTCTCGTTCATCCGATCAAGCTTCAGTGAAAACCGCCCGTTAGATCAACCAGAATTCTCAAATTGCCCTCCATGGACCATGCGCAAGCTCGGTGTTGCATGGACCGCCGACCACCATTCTTCAACCAATCAGCGTGCTTCTTATGAAATTCCCGAATTATCCTTTCAGATGGTCCACCGTGCGCCCGCGAAAAATGCTGACGTCAGCGTTGCATCGGCATTTTTTTTTTTTTTTGAAATTCAATTCTGGGCTCGTTTGAAGTCCGTTTTGCCTGAAATTTTTTTCATCTGAACCAGAAAAATGAGCTCTTCACATTGGTGGCCTTCTTTCCTACATAAGATTAATAAAAGTATCAATTTATAATAAAATAGATTAATTTATTTTATAATTTAATACTTTTATTAGTATATTTTTACCACTTATCAAGAACTCTAATCGAAATCCAAAAAGGGGATGGAGTCCCTATCCAACAGGGACTCCTAGGAACCTCCAACTTGGGCACACGCCAAGGGTGGCGTGCGCCTTCCTCCTTGCTAGGTTCTGGCAGGGGGACAAGCCCCCACCAGCTCTCCAATAGGTGCATGACACGTGGATAGAAGTCAAAGTGTCAATGGTCAATATTTGACCAGTCAAAGGTTAACTTCTGACCAAAGTCAAAGGACGAAAAATGGTAGGTGACCAAAAATGATAGGTATTGTCTTACAAAATAAGACAACCCTTTTTTGATCTGGATAGACTCCAGTCAGATCAGGTGAAGGCCTCTGAATGAGCACAAACTTCTTTGGCTCAGTCAGGACAACTATTTATGATAGCAAAAGAAGAACGTTAGGTTCAATCGAGTGCTAGCATGATTTTCTTGAACCTAATTGAATCTCATTCAGATCAATTGAACTGGATCAGTTCAATTGATGATCACTAAATTCAAACCCTTATTTGTGTGACCCAGTTAGGTTCAGTTCTGTATGTAATGGGATATGTCATGATCTCTATCATCGACATCATCGAAACTCCTTTCGATGGATCAGAACTCTTCTGATTCGAACAGCTAGAATGATCGATCATCTAAATCATTCTAATTACTCCCAAAATCCACCAGTGACACCTAGCAGTATATGGTGGCAACCCATCAGAGCTGAATGCGAACCTCTTAGTGCAGCTACCTGTGTGATTAAGTTCTTCTATCTTGAGCCCCGATCAGATTAGGGTTAAGGTAAACTCATCAAACCCTAGTTTCTGTCATATGATGTAATCATTCGATTCAAGTTCAATATGAAAATCTAGATAGAAACTCTTTCTATTATTTCACTCTACCATGGCCATGGGCTTCTGGACTTGATTCTCATGATCATCATAGGGCTGCTCCTCTACCACCGAGGTAGATAGATTCCATCTTGATGCATCCAGTTCCTACAATGAACATGTCATAGCCAACATACACCTCAGGATTCCGTATGGCTAGGAGACCAAGTAATGGTGTAGTCAAACTATAACACCCTCAAGGTGAACTGTCGATGCATCTTAGGTCAAAGAATCAGACACACTACTGCAGCATCGAGTCAGTCATTGACGAGAAGGTAGACTCCCTAATGACTACTCGAGATGGTCACGCTCAGTGCCCTCGTTCTCTAACGAGTACCTATACTCTCACTCCGGTGTCTCCACACCGTAGACTCAAAACTCATCTACTAAAGAGAAGCGATTGTACACCAACCTTCTAGATCAATCACCATCCTCATGATGATCCTATGGTCGGGAGCATTTTATGAGTTAATAATGATTATTTATGTCTTAAATTTTCAACTCTTGAAAACATGAATTATCATTACCATTAACTCAAAGGATGTATCACAGATACTAAATATACATATGTGATAGAAAATAACACTTTTTATTAATTATAGTCATAATTATAATTTTGCCCCTAGAAGTGTATTACAAGTATCAGTCAATTTTGGCTTCTAGGGCACATATATCTAACAGCTGCTAGGTGTCACTAGTGGATTTTGAGAGCAATTAGAATAATTTGGATGATCGATCATACTAGTTGTCTGAATTAGAAAAGTTCTGATCCATCAGAAGGTATTTTGATGATTGTAATGATAGAGATCATGACATATCCCATTACCATACGAAACTAAACCTAACTGGGTCATACAAATAAGGATTTGGATTTAGATATCATCAATTGGACTAATCCAGTTTAATTGATTTGAATAAGATTCAATTAGGTTCAAGAAAATCGTGCTAACACACGATTGAGCCTGATATTCTCCTTCAACAATCATTAAAAGTTGTCTTGACTAAGCCAAATATATTTGGGCTCTCTCAAAAACCTTTACTTGATCTGACTGAAGCTTGTCCAGGTCAAAAAAGTGTTGTCTTAATTTATAAGATAAATTTGAGACAATACCTACCATTTTTCGTCACTTGCTAAATCTTGTTCGTTGACTTTGGTCAAACATTGACCTTTGACACTTAGACAACTGCCTATGTGTCATGCACACATAGGAGAGTAGATGGAGCTTTGTCCCTCTACTAAAAGGAAGAAAGGGAGGGGGTGCATGCCTAGGGAGGCATGTGCCCAAGGAGGATAAAGATTGGAGTCCCATATGCATGGGACTCCAGTTGCTTCATGCTCTCTACTTGGGTGGTGCCAAAGACTCTTCTTTGACCAGTCTTGGCGCCATCTAAGGAGGTTTCTGAGGGACTCTAATCTAATTGAATCAGATGATGTCATCCCATTAATCAAATTTAGATCTGATTGCACAAAGAGCCATGACTGGCTGAGATGATGTGGCACTGCATGGCACAGCAGGGTCTATATAAACCCTGTCTATGCCTAAGTTTAAGAGCTTTTTTGCCCATTGCCCATGCCACATAGCCCCTTTCTCTCCTTCTCCATACCTCCTTCAAATTTTCTCTCTCCTCTCCAAGCCTAAAAGTTTTGGGCTTCAGTTTGGTGCAATCCAAGCAAGAGAAAGGCGACAAGAAAGCAAGAAGGAAGCACTGCTGTAAGAGACAACACCCGATCTTCGAATGATGTTTTGAAGATCTTCAAGATCAGATCTAGAATTGATCTTTGGAGTATAGATTGAGAAGAAAAAGATCTCTAGATCTTGCCCAACTGGATATCGATAGAGATCAGGCGCTTACGTGGCTACATCCAGAACCTCAGGCAAACATCGGGATCATCGCAGGATAATAGGATTACCCATAACAAGATATAAATAAATTAAATTTATTTTATTTTATTTTTATTTTATTTTATTACATCAATAAAATCAGATTTATAGAGTCTCAAATCTAATTTAGATCTAAGAGAAAAGTTTTGAAGTATTTCTTTTGATCTAATCAGATCTGAATGAACCTGACCCAGAAAATAGGATTTTTTCCTTCAACTGATATCAGAGCCAGGTTCCATAATTATTTAGATCTAATTTTAATATAATTTTGATTTAATAATTAAATAATTTTAGATATTACATTAGATATGATTAGATTTGAAATTAAAAATTAAAAAAATTAAATAATCTGGATCTAAGATGTATGAGATGCATGATTAGACTAGGAGTAGAATTGTTCTATGTATAGTCTAGGATGATCATAGTTTTAATTTGATTAATTAAAATTTTTGATCTATTTATTTACTATTTTTTAATATTATAAATTTTATAATTAGATTTAAAAAATAAAAAATAAATTTATTTAATTTTGTTCATATGAGATATGATAGATGCATGTTTAGACTAATGTAGAATAGTTCTACAAAGTTGTCTAGAATAAATTTAATTTGACATGATCAAATATAAATTATATTTTTTAGATATTTATGAAATAATTTAGATCTAAAAATATGCATGATATGATACATGAGATGTATGCAAAACATAATTTTAAGTTAGATCAATTATATATATATGATATATATGTAGATCTAACTAGTTTTGTAGATTCATCATATTTCTGATTAAGGCGTTCCCTTGGCCGTTCAATCATAAGAACAAAGAAGGATTTAAAGGCCCACTCCTTCCATTTGATGGAGTGTTCTTATGATGTGTAGGGGTGCTGCATGTTCATCCTTAATCAAAAATTAAAAACTTATTTTCTGCAAAACACTAGATCCTGATATTCTAGGATTTTATTTA
This sequence comes from Cocos nucifera, assembly GCA_006176705.1. NCBI lineage: Eukaryota > Viridiplantae > Streptophyta > Magnoliopsida > Arecales > Arecaceae > Cocos > Cocos nucifera. The sequence continues at coordinate 12,788 of QRFJ01000333.1, forward strand.
CATGTTTTATTTATGAACCCTAAATTTAATTAAGAATTAAGATTATGAAATATATTAGATCTAAAATTAAGAAGTTTTAGATCTAAGACATATTCATAAAATTGGGTTCGGGCTTGGGTAGCTCAACTAGGTCTAGTGGTTGATCAAATCGAATCAAGAGTCGGTTAGATGGGATCAAGAGTGTTTAAATTGACCAGCCTAATAGGATTAAGTCTGGGTTAAGGTCAAGTCACATGAGTGATCGATCAAGTTAAGATCTAATTAGGCTCAGAGGTTAGAGTTTGGATTGTAGGCTAACTTGATTGGTTCTAGCTCAACAATTTGGTATCTAAGGTAAGTTTGGTAGATACGATCGACTGATTTTTAATTGGGAGCTATTCGGCTCGAATGCGTTCTTATCGAGTTAGTGGCATATCCCTTCCACTGGTCTCACTTATCTAACCATATTTGTCGGCTCAGTCTTGATCTTAGGTGGCTAATAATCCAAGCTAACCCATGCCACTAGGTTGGTCATAATGGTTATGACTATGTCAAGTCAAGTTTAAAGAGATCTAAATCAAATCTTCCTAAGAAAATATTAAGTCTAAGGTCTTCCACCATTGTACATGTGCGGGCCCTTTCTAAGGTTGATTGTTCTTAACTGGTCACAGTGGTTTAGTTGCACCATGAGGATGCAACCATGTCTATTAGTTATTGGATGCTATGGGCTGGAGGATGGATTGGACTTAATATTCTAGATATGGTGAGAGACCCAATTAGGAATCCAATCTATGCAAATAGTGGGTCTAACTTAACTAAGGGATGAATCAATATTCCAGGCATGATGAGATTCATGAATTAGAGACCAAGCGTGGGTGCACCATGATTAGAGAATCATTGAACAAGAGTTGTTCACTCATTGGCTAACCCATCATCAATAACTGTTAGGTGAGGTGATGAGTCAGTTGGTCGGACTACACCACCTACTATTAATCATTAATCATGAAGATTTTCACATCTCTATAGAGGGAGTGTAGGAATCTAAGAAAATAGTGAAAGCTAATTTGTTTGAAAATCAAAATCCTAAATAAATTGGTCAAGTCTTAATTATAAAATCTAACTAGAAACTTTGACTCTCTACAGAAAAATGTCTGCATCCAATCCACTAGCCTATATCCTGGACACCCATAGACTGATCGGACCTAATTACAAGGATTGGCTTCGAAACTTCAAAATTATTTTGGGTTCTGAGAAATTAACTCATGTATTGGACCAGGATCCCCCCACCTTACCAGCCCGTCCGTCCGCTGGATAGAGAGCGTCTCTTAATAAATGGATGGATGAAGATAACAAGATCAGATAGTACATGTTGGGCTCAATGTCTAATGAGCTTCAGCACCAACATGAAGATATCAAGACTGCCCATCAAATCTTGACTCACCTATAAGAGTTGTTTGGTGAACAGAGTCGTGCAGCTAAGTATCAGGTCATTAAATAACTTTTTAAAACTAAAATGCATGATGGGCAGTCAGTCCAAGATCATTATCTGATGATGATCAAGGACTTGGAAGAGCTTGAGAAGCTCGAAGTAAAGTTAGATCAGGATCTATAGAATGACATAATTCTGCAATCCTGGACTGATGCATATGGGTAGTTCATCATGAACTATCATATGCATAAACTTTAGAGTACTCTGGCAAAACTTATGAACATGCTGGTTACCGCTAAGCTTTCTATGAAAGATTCTAAAAGCTCAGTACTTGCTATGGAATGTACTTCTTCCAATAGAAAGTCTTTTGGAAAGAAGAAGAAGTCTATGAAAAGGGAAAAGATGGAAGGTGGAAAGAAGAAAAAGGCAGAGCTAAAGAAGAAGGTCGCTGATAAAGAAAAGTATTTTCATTATAACACAGATGGCCACTGAAAGTAGAACTATCCTATATATCTGACCACCCTAAAGAATAAGGAGACAGGTCCTTCTGGAGGTATGCTCGTTATTGAATCTAACCTTACGATTTCTTCTGCATCTAGTTGGATGCTTGACTCTAATTCTAGTACTCATTTGTGCACTTTCATGCAGGATTTTGAGGATAGCAGGAGGCTGAGGGATGGTTAGATGATCCTACGTGTTGAAAATGGAGCAAGAGTTGTTGTAGCCATGAGAACCTATCCTTATCGACTACCGTTTGACTTAGATTTAATAGTTAAGGATAGTTACTATATGCCTGCTGTAAGCAGAAATTTGATTTTTGTTTCATGTGTAGCACAAGAAGGCTATGTAATTAGTTTTCTTAAGGATCATTGTAATATTCTTTATGAAAGAAATAAAATTCAAGTAGTTTTCTCATTAACGATCTCTATCAGTTATATATTGATGTATCTATCTTTAATATCGAGCAAAATATGAATGCCATAAGATCAAAATAACCTAGGGATAATCCAAACGATAGGTATCTATGGCACCTAAGGCTAGATTATATAGCAGAAGATAGGGTTAACAAATTAGAGAAAATCAAACTATTGAGTTTGTTGACTTCCGAGTCATATCCAATTTATGAATCATGTCTTCATGGCAAAATGACTAAGGTCCCTTTTGTAGGACATGGGGAAAGGGCCACGAATCTACTTGCCCTAGTACATACTAATATGTGCGGCCCATTTGATGTGCTGGCTAGAGGCAACTTTGTCTACTTCATGATCTTTATCGATGATTTATCTCGATATGGGTACGTGTATCTTATAAGACACAAGTCTGAAGCTTTTAAAAAGTTCAAGGAATTCAGATATGAAGTAGAAAAGCAAACTGAAAAACTCATTAAAGTTCTTTGATCAGATCGAGGAGGTGAATACCTTAGTCGAAAATTTCTTGACTATCTCAAACAAAATGGCATAATCTCTCAATGGACTCCACCTAGAATACCTCAACTCAATAGAGTTTTAGAATGGAGGAATCAGACCGTATTAGATATGGTTCGATCCATGATGAGCTTCACAAACCTTCCTGATTTTTTTTGGAGACATAGTCCATTAATGGCTACATATATACTGAATAAGATTTTCTCTAAAACCATTCCTACCACACCGTATGAGATATGGCATGATAAAAACCAAGTCTGAGTCATCTCAGAATTTGGGGTTATCCGGCTCATGTCAAAGATAATAAATGGACAAGTTAGAGTATAGGTCCTTTAGAGCTCGATTTATAGGATATCCTAAAGAGTCATTAGGATATTATTTCTACATTTCAGAAGACCATAATGTAATTATGAGTCGGCATGCCATCTTTCTTGAAAAATAGTTTATTCAAGATAGTGACATTGGAAAGCAGATCAAGTTTGAGGAGAAAGTCTCATAAGAGCAATGAGCTAAGGATCCCATGGAATCAAATCAGGTTGAGCCAATATAATTACTACCTCTTCCACCTCGTAGATCGAAAAGGATTTTCCGTCCCCCTAAGAGGTACATAGGTACTATTTCAGAGGAAGTAGAGGAAATGTTCCTCGTAGGTAATGGGGTTCATGGTGATGATCCCAAAATCTATGACGAGGTGATATCAGATATCGACTCTAAAAAATGGTTAGAGGTAATGAAGTCAGAAATTGACTCGATGCACTCAAACCAAGTCTGGACCTTGGTAGATCCACCAGAAGGTATAGTACCTATTGAGTGTAAATGGATCTACAAAAGAAAGATTGGTGTAGATAGAAATATGGAGACATTCAAAGCTAGATTAGTGGCAAAAGGATATAGTCAGCGCGAAGGCATTGACTATCAGGACACCTTTTCGCCAATAGCTTTGCTAAAGTCTATCCGCACATTGCTTGCTATTGTAGTCTATTTCAATTATGAAATATGATAAATAGATGTGAAAATAGCATTCTTAAATGGATACCTTGAGGAAGATATCTATAAGGAACAACCGCTAGGTTTCACATCCAATGATGCTGATCACAAAGTATGCAAGTTGCAAAGATCCATATATGGACTTAAGCAAGCATCTCAGAGCTGGAATACTCATTTTAATGATGTGATCAAATTATTTGATTTCATCAAAAATGAGGAGGAACCATGTGTTTTCAAAAATGTTAGTGGGAGTGCTATTATCTTCCTCGTACTGTACGTGGATGATATCCTCCTTATTGGGAATGATATTCCTGTGTTGACCATAGTTAAAATGTGGTTATCAAAAGAATTCTCCATGAAAGACCTAGAAAAAGCATCCTTTATTCTAGGAATTAAGGTCTATAGAGATAGACTGAGTAGGATGCTAAGTCTTTCACAGAAGATGTACATAGAGGAAGTGCTAAACAGGTTTAGCATGGAAAACTCCAAAAGGATTTTGGTACCTTTCAGACATGGCATTCATCTCTCCAAGAAGATGTGCCCTAGCATACTTGAGGAGATAGAACACATGAGCAAGATCTCTTATGCTTCAGCAATAGGGAGCCTCATATATGCCATATTATGTACATGATCTGATATAGCCTATGCTGTGAGTGTCACGAGCAGATATCAGTCGAATCCAGATGAAGAACACTGGACTTTTGTGAAATGTATCCTTGAGTACTTGAGAAGAACTAAGGATATGTTGTTGGTTTTTGGTAATGGAGAACTCCAAGTCTAGGGGTATACAGACTTGGATTTATGTTTGATATAGATGATTGAAAGTTGACATGTGGGAGTCTGTTTGTATGTAATGGTGGTGCTGTCAGTTGAAAAAGTTTCAAGCAGACAGTGATAGCAAATTTCACCATGGAAGTAGAGTACATCGTTGCATCAGAAGCTACGAAGGAGGCATTTTGGTACAAAAAATTTGTTATAGAAATTAGAGTGATGCCATCAGATGCCATTCCATTCTACTATGATAACAATGGCACCATAGCCCTTGCTAAGGAACCAAGGTCTCACCAGAAATCCAAGCACATCGAGCGGCGATACCACCTCATTCGCGATTACCTCGAGATGGGTTATGTCGAGATCAAGAGAGTCAACTCCACAGACAATGCGGCAGACCCACTCATAAAGCCATTGAGCTAGTAGAAGATCGAAACCCACCTTGAGAAGATGGAACTTAGAATTGTAGCCAATTGGCTTTAGGTTAAGTTGGAGTTTGTTAGATATGTGTGCCCTAGAAGCCAGAATTGGCTAACCCTTGTAATACACATCTAAGGACAAAATTATAATTTTAACTATAAATAATAAAATGAGTTATTTTCTATCATAGTGTGTATTTAAAAGTGTCGGTGATACATCCATTGAGTTAATGATAATGATAGTTCATATTTTCAAGAGTTGAAAATTTAAGACATGAATTTTCATTATTAACTCATAAAATGCTCCCAACTGTAGGATCATCATGAGGATGGTGATTATTCTGAAAGGTTGGTATATGATCACTTCTTTAGGAAAGATGAGTCTTGAGTCTACGGTGTAGAAACATCAGAATGAGAGTACAGGTACTCATTATAGAATGACGGCACTGAGCGTGACCACCTCGATAATCATGAGGAAGTCTACCTTCTCATCAATGACTAGCTCGAAGCTGTAGTGATGTGTCTGATTCTTTGACCTAAGGTGCATCGATAGTTCACCTTGAGGGTGTTATAGTTTGACTACACCATAACTCGATCTCCTAGCCATTCAAAATTCTGAGGTGTATGTTGGCTACGACATGTTCATTGTAGGAATTGGATTGCACCAATAGGAGATCTATCTACCTCGATAGATGAGGAGCATCCCTATGATGATCATGAGAATCAAGTTCATAAGCCCATGGCCATGGTAGAGTGAAATGATAGAAAGAATTTCTATTAGAGTTTTCACATTGGACTTGAATCGAATGATTAATTCATATGATGGAAATTAGGGATTGATGAGATCACCTTAATCCTAATCTGATCGGGGCTCAAGATAGAGAAACTTAATCACATAGGTAACTGCACTGAGACATTCATTTTCAGTTCTGATGGATTACCACCATATGCTGCTAGGTATCACTGATAAATTTTGGGAGCAATTAGAATGATTTGGATGATCGATTATACTAGTTGTCTGAATCAGAAAAGTTCTGATCTATCAAAAGGTATTTCGATGATGGCAATGATAGAGATCATGATATATCCCATTACCATATGACATTGAACCTAACTAGGTTACACAAACAAGGGTTTAGATCTAGATATCATCAATTGGACTAACCCAATTGAATTGATTTGAATAAGATTCAATTAGGTTCACAAAAATCGTGTTAGCACACGATTGAGCCCGATATTCTCCTTCAACAATCATTAAAAATTGTCTTGACTGAGCCAAATTTATTTGGACTCACTTAGAAATATTTACTTGGTCTGACTGAAGTTTGTCTAGGTCAGAAAAGAATTATCTTAATTTATAAGATAAATTTGAGATGACACCTACCTTTTTTTATCACCTGCTAAATCTTATTCTTTGACTTTGGTCAAATATTGATCTTTGACACTTAGACAACTGCCCATGTATCATGCACTCATAGGAGAGTAGATGGAGCTTTGTCCTCCTGCTAAAAGGAGGAAAGGAAGGGGGTGCACACCTAGGAAGGCATGCGCCCAAAGAGGATAAAGATTGGAGTCCCATACGCATGGGACTCTAGTTGCTTCATGCTCTCTACTTGGGTGGCGCCAAAGACTCTTCTTTGACCAATCTTGGCACCACCTAAAGAGGTTTGTGAGGGATTCTAATCTAATTGGATCAGATGATGTCATCCCACTAATCATTTTTAGATCTGATTGCATAAAGAGCCGTGATTGGTCGGAATGATGTGGCACTGCATGGTGCAGTAGGATATATATAAACCCTATCTATGCCTAAGATTGAGAGCTTCTGCCCTTTACCCATGCCACATAGCCACACTCTCTCCTTCTCCATGCCTCCTTTAGATTCTCTCTCTCTTTTGCATGCCCAAAAGTTTTGAACTTCAATTTGGTGCGATCCAAGCAAGAGAAAGACGACAAGAAAGCAAGAAGGCAGCACTGCTGCAAGAGACAACACCCAATCTTCAAAAGGTATTTTGAAGATCTTCAAGATCATATCCAAATCTGATCTTTGGAATATAGATTGAGAAGGAGAAGATCTCCAAATCCCGTCTGAGTGGATATCGGTAGAGGCTAGGCACATGCGTTGCTACATCTAGAACCTCAGGCAAACATCAGGATCATCATAAGGTAATAGGATTATCCATAACAAGGTATAATTAAATTAAATTTTATTTTATTTTATTTTATCAAATCAATAAAATTAGATTTGAAGAGTCTCAGATTTAATTTGGATCTTAGAGGAAAGTTTTGAAATATCTCTTTTGAACTAATCAGATTTGAATGAATCTGACCCAAGAAAGGGTTTTTTCCTTCACTAATTTGTTTAAAAATCAAATCCCTAAATAAATTGGTCAAGTCTTAATTACAAAATCTAACTAAAAATTTTGACTCTCTACAGAAAAAAAAAGATATCTACGTTCAATCCACTAGCTTGTATCCTGGACATCCATAGACTAACCGGACCCAATTACAAGGATTGGCTCTGGAACATCAAAATTATTTTAGGTTCTAAAAAGCTGACTCATGTATTGGATTAGGATCTTCCCACCTTACCAGCTTGTCCATCCGTTGAACAGAGAGTGTCTCTTGAAAAATGGATGGATGAAGATAATAAGACCAAATACTACATATTGGGCTCGATGTCTGATGAGCTTCAGCGTCAACATGAAGATATCAGAACTGTCTGCCAAATATTGGCTCACCTGCAAGAGTTATTTAGTGAACAAAATTGTGTAGCCAAATATCAGGTCACTAAACAACTATTGAAGGCTAAAATATGTGATGGGCAATCAATCCAAGATCATTGTCAGATGATGATCAAAGACTTGAAAGAGCTTGAGAAGCTCAGAGTGAAGTTAGATTAGGATCTACAGAATGATATAATTCTACAATTCTTGACTGATGCATATGGACAGTTCATCATGAACTGCCATATGCATAAACTTCAGAATACTCTAGTCGAGCTTATGAATATGCTGGTTACTGCTGAGCTTTCTATGAAAGATTCTAAATGTTAGATATGTGTGCCCTAGAAGCCAGAATTAGTTGACACTTGTAATACACTTCTAGGGGCAGAATTATAATTTGGACTATAAATAATAAAATAGGTTATTTTCTATTACATATGTGTATTTAGTGTCTGTGATACATCCCTTAAGTTAATGGTAATGATAATTCATATTTTTAGGAATTGAAAATTTAAGACATGAATTTTTTATTTATTAACTCATAAAAGGCTCTTGACCATAGGATCATCATGAGGATGGTGATTGATTCAGAAGGTTAGTGTACAATCGCTTCTTCATAGTAGATGAGTCTTGAGTGTATGGTGCAGAGATACTAGAGCGAGAGTACAGATACTCGTTAGAGAACGAGGGCACTGAGCATGACCATCTTGAGTATTCATAAGGAAGTCTACCTTCTCATCGATGACTGACTCGAAGCTGCAGTGGTGTGTCTGGTTCTTTGATCTGAGGTGCATCGGTAGTTCACCTTGAGGGTGTTATAGTTTGACTACACCATGACTCGATCTCCTAGCCATTTGGAATCCTAAGGTGTATGTTGGTTATAGCATGTTCATTGTAGGAATTGGATTGCACCAAGATGGAATCTATCTACCTCGGTAGAAGATAAGCAGCCCTATGATAATCATGAAAATCAAGTCCATAAGCCCATGGCCATGGCAGAGAGTGAAATAATAGAAAAAGTTTCTATTAAGGTTTTCACATTGGACTTGAATCGAATGATTAAATCATTTGATAAGAATTAGGATTTGACGAGTTCACCTTAACCCTAATCTGATCAGGGCTCAAGATAGAAGAACTTAATCACACAAATAGCTGCACCGAGAGGTTCTTTGTCAGTTTTGATGGATTGCTACCATATACTGCTAGGTGTCATTAGTGGATTATGGGAGCAATTAGAATGATTCAGATGATCGATCATTCTAGTTGTCTAAATCAGAAGAGTTTTGATCCATCGAAAGAAGTTTCGATAATGTCGATGATGGAGATCATGACATATCCCATTACCATACAGAACTGAATCTAACTAGGTCGCACAAACAAGGGTTTAGATTTGGATATCATCAATTGGACTAACCCAGTTCAATTGATTTGAATTAGATTCAATTAGGTTTAAGGAAATCATGCTAGCACACGATTGAGCCTAACATTCTCCTTTTCATTATCATCATCATTAAAAGTTGTCTTGACTGAGCCAAATATGTTTGTGCTCACTCAGATACATTTACCTGGTTTGATTGGAGCTTGTTTAGGTCAAAAAAGGATTGTCTTAATTTATAAGATAAATTTGAGACAACACCTGCCATTTTTCGTCACCTGCTAATTCTTATCCTTTGACTTTGATCAAACATTGACCTTTGACCCTTGGACATCTGCCCATGTGTCATGCACTTATTGGAGAGTAGTAGGGGCTTGTCCCCTTACTGGAATTTAGAAAGAAGGGGGTGCACACCTAGGATGGCATGCACCCATTGATAGGGATGCCTGAAGTCCCATACAGATGAAACTCCAGGTTGCTTCTTGGATTCAAACTAGGTGACCCTTGAAGGAAAATCCTAATTTTTCGAGGTCAGGTTCGTTCAGATCTGATTGAATCGAGAGGCATATTTTAAAAATCACCTCTTAGATCCTAATTAGATCTAACACTTTTCAGATCTGATTTTATGATCTAATGAATAAGAAAATAAAACTAAATTAATTCTGAATTAATTTTACCTTGATTCTGGGTAATCTAATTACCCGTTGATGATCCTACTGAAGCCCTGAGGTTCTGGATCTAGCCACACAAGCGCCTGGCCTCTATCGATATCCACTCCAACTGGATCTAAAGATCTTCTCCTTCTCATTCTTTTCTCCAAAAATTAGATCTGGATCTGATTTGGAGGATCTTCAAAACTTCTTCTGAAAATCATCCATCATCTCTATAGCAGTGCTGTCTTCTTCCTTTTTCGTCAGCCTTTGCTTGCCTGACTCGTACTAATTTGAAGTCCCAACTTCTTTGGATGTGGAGAGGAGGGAGACGGCCAGATGGTGGCATGGAGAAGGGAGAGGGGCAGCCTTGGGGCGTAGCCTGGAAGAGGAGTTCTCAAAAGTGGGTGTAGATAGGGTCTTTTTATAGACTCTACTACGCCATGTAGTGCTGCATCACCTCGATCAATCACATTGCTTCATGCAATCAGATCTAAATCTGATTAGAGGGATGACATTACCTGATCCAATCAGATGAGAGACCTATAGGTTCATTCTTAGATGGCACCTAAGACTGGTCAAAGTAGAAACCCAAGGGCCACCTAAGTAAAAACCAAGAAGCAACCTAGAGTCCCATCCGTATGGGACTCCAGCATCCCTATCCATGGGCACATGCCATCCTTCGCATGCGCCCCCTTCTTTCCAATTTTCAGAGAGGGGACAAGCCCCTATCTGCTCTCCAATAAGTGCATGACACATGGGCAGATGTCCAAGGGTCAAAGGTCAATGTTTGACCAAGTCAAAGTACAAGAATTAGTAGGTGATGGAAAATGGCAGGTGTTGTCTTAAATTTATCTCATAAATTAAGACAACCATTTTCTAACTTGGACAAGCTCCAATCAGACTAGGTAAAGGTATCTGAGTGAGCACAAACTCATTTGGCTCAGTCGAGATAACTTTTATGATAGAAAAAGGAGAACGTTAGGCTCAATCGTGTGCTAGCATGATTTCCTTGAACCTAATTGAATCTTATTCAAATCAATTGAACTGGATTAGTCCAATTGATGATATCCAGATCCAAACCCTTATTTGTGTGATCCAGTTAGGTTCAGTTCTGTATGGTAATGGGATATGTCATGATCTCCATCATCGACATCATCGAAACTCCTTTCGATGGATCAGAACTCTTCTGATTCAGACAACTTAGAATGATCGATCATCTAAATCATTCTAATTGCTCCCAAAATCCACCAGTGACACCTAGCAGCATATGGTGGCAAACCATCAAAATTGAAAATGAACCTCTTGGTGCAGCTACTTGTGTGATTAAGTTCTTCTATCTTGAGCCCCGATCAGATTAGGGTTAAGGTGAACTCGTCAAACCCTAATTTCTATCATATGATTTAATCATTCGATTCAAGTCCGATGTGAAAACCTTAATAGAAACTCTTTCTATTATTTCACTCTCTGCCATGGCCATGGGCTTATGGACTTGATTCTCATGATCATCATAGGGCTGCTCCTCATCCACCGAGGTAGATAGATTCCATCTTGGTGCAATCCAATTCCTACAATGAACATGCTATAGCCAACATACACCTCAGGGTTCCGAATGGCTAGGAGACCGAGTCATGGTGTAGTCAAACTATAACACCCTCAAGGTGAACTGCCGATGCACCTCAGGTCAAAGAACCAGACACACCACTACAGCATCGAGTCAGTCATCGATGAGAAGGTAGACTTCCTTATGACTACTCGAGGTGGTCACGCTCAGTGCCCTCGTTCTCTAACGAGTACCTGTACTCTCGCTCCGGATGTCTCTACACCATAGACTTAAGACTCATCTACTACAAAGAAGCGATTGTACACCAACCTTTCGGATCAATCACCATCCTCATGATGATCCTATGGTCAGGAGCATTTTATGAGTTAATAAATGAAAATTCATGTCTTAAATTTTCAACTCTTGAAAATATGAATTATCATTACCATTAACTCAAGGGATGTATCACAGACACTAAATACACTTATGTGATAGAAAATAACCCATTTTATTATTTATAGTCAAAATTATAATTTTGCCCTTAGAAGTGTATTACAAGTGTCAGCCAATTCTGGCTTCTAGGGCACACATATCTAACAAACTCCCACTTGACCTAAAGCCTAATTGGCTACAAATCTAAGTCCCATCTTCTCAAGGTGGGCTTCGATCTTCTGCTGGCCCAACGGCTTTGTAAGTGGGTCCGCCACATTGTCTGTGGAGTCGACTCTCTTGACCTTGACGTAACCCTTCTTGAGGTAATCGCGGATGAGGTGGTATCGCCGCTCAATGTGCTTGGATTTTTGATGAGACCTCAGCTCCTTAGCAAGGGCTATGACGCCATTATTGTCGCAGTACAGAAGAATGATAGCTGATGGCATCACTCTGATCTCCGTGGCAAACTTCTTATACCAAAATGCTTCCTTTGCAGCTTCTGATGCAGCGATATATTCTGCTTCCATGGTGGAATCTGCTATCACTGTTTGCTTGGAAACTTTTCCAACTGACAGCTCCACCATTGCACACAAACAGACTCTCAGATGTCGACTTTCGATCATCTATATCGGACATAAAGTCCGAGTCTGTGTATCCCTGGACTTGGAGTTCTCCATTACCAAAGACCAACATCATATCCTTAGTTCTTCTCAAGTACTTAAGGATACATTTCACAGAAGTCCAGTGTTCTTCACCTGGATTTGACTGATATCTGCTTGTGACACTCACAGCATGGGCTATATCAGGTCGTGTACATAGCATGGCATACATGAGGCTCCCTATTGCAGAAGCATAAGGGATCTTGCTCATGCGTTCTATTTCCTCAGGTGTGCTAGGGCACATCTTCTTGGAAAGATGAATACCATGTCTGAAGGGTATTAAAACCCCTCTTAGAGTTTTCCATACTAAACCTCTTTAGTACTTCCTCTATGTACATCTTCTGTGAAAGTCCTAGCATCCTATTCGGTCTATCCCTATAGACCTTAATTCCTAGAATAAAGGATGCTTCACCTAGGTCTTTCATGGAGAATTCCTTGGACAACCATATTTTGACTGATGTCAACATGGGAATATCATTTTCCAATAAGGAGGATGTCATCCACGTACAATACGAGGAAGACAACAGCGCTCCCACTGACCTTTTTGAAAACACATGGTTCCTCATTTTTGATGAAACCAAATTTTTGATCACATCATTGAAATGAGTGTTCCAGCTCCGAGATGCTTGCTTAAGTCCATATATGGACCTTTGCAGCTTGCAAACCTTGTGATCAGTATCACTGGATGTGAAACCTAGCGGCTGTTCCATATAGATATCTTCCTCAAGATATCCATTTAAGAATGCCGTTTTTCACGTCCATTTGCCATATTTCATAATCGAAATAGGCTGCAACGGCAAGCAATGTGCGGATGGATTTTAGCATAGCTACTGGGGAAAAGGTATCCTGATAGTCAATGCCTTCGCGTTGACTATAACCTTTTGCCACTAGTCTAGCCTTGAATGTCTCCACATTTCCCATCTGCACCAATCTTTCTCTTGAAGATCCATTTACACCCAATAGGTACTATACCTTCTGGTGGATCTACCAAGGTCCAGACTTGGTTTGAGTGCATCGAGTCAATTTCTGACTTGCATTGCCTCTAGCCATTTCTCGGAGTCGATATCTGATATCGCCTCGTTGTAGGTTTTGGGATCATCACCATGAGCACCATTACCTATGAGGAACATTTTCTCTACATCCTCTGAAATAATACCTAAGTATCTTTCAGGGGGACGGGAAAACTCTTTCCGATCTACGAGGTGGAGGAGGTAGTGTTTCTTATTGGCTCAACCTGATTTGGTTCCACTTGGTCCTTAGCTCGTTGCTGCTTGTGAGACTTTCTCATCAAGCTTGATCTGCTTTTCCAATGCCGCTATCTTGAATAAACTATTTTTCAAGAAATATGGCATGTCGACTCACAATCACATTGTGGTCTTCTGGAATGTAGAAATAGTATCCTAATGACTCTTTAGGATATCCTATGAATCGAGCTCTAAAGGACCTAAACTCTAACTTGTCCGCTTGTTGTCTTTTGACATGAGCCGGACAACCCCAAATTCTGAGATGACTCAGACTTGGTTTCTTACCATGCCATATCTCATACGGTGTGGTAGGAACGGTTTTAGAGGGAACCCTATTCAGTAAATAGATTGAAGTTAACAAATGAAGTGTCCCCAAAGAAAATCAGGGAGGTCTGTGAAGCTCATCATGGATCGAACCATATCCAATAGAGTCCGATTTCTCCATTCTGAAACCCCGTTGAGTTGAGGTGTTCCTGGTGGAGTCCATTGAGAGACTATGCCATTTTTCTTAAGATAGTCTAGGAATTTTCGGCTAAGGTATTCACCTCCTCGATCTGATCGAAGAACCTTAATGGGTTTTCCAGTTTGTTTTTCTACTTCATGTCTGAATTCTTTGAACTTTTCAAAAGCTTCAGACTTGTGTCTCATAAGATACACATACCCATACCTAGACAGATCATCGGTAAAGGTAATGAAGTAGACAAAATTGCCTCTAGCCGGCACATCGAATGGGCCGCACACATCAGTATGTACTAGGGCAAGGAGATCTGTGGCCCTTTCCCCATGTCCAACAAAAGGGAGTTTAGTCATTTTGCCTTGAAGACAAGATTCACAAGTTGGATATGACTCAAAAGTCAATGGACTCAATAGCCCATTTTTCTCCAATTTGTTGATCCTATCTTCTGCTATATGACCTAATCTCAGGTGCCATAGATATCTGTCGTTTGGACTATCCCTAGGTCGTTTGTTTGGCATTCACGTTTTGCTCGATAGTTAAAAATAGGTACATCAATATGTAACTGATAAAGACCATTAATAAGGAAACCATTTGCAATTTTATTTCTTTCATAAAGAATGTTACAATGGTCCTTAAAGAAGGTGATCACATAACCTTCTTGTGCTAAGCATGAAACAGAAATCAAATTCCTGCTAGCTGCAGGCACATAATAACAGTCTTTTAAAACTAAGTCTAAACCAGATGGTAATCGAAGAGGGTATGTTCCCACGGCTACTGCAGCAACTCTTGCTCCATTTACCGACGATGCGTAGGATCATGTCTCCATCCCTCAGCCTCCTGCTATCCTCAAGACCCTGCATAGAAGTGCACAGATGAGCACTAGAACCAGAGTCAAGCACCCAACTGGATGCAGAAGAAAAATCGTAAGGTTAGACTCAATAACGAGCATACCTCCAGAAGGACCTTCCTTCTTGTTCTTCAGGGTGGCCAGGTAAGTAGGGCAGTTCCGCTTCCAATGGCCGTCGCTGTTGCAATGGAAAACACTTTCCTTTGCCATCGGCCTTCTTCGGCTCTGCCTTCTTCTTCTTTTCCTTCCTTCCTTTTGCTTTTTCACAGACTTTCTTTTTCTTTCCATAAGACTTTCTTTTGGAAGAAGTCCGTTCCATAGCAAGAACTGAGCCTTTAGAACCTTTCATAGAAAGCTCAGCGGTAACCAGCATATTCATTAACTCGGCCAAGGAATTTTGAAGTTTATGCATGTGGTAATTCATGATGAATTGCCCATATGCATCAGTCAAGGATTGCAGAATAATATCGTTCTGCAGATCCAAGTCCAACTTCACACCGAGCTTCTCAAGCTCTTCCATGTCCTTGATCATTGTCAGACAGTGATCTTGGACTGACTGCCCATCATGCATCTTAGCCTTAAAAAGTCATTTCGTGACTTGATATTTGGCTGCGCGACTCTGTTCACCAAACATCTCCTGCAGGTGAGCCAACATTTGGCGAGCAGTCCCGATATCTTCATGTTGGCGCTGGAGCTCATCAGACATCGAGCCCAACATGTAGTATCTGGCCTTATTATCTTCGTCAATCCATTTTTCCAGAGACGCTCTCTGTTCAGTGGATGGACGAGCTGGTAAGGTGGGAGGGTCCTGGTCCAAAACATGTGTTAACTTCTCTGAACCCAAAATAATTTTGTAGTTCCTGAGCCAATCTTTATAATTGGGTCCAGTCAGTCTATGTGTGTCCAGGATACGTGCCAAGTGGGTTGGACGCAGACATTTTTCCTGTAGAGAGTCAAAGATTCTAGTTAGATACTGTAATTTTGACTTGACCAATTTGTTTAGGGATTTTATTTTTAAACAAATTAGCTCCCACTATTTTCTCGGATCCCTACACTCCCTCTGTAGAGATGCGAAAATCTCCACGATTGATGATTTCTAGTGGGTGGTGCGGTCTCACCAACTGACTCATCACCTCACCTAACAGTTATTGGTGATGGGTTAGCCAATGAGTGAACAACTCTTGTTCAATGATTCTCTAATCATGGTGCACCCAAACTTGGTCTCTAATTCATGAATCTCACCGTATCCGGAATATTGATCCACTCCTTAGTTAAGTCAGACCCACCATTTGCATAGACTGGGTTTCCTAATTGGTCTCTCACCGTATCCAGAATATTGAGCCCAACTCATCCTCCAGCCCATAGCATCCAATGCCTAATAGACATGGTTGCGTCTTCCCGGTGCAACTGAGCCACTGTATCCAGCCGAGAACAATCAACCCCGGGAAGGGCCCGCACGTCTACAATGGTGGAAGACCTCGGACTTAATCTTTTCTTAGGGAGAATTGATTCAGGTCTCATTAAACTAGACTTGGCTTAGTCATAACAATTATGACTAACCTAGTGGCATGGGTTAGCTCGGATTATTGACCACCTCAGATCAGAACTGTGTCAACAGATATGGCCAGGTAAGTGAGACCGGTGGAAGGAATATGCCATTAACTCGCACAAGAACGCATTCAGGTCGAGTAGCTTCCAATTAAAAACCAGTCGGATCGTATCTGTGCCAAACTTACCTTAGACACCAAATTGTTGAGTCAGAACCAATTGGGTTAGCCTACAATCCAGACTCTAACCTCTGAGCCTAATTAGGTCTTGCTTGATCGATCACTCACGTGACTCGATCTTGACCCAGACTTAATCCTATTAGGCTGGTCAATTTAAGCATTGTTGATCCCATCTAACCAACTCTTGATTCGGTTTGATCAACCGCTTAGACCTAATTGAGCTACCCAAGCCCGAACCCAGTATTATGAAATATGTCTTAGATCTAAAAATTCTCAATTTTAGACCTAATTGATATTCATAAATCTTAATTCTTAATTAAGTTAGGGTTCATAAACAAAATATGCACAATAAATCCTAGGGTTTCAGGATCTAGGGTTTTGCAGAAAGTAAGTTTTCAATTTTTGATTAAGGACGAACACGCAGCACCCCTACACATCATAAGAACACCCCATCGAATGGAAGAAGAGGGCCTTTAAACCCTTACTTTGTTCTTATGACCGGACGGCCAAGGAGAACGCCTTAATCAGGAAAAATAACTAATCTACAAAAACTAATTAGATCTATATCATATATCTCATATAAAAAAATTTAGATCTAATTAAGGCATATTTTGCATACATCATCATGTATCAATGCATGCATGTTTTTCAGATCTAAATTATCTCATAATAATCTAAAAAATTAAATTTAAATTTGATCTTATCAAATAAAATTCTAATCTAGACCTAATTATGTAGAACTATTCTACAACTTAGTCTAAACATGCATCTATCATATCTCATATGAAAAATTAAATTTAATTTATTTTTTATTTTTAGATCTGATTATAACATTTATAATATTAAAAAATAGTAAATAAATAGATCTAAAAATTATATTTAATCAAATAAAAAATATGATTATACTAGACTACACTATAGAACTATTCTATTCTAGAACTAGTCATGCATATCTCATAATCTTAGATCTAATTAATTAATTTTAATTTTTAATTTTTTGATTTCAGATCTGATCACATCTCATGTGACATCTAAAATTACTTTAATTTAAAATCAGATCTAAATAAAATTTATAGAACCATGGCTCTGATACCAGTTGAAGGGAAAATCCTGATTTTCGGTCCAGGTTCGTTCAGATCTGATTAGATCAAGAGATATATTTCAAAAATTTTCTCTTGATCCTAATTAGAATCTGACACTGTCAGAATCCTGAATTTTATGACTGATGAATAAAATAAAACTAAATAATTCTAAATTAAATTTTACCTTAATTCTGGTATCTAATTACCATTGATGATCCTGTTCAAGGCCACTAGTAGCGTCGGATCTAGCGCCATGCAAGCGCCTGCCCATCTAGGTATCTCACTCGAGCTGGATCTAGACATTTCTCCTCTTTTCTTTTCCAAAAATAGCTGGATCTAATTGAGGATTTCAAAACTTACTTCTAAGATCATCCGTCGTCTGTTACACAAATGCTGCCTCTCTCTTTTTCGTCACTTTCCTTGCTGACTCACACTAATCGTAGAGGCCCAACTATCTTAAGCATTGGGAAGGAGGGAAAGGGCAGATGGGGCGATGGAGAAAGAGGGGCAGCCTTGGGGTGAGCTTGGAAGAGGGTGCTCAAAAGTGGATCTGCAGATAGGGTCTTTTATAGACTCTCCTTGAACCAATGCAGTGCTGCGATCATCCTGGCCAATCATGTTGCTCTCGTGCAATTAGATTCTAAATCTGATTGATGGGATGACCATCACTGATCCAATAGTATGAGAGATCCATCAGTTCATCTTAGATGTGCTAAGAATGGTCAAGAGTAGATACCCATGGGCACCTAGTAGAAACAGACCACCTATCCATATTGGGACTACCAACTGGCCTCCAGCATACTATACCATCGACGCACCCATCCTAGCATGTGCCCCCTTCTTTCCATTTCTCTAAAGAGAGGATAAGTCCTATCTACTCTCTCACACAGTGCATGACAACATGGGCAGATGTCCAGGGTCAAAGGTCTAACGTTGTGACCGTAAGTCAACACGTACATAGAATTGTAGTAGGTGAGAAAAATGAGGTTTTGTCTTAAATTTAATCATAAATTAAAACAATCCTTATTGTCGTGAGTTGGACAAGCTCACAGTCAGACCAGATAAGGTATTGGGGGAGGCGACGAGAACGTGCGAGTGTGGTGCTCAGTTGAGATAAGCTTTTATGATAGAAAAAAGAGAACGATGTGGCGTGCAAAATCGGTGGTTGCTGCTTATAGATAGTTTGGTTGATTGGTAATGCAATCTTTATTCCATGTAATTGGAATTTTATGTAACTTATGTCAATTGTGTTAGAGTCGCAACCGTTGGGTTGGTGTGTGTCCTAGTTAGGTGGTCAATATTTGGTTATAGTAATTGGATATAGTCATGACTCCATTCAGGATTTGACATCTGATGTTCAGACGCTTCGAGAGGAGCTGTTGCGCGAGATGGATGAGGTAGTGTCTGTTTGATTACTGGTCGAGGAGAAGAGGAGCGGCGTCTAATCATTCATTGCTCGAAAGATCTACGTGCACTACCTAGCAGCAATATGGGAACCCACAACTGAAAGATGAACTCTCAGTGTAGCTATCTTGTGTGATAAGTTCTTCTATTTAAGCTTGATCAGATTAGGGTTAAGGTGAACTCGTCAACCCTAATTTCTATAATTATGTTTAATATTCCTGATTCCAAGTCGATGTGAAAAGTCTTATACAAAAATTCCTTCTATTATTCTTACTCTCTGCCATGGCCATGGCTTATGGACTGTGATTCTCAAGATACATGGGCATATGGCTGCCTCAGTCCGACCGAGGAGATAGATCGCATCTTGGTGCATATCCGAGATGCCTAAGTATGGGAACAGATGCCTATAGCCAACAATGACACCGTCAGGATTCCAAATGCTAGGAGATATCGAGTCAGGTGTATGCAAACTGAGAGTACGAATCCCCGAAAGAGAACTGCGAGATGCCTCAATCAATAAAAAAACACAAACAACTACAAGCAATCGAGCACGAGTCATGCGAGAGAAGGTAGACTTCCTTATGACTACTCGAGTGGTCCGCTCAGTGCTCTCATTCTTAACGAGTACCTATACCTCACTTCGGTGTCTCTACACCGTATACTTAAGACTCATCTACTACAAAGAACGATTGTACACTAACCTTCTTGGATCAATCACCATCCTCATTGAGAGCTGTGATCAGGAGCATTTTATGAGTTAATAAATGAAAATTCATGTCTAAATTTTCAACATCTTGAAAATATGAATTATCATTACCATTAACTAAGGGATGTATCACAGACACTAAATATACTTATGTGATAGAAAAATAACCCACTTTATTATTTATACTCAAAATTATAATTTTGCCCTTAGAAGTATATTACAAGTGTCAGCCAATTTCGTGCTTCGACGACGACATATCTAACACCGATACCTATGACTTTGTTGACCCAGTCTAAGGTGCAAAACTAAGGATGAATCTATAGGGCTCTCATCTGATTGAATCAGATGATGTCATTCCACTAATCAAATTTAGATCTGATTGCATGAAGCAATGCGATTGACCGAGATGCCATCCGCACTGACAGCACAGTAGGGTCCTATAATAAACCACGCGCGCCCAACCAAAGAGAGTTCCTTAGCCCACACCCCAGAGGCTTGCCCTCTCCCTCCCTCCTTGCCATCTTCTGACTCTCTCTCCTCTCTCCATGCCAAGGAAGTTGGGCTTCAGTTTTGGCTGTGATCCAAGCAAGAAAAGGCTGACGAGAAAGGAAGAAGGCAGCCTAGCTGCAGAGATGACTTGCTAATGTTGGCGAGAGGAAGATTGCGCGCGAGAGAGAGGTTCTAGATGTAATTTTTGGAGACATGATAAAGAAGGAGAGGATCTCTAGATCCAGTCCAAGTGGAATCCGATAGAGGACTAGGCACTTGCGTGGCTAGATCCAGAACCTCAGATAATCAGCAAGATCATCCAACGATAATCGAATTACCCAAAACCAAGGTAACATTAATTTAGATTTAATTTAATTTTTTTATTTATCAAATCATAAAATTAGATCTAAAAAGTGTCAGATCTAATCTAGATCTAAAAAAAAATTTTTGAAATATGTCTCTCGATCCAATCCAATTTAAATGAACCTGACCTAGAAAATCTGATTTTTCCTTCACTAAAGGCTCAGTATTTGCTATGGAACGGACTTCTTTCAAAAAAAATTTTTTTGAAAAGAAGAAGAAGTCTGTGAAAAAATAGAAGGTGGAAAGAGAAAAGAAAAGGAAGGCAGAGCTGAAGAAGAAGGCCACTGACAAAAAAAAGTATTTCAATTATAATATTGATCGCCACTGGAAGTAGAACTGTCCTACATACCTGGCCACTCTAAAGAATAAGAAGAAGATAGGTCCTTCTGGTGGTATGCTTGTTATTGAATCTAATTTTACAATTTCTTCTACATCCAGTTGAGTGCTTGACTTTGATTCTAGTGCTCATTTGTGCACTTTCATGCAGGATCTTGAGGATAGTAGGAGGCTGAGGGATGGTGAAATGATCCTACGCGTCAGAAATGGAGCAAGCATTACTATTGTGGCCGTGGGAACCTACCCTCTTAGACTACCATCTGGCTTAGATTTAGTACTTAGGGATTGTTATTATGTGCCTATTGTAAGTAGGAATTTGATTTCTGTTTCATATTTAGCACAAGAAGGCTATGTAATTAGTTTTCTTAAGGACCATTGTAATATTCTTTATGAAAGAAATAAAATTGCAAGTGGCTTCCTCATTAACGGTCTCTACCAATTACATATTGATGTATCTATCTTTAATATCGAGCAAAATATGAATGCCATAAGATCAAAATGACCTAGGGATAGTTCAAATGATAGATATCTATGGCACCTAAGGCTAGGTGATATAGCAGAAGATAGGGTTAACAAATTGAAGAAAATCAGGCTACTGAGTCCATTGACTTTCGAGTCATATCCAATATTTGAATCATCTCTTCATGGCAAAATGACTAAGCTCCCTTTTATAGGACATGGGAAAAGGGCTACGAAACTACTTGCCCTAGTACATACTGATGTATGTGGCTCATTTAATGTGCCGGCTAGAGGCAACTTTCACTACTACATAATCTTTACTGATGATTTATCTCAGCATGGTATGTGTATCTTATGAGATACAAGTCTGAAGCCTTTGAAAAGTTTAAGAAATTTAGACATGAAGTTGAAAAGCAAACTAAAAAATTCATTAAAATTCTTCGATCATATCGAGGAGGTGAATACCTTAGTCAAAAATTTCTGAACTATCTCAAGCAAAATGGCATAGTCTCTCAATGGACTCCATCTAGAATACCTCAACTCAATGGAATTTTAGAACGAAGGAATTGGACCCTATTAGATATGGTCCAATCCATGATGAGCTTCACAGACCTTCTTGATTTTTTTTGGGGATATAGTCTGTTAACTACTATATATTTACTGAATAGGGATTTCTCTAAAATCATTCCTACCACACCGTATGAGATATGGCATGGTAAAAAATCAAGTCTAAGTCATCTTAGAATTTGGGGTTGTCTGGCTCATGTCAAAAGACAACAAGCGGACAAGTTAGACTATAGGCCCTTTAGAGCTCGATTTATAGAATATCCTAAAGAGTCATTAGGATATTATTTCTATATTCCAGAAGATCATAATGTGATTATGAGTCGGCATGCCATTTTTCTTGAAAAATAGTTTATTCAAGATGACGGCATTGAAAAATAGATCAAGATCGAGGAGAAAGTCTCACAAAAGCAACGAGCTAAGGATCCTATGGAACCAAATCAGGTTGAGGCAATACAATCACTACCTCCTCCACCTTGTAGATTGAAAATGATTTTTTATCCCCTTGAGAGGCACTTAGGTACTATTTTAGAGGAAGTAGAGAAAATATTCCTCGTAGATAATAGAATTCATGGTGATGATCCCAAAACTTATGACGAGGCAATATCGAATATCAACTTCGAGAAATTATTAGAGACAGTGAAGTCAGAAATTGACTCGATGTACTCAAATCAAGTCTTGATCTTAGTAGATCCACCTAAAGGTATAGTACCTATTGGATGTAAATAGATCTGCAAGAGAAAGATTGGAGCAGATGGGAATGTGGAGACATTCAAAGCTAATTTAGTGGCAAAAGGGTACTGTCAGTGTGAAGGCATTGACTATCAGGATACCTTTTCACCAATAGCTATACTAAAATTCATCCGCATATTGCTTGTTATTGCAGCCTATTTCGATTATGAAATATGGCAAATGGACGTGATAACGACATTCTTAAATGGATATCTTGAGGAAGATATCTATATGGAATAGTCGCTAAGTTTCACATCCAGTGAGGCTGATTACAAAGTATGCAAGCTACAAAGGTCCATATATGAACTTAAGCAAGCATCTCGGAGCTGGAATACTCATTTTAATGATGTGATCAAATTATTTGATTTCATCAAGAATGAGGAGGAACCATGTATTTTTAAAAGGATCAGTGGGAGCGCTATTATCTTCCTCATACTGTAGGTGGATGATATCTTCCTTATTGGGAATGATATTCCCATGTTGACCATCACTAAAATGTGGTTATCTAAAGAATTCTTCATGAAAAATCTAGGAGAAGCATCCTTTATTCTTGGATTTAAGATCTATAGAGGTAGACCAAATAGGATGCTAGGTTTTTCATAGAAGATGTACATAGAGGAAGTGTTAAAGAGGTTTAGCATGAAAAACTCCAAGAGGGGATTAGTATCCTTCAAACATGGCATTCATCTCTCCAAGAAAATGCGTCCCAACACACTTGAGGAGATTGAACGCATGAGCAAGATCCCTTATGCTTCAGTAATAGGGAGCCTCATGTATGCCATGTTATGTATACAACCTGATATAGCCCATACTGTGAGTGTCACAAGCCAATATCAGTCAAATCCAGGTGAAGAACATTGGACCTCTGTGAAATGTATCCTTAAGTACTTAAGAAGAACTAAGGATATGTTGTTGGTTTTTAATAATGGAGAACTCCAAGTCCAAGGGTATACCGACTCGGATTTTATGTCCGATATAGATGATCGAAAGTCAACATCTAGGAGTCTGTTTCTATGTAATGGTGGCATTGTCAGTTGGAAGAGTTCCAAGCAGACATAATAGCAGATTCTACCATGGAAGTAGAGTACATTGCTGCGTCAGAAGCTGCGAAGGAGGCATTCTGGTACTAGAAATTTGCCGTAGAGATCGGAGTGATGCCATCGGATGCTATTTCTCTGTACTATGACAATAACGATGCCATAGCCCAAGCTAAGGAGCAGAGGTCTCATCAAAAATCCAAGCACATCGAGCAGCGATATCACCTCATCTATGATTACCACGAGAAAGGTTGCATCGAGGTCAAGAGAGTCAACTCCACAAATAATGCGGTAGACCCACTCACAAAGTTGTTGGGCCAGCAAAAGATCGAAGCCCACCTTGAGAAGATGGGACTTAGATTTGTAGCCAATTGACTTTGGGTCAAGTGGGACTTTGTTAGATATGTGTGCCCTTGAAGTCAGATTGGCTGACACTTGTATTATACTTCTAAGGGCAAAATTATAATTTTGACTATAAAAAATAAAATAGTTTATTTTCTATTATAATATATACTTGAAAGTGTCTGTGATACATCCCTTGAGTTAATGGAAATGATAGTTTATATTTTCAAGAGTTGAAAATTCAAGACAATAATTTTCATTATGAACTCATAAAATGCTCCCGATCATAGGATCATCATGAGGATGGTGATTGATCTAGAAGGTTGGTGTACGATTGCTTCTTCAGGATAGATGAGTCTTGAGTCTGCAATGTAGCTCAGAGTGAGAGTATAGGTACTCATTAGAGAACGAGGGCACTGAGCGTGACCACCTCGAGCAGTCATGAGGAAGTCTACCTTCTCATCGATGACTAGCTCGAAGCTGTGGTGGTATGTCTGGTTCTTTGACTTGAGGTGCATCGGCAGTTTACCTTGAGGGTGTTATAGTTTGACTACACCATAACTCGGTCTCCAAGCCATTCAGAATTCTGAGGTGTATGTTGGCTATAGCATGTTCATTGTAAGAATTGGATTGCACCAATAGGAGATCTATCTACCTCGATAGAAGAAGAGCAACCCTATGATGATCATGAGAATCAAGTCCATAAAGCCCATGGCCATGGTAGACTGAAATAATAAAAAGAGTTTCTATTAGGGTTTTTACATTGGATTTGAATCGAATGATTAATTCATATGATGGATATTAGGATTTGATGAGATCACCTTAACTAAATCCAGTCGGAGCTCAAGATAAAGGAACTTAATCACATAGAAAACTGCACCAAGAGGTTCACTTTTAGTTCTGATGGATTTCCACTATATGCTGCTAGGTGTCATTGGTGGATTTTGGGTGCAATTAGAATGATTTGGATGATCGATCATATTAGTTGTCTGAATTAGAAAAGTTCTAATTCATCGAAAGGTGTTTCGATGATGTCAATGATAGAGATCACGACATATCCTATTACCATACAGAACTAAACCTAACTGGGTCACAAGGGTTTGGATCTGGATATCATCAATTGGATCAACCCAGTTTAATTGATTTGAATAAGATTCAATTAGTTTCAAGAAAATCATACTAGTATCCGATTGAGCCTAATATTCTCCTTTAACAATCATTAAAACTTGTCTCGACTGAGCTAAATGTATTTGGACTCACTCAAGAACCTTTATTTGGTCTGACTGGAGCTTGTCTAGGTTAGAAAAGGGTTGTCTTAATTTATGAAATAAATTTAAGACAACACCTACCATTTTTCATCACCTGCTAAATCTTATCTTTGGACTTTGGTCAAATGTTGACCTTTGACACTTAGACATCTGCCCATATGTCATGCACCCATAGGAGAGAACCTTAGGCCTTGTCTCCCTGCTAGAAAGTAGACAGTTAAGGGGTGCATGCCTAGGGAGGGCATGCGCCCCATGAGGATAAGATTTGAGGTCCCATATAGATGGGACTCCAGTTGCTTCAAGAAATCAAACTAGATGGCACCAAGAAGACTTATTTGATCTAGTCTTGGCACCATCTAAGGAGAGTTTTGAGGGACTCTAATCTGATTAGATCAGATGATATCATCCCATCAATCAGATTTAGATTTGATTGCACAAAGGGCCATGATTGGCCGGGATGATGTGGCACTGCATGGTGCAGCAGGGTCTATATAAACCATATATGTGCCTAGAATATAGAGCTTCTACCCTTAGCCCATGCCACAAAGCTTTTCTTCCTCCTTCTCCATGCCACCCTCTGGTCCTCTCTCTCCTCTCCACACCCAAGAGATTTTGGGCATGAGTTAGGTGTGATCCAAGCAAGTGAAAAGCTATAGGAAAGGAAGAAGGCAGCACTACTATAAGAGACAATGGTTGTTCTTCAAAAGAATTTTTGAAGACCTTCAAGATCAGATCTAGATCTTATTTTTGGAGGATTGATTGAGAAGGAGAAGATCTTTAGATCCTATCTGAGTGGATATTGGTAGGGGTCAGGCACTTGCGTGGCTACGTCCAAAACCTCAAGCAAACATTGAGATCATCATAGGATAATTAGATTATCCAAAATAAAGATATAATTAAATTAGATTTAATTTAATTTAATTTTATTTTATTAGATTAATAAGATCAGATTTGAAGAGTCTTAGATCTGATTAGGATCTTAGAGAAAAATTTTTGAAATATTCCTCTTGATCCAATCAGATCTGAACGAATCTGATCCAAAAAATAAGATTTTTCCTTCATGTAGCTGAACCTGAGTCGAATTTGATTATATCAGATCCAGAACCTAATGTACCTACACCATTAAGATGATCCAATAGAGTACTACATCAGTTGAATAGATACTATGATTTCTTGATCTAGGATGGTGATCCCATCGAACTCGATGAGAATGATGAGGATTCGATCACTTATATGGATGCAATACAGAATTCTAATTCCGAGAAATGGCTTGAGGCCATGAAGTCTGAAATGGATGCCATGAAGGTCAACAATGTGTGGACATTGATTGACCCATCCGAAGGGATTAAACCCATTGGCTGTAAGTAGATCTTCAAAAGAAAAAGGGGTGCAGACGGAAAGGTGGAGACCTATAAAGCCCATCTAGTTGCCAAGAGATATCATCAGTGTTATGGTATTGACTATGATGAGACGTTCTCCCCTAAGGCAATGCTCAAATCTATTTGGATTATGCTTGCGATTGCTGTCCATCTGGACTATGAGATCTTGCAGATGGATGTGAAGACAACTTTCTTGAATGGAGAGTTGATCGAAGAGATGTATATGATACAACCTGAGGGGTTCAAATCCATAGATGAGTTCAAGATGTGTAGGCTTCAGAGATCCATTTATGGACTGAAGTAGGCATGTCGGAGTTGCAACATACATTTTGATAAAGTGATCAAAATGTATGGCTTCATTAAGAATGGAGAAGAATCCTGCATTTACAAATGGGCAAATAGTCCAGCAGTGGTATTCCTTATCTTGTATGTGGATGATATTCTCTTAATCGAGAATGACATTCCCGTATTGTAGGAAATAAAAGTCTGGTTATCATCATAGTTCTTCATGAAGGACTTGGGAGAAGCATCCTATATCCTAGGGATGAAGATTTATAGGGATAGATCTAAGAGGATGCTTGGATTATCTCAATCCACGTGCATAGATACTATGCTGAAGAGGTTCAGCATGGAGAATTTCAAAAAGAACCATCTCTCGATAGGCCATGGAATTTCTCTCTCTATGAAGGATTGTCCAACAACTCCTGAAGAGAAAGAGCGTATGAGTAGAGTTCCATATGCTTCGATAGTGGGATCTATCTATGCCATGACATGTACGAGATCAGACGTGGCATACTCACTAGGAGTAGTGAGTAGATACCAGTCTAACCCTACAGAAAACTATTGAAAAGTGGTTAAAATCATCATTAAGTATTTAAGAAATACTAAGGACCAATGGTTGATTTATGGTGAGTTAGATCTAAAACTTATGGGGTTTACAGACTCCAGCTTTCAATCTGATCATGATGATAGTAGAAGCATGTTGGGATATATCTTTACTCTAAATGATTAAGCTATCTGCTGAAAGAGTTCCAAGCAGCATACTATGACAAACTCTATTTATAAAGCAGAGTACATCATAGCATTAGATGCCATGAAGAAAGCTATGTGGCTAAGAAAGTTTATCATCGAACTCGAAGTAGCACCCTCTTTTGATGGTCTGGTCCAGCTCTACTACGACAGCATTAGTGCTATTGCTCAAGCAAAAGAATTGAAGGCACACCAACGAATACAGTACATTCTATGCCGCTTCCACCTAGTCTGAAAAATTATGAATAGAGGTGACATCGACCTTCAGAAGATCGATAGAAAGAAAAACCT
Organism: Cocos nucifera; assembly: GCA_006176705.1. NCBI lineage: Eukaryota > Viridiplantae > Streptophyta > Magnoliopsida > Arecales > Arecaceae > Cocos > Cocos nucifera. The sequence goes on from QRFJ01000333.1 coordinate 40,938, forward strand.
GGCCGACCCCTTCACTAAAGCCCTAGCGATAAAGGAGTTCGACAACCATAAATTGAAGATGGATATTAGATACTGTGTCGAGTGGTTTTTGGATAAGTGGGAGTTGTTGAAAATGTGAGCTCAGAAGTGGCACTCCCAAGTCTTGAAAATATGAGAAGATAGGTCATGAAAAGATGGGAGCGAGCCGGAAGAAGAATCAATCTCAATAGTAAAGTTTAGAGGCTCACTCTGAGACTGAGCTAGCTCAATTGAAAACTAGGTCAGCTCAGTCTAGAACTGGGTTGGCTAGATCTTAGAAGAAAATCTAGATAGAAAGCAGCATTTTCAGACTGTTGGCATGGTACATAATTGGGCCGACTCAGTCCAAGACTGAGCCAACCAAGTTGCAGGTTAGCTGACTCATTCTGAAACTAGACCGACTCAATTTTCATGGGTTATTATTTTATGTACATGGGTTGTTTGGGTTTGGAGAGTTTTTCTATGATCTTGGGCTTGATCCTTTGTAAAGTATATATACTAGAAACAGGTCAAGATTGTTAGTGCTGAAATATACTGAATAAAAGCTCTTTTCTTCCAGAAATCTCTTCTTCTCATTTCTTAATTTATTTGATCGTACTACCATAGAGATCTCTAGGAAGTACTTTCTTGATTGCTTGGCTAATCACCAGCGGCCATGCCGATCCATATGGGAAGAGCGCATATTCCCAACATTTAGTACCAGAGCGATGTTGCACGAAAGGAAGGAAGACACCTAGAATTTACTACATCCAAGATCTGTTACACCAAATTTTATCCTAAAACTTCTAGTTTGCTTCGTGGTTGTCTCTAGATTGAGGTGGAGATTGTTTACATGAAGGAATAGTGATACAAAAGTTTGGAAAGAGGATCTAGAGCTAGTTAGATCTTTTATAAAGGATAGTTTTACTGGTGTGTGATCGTGAAGAGTGTTAGAAATCTATTCTTGACTTGTTTGAAGTCATGGGATCAAGTGGATTCAAGGTGGATTTTGAGAAGTTCAATGGCAAGAAAAATTTTACCCTATGGTAGCAAAGAGTAAAGGACTTATTGGTTCAGCAAAGGATCTACAAGGTCTTGATAAAAGAAAGGCTAGAAAAGATCAGTGCTGAGGATTAAAAAGAGTTAGAGAAAATTGCCTTTAGCACAACTTGGACGTGCTTGGCCGATCAAGTTTTGCCCAAGGTTTGCACAGAAACTACAGCAAAGAGGCTCTGGGAGAGACTGGAGAACACATACATGGGAAAGAACTTGACGAACAAGCTATGGTTGAAGAAACAACTGTATAGTCTAAGGATGCCCAAAGGTGGAGATCTTGTTGCATATATCCAAAGTTTCAATCAGGTGTGTTATGAGGTGATGAGTTTGGATGTGAAGATCGATGAGGAGGATCAGACATTGCTGCTATTATATTCTCTCCCAGGTTCGTATGATGGTCTCATAACAACTCTAGTTTATGGGAAGGAGATCCTAAACTTTGAAAGGTTGTTGGTGTGCTCAGATCAAATGAGCAAAGGGAGAAGATCTGCAAGGAAGATCCTAAGTCTGAGATCTTGACTGTGAACGAAAGACAGGGAAGATCAAAAGAGAAGACAAGAGGAAAATCCAAAGATAGGTGAAAATCTCATGATTAGAGGAAGATGACATTGAAATATTATAAATGTCATCAGCCTGGACACTTGAGGAGAGATTGTCCCCTTTTGAGATTAGAAAAAGGGAAGGCCAGCAAGGGAGATGATACAACTTTTATGAGTAGTGGAGAAGACCTGCTAGTTGTATCAAATGAATCGATAGAGTACGATACTATGTCGATATTAGATTCAGCATGCTCGCACCACTATACTTCTAATTGAAAGTTGTTTGCTACCTACCAGAAGATCGATGGTGGAAGTGTCAGTCTTGGAGATGATCACCATGCAAAGTAGTTGGAATTGGCTCTATCAGGGTGAGGATGTTTGATGGGATCATTCGTACATTATCAAATGTCAGGCATGTACCAGAGTTGAAAAAAAATTGATTTCTTTGGACTACTTGGAGGAGCAGGGTTATGCTTTTAGTAGCCAGGTTGGGAGTGGATGTCTGAAAATTTTTAAGAGAGCTTTGGTGGTGATGAGAGGTAGAAGACTGAGCAACAATCTTTACATAATAGAAGGCTTAGTGGTAAATGATAGTACAGAGGTGCTAGCAGCGGTATAGGAGGAGCAAATTTTATATCAACTATGATACTATCGGATGGGTCATATGAGTGACCGTGGGCTCATAGAACTAAGTAGAAGAGGTATGATCCCAGTCCTGAAGAAGGAGGGCACAGATCTTTATGAGCTGTGTATCTTTGGCAAATAGCATAGAGTGAAGTTTGCCAAAAGTATCAAGCATAGTGATGGAGTGCTGGATTTAGTACACTCGGATGTGTAGGGACCAGCTCCTATATCAGCTAGAGGTGAGGCAAAATACTTTGTTACTTTTATTGATGATTTCTCAAGGAAGGTGTGGGTTTATCTAATCAGAGAAAAATCAAAGGTGTTTGCCCAATTCAGAGCCTGGAGAGCTGAAGTAGAGAAGGAGTCAGAGAGATAGATAAAGTGTCTGAGGTCAGACAATGGAAGGAAGTATACTAGCCTGAAATTCAGGAGGTACTATGAGGAAAATGGCATCAAACTTCATTACATGGTAAGAATGACTCCCCAGAAGAATGGTGTCGTGGAGAGGTTGAACCAGACACTGACCAAGAAGGCTTGAAGTTTGAGGCTGCAGACATCACTCCCAAAGTCCTTTTGGGGTGATGCTCTAACTTTTTCTTATTTTCTTGTGAACAGGTCCCCTCATTATAAGCTGAATGGAGGCATTCCAGAAGTGGTCTGGAGTGAAAAGAAGGTGAAGTTTGGCCACCTGAAAGTCTTCGGTTGCACATCCTATGCACATGTGGAAGCAACCGAGAGGAGCAAATTGGATCCAAAATCTCAAAAGATGACATTCATAGGGTATCCACAAGGAGTCAATGGATACCTACTGTGGGACTCTCAGGCACAGAAGTCAGTGATCAGTAAGAATATTATCTTTGATGAGAAGAGCATCTTGAGGAGGTCTGAGATAGATGGAACTAGAGAAACAAAGGTGAACAGCGGTGGCAAGTTAGAGAATGTTGGCATGTAGGTTACATCCACTTATAGGAGTATTCCTATTGAGGTGGAGCTGGGCAGTAAAGTATTATCTCAGATTGAAAATCAGAATGGAGGGTCGATAGTTCAGACAGATGTGCACGAGTAGCCACAGACATCAGGCAGAGATGTACTAGTGGAAGTGGCTTTGCATAAATCCTAGCATACTATTTGGAGATCGATCAGATATGGCATTAATGAGGTTATCTTCTATGCACTCATCACTACTAATGGAGATCCACAGAATTATGTAGAGACCATGGAGAGCGAGGATCATGATTCATGGATGCAGGCCATGATGGAGGAGATGGAATCACTTGAGAAGAATCAGACATGGCAGCTGGTGGATCTTCTAGAGGATGCTCGATCTATTGGCTCAAAGTGGGTGTTCATAAAGAAAGAAGCACATTCAGAGCAAGGTAGAGTCAGATTTAAAGCAAGACTGGCAGCAAAGGGATACTCACAAAGGGAAGGGATTGACCACATAGAAATTTTCTCTTCTGTGGTGCGTCATACATCTATTCGAGTTTTATTATCACTGGTGGCACAGCATAACTTGGAATTGGAATAGATGAACGTGAAGATGGCCTTCCTTCATGGGACTTTGGAGGAAAAATCTATATGAAGCAGCTAGATGGTTTCATGGAGATGGGATAGGAAGAAATGGTGTGTTTACTCAGAAAGTCTTTGTGTGGCTTGAAATAATCTCCTCGTCAGTGGTATTGAAGGTTTGATAGTTTTGTTTTGAGCCTGGGTTTTAGTAGATGTGAATATAATTGTTTTGTCTACGTCAAGGATGTAGATGAGGAGGATGTCCTGTACCTGTTATTATATGTAAATGATATGCTCATAACCAGTAGAAGCATGGATGCTGTGAAAAGGTTGAAAAGGGCATTATCATCTGAATTTGAGATTAAAGATTTGGGTCCAGCTGAGAAAATTCTTGGAATGGAGATTTACAGAGATAGGTACAAAGGAGTGCTCCATTTGTCATAAGAAAAGTATATTCAGAAGATTCTGAAGAGGTTTGGGATGGAGAAGGCCAAACCTATAGAGACGCCATTGCCAAGCTATATGTCTCTCTCCAAGTTACAGTACCCCCAATCGAAAGAGAAGAGAGAGTACATGGAATGAGTTCCTTAAGCAAATGCTATAGGCAGTGTGATGTACACTATGGTGTACTATAGATCAGATATAGCACATGCTGTGAGCACGGTTAGTAGATATATGGCTAACCCTGGGAAGGAACATTGGAAAGCATTGAAATGGATATTGAGATAGCTGCATGGAATAAGGGATTATGATTTGGTGGGCAGCCAGAAGGATTTGGAGAACAATCTATGAAGATGTGTGAAAGTTCAGGTCCTCTGGAAGGATTTGTTGATGCAAATTATACTGGTGATCTTGATACAAGGAGGTCTACTACTGGATACCTCTTCTACATATATGGTGGATCGGTGTCTTGGAGATCAATCCTTCAGCCAATCATGGCCTTGTCTACCATAGAGGTTGAGTACATTGGGATAACGGAGGTTGCAAAGGAAGCCATTTTGCTTAGGAGGTTGATTGATGAGTTGGGGGTGGAGCAGAGCAGGGTTACACTATTCTGTGATAGTCAGAGTGCTCTATTGTTGGCACAGAACTTAGTCTATCATGCACGCACAAAACATATAGATGTGAGGTACTATAAGATCAGAGAGCTGATGGAGAAAGGTGAAGTGGAACTGATGAAGGTCCATACCAAGGAGAATCAATCTGATGCACTCATGAAGGTACTCTCCAGAGATAGCTTTCAAAGATGTGTGGCACAGATGGATTTGTTTAGAAGAGATGAGTTCACAAGGACTTGGAAGCACCAAGATGGAGAATGTGAGCTCAGAAGTGGCACTCCCAAGTCTTGGAAACATGAGAAGGCAGGTCATGGAAAGATGAGAGTGAGCTAGAAAAAGAATCAGTCTCAATAGTAAAGTTCAAAAACTAGGCTGGCTCACTCTGAGACTGAGCTGGCTTAGTTGGAAACTGGGTCGGCTCAGTTTAGGACTGGGTCGGTCAGATTTTAGAAAAAAATTTAGATAGAAAGCAGCATTTTTGGACTATTGGCATGGTACACAATTGCATCGGCTAAATATCGGACTGAGCCGATCTGGTCATAGGTTAGCCAACTCAGTCTAAAACTAGACCGGCTCAGGCTTTGTGGGTTATTATTTTATGTACGTGGATTATTTGGATTTGGAGAATTTTTCTATGCGCTTGGGCTTGATCCTTTGTAAAGTATATATACTAAAAATAGGTCAAGGTTGTTAGAGTGCTGAAATATACTAAATAAAAGCTCTTTTCTTTCAAAAATCTCTTCCTCTTCTTCTCTATTCCTTGATTTATTTGATCGTGCTTCCACATCTATATCTAAAATGTACTTCTTTGATTACTTGGCTAATCACTGGCAGCCATGCCAATCCATGTGGAAAGAGCGCATATTCATAATAGAAAAATATGTTCCAAAGCCAATCGTCAACCTATTGACGATTGAACTATATTGATCTATAATTATTTCATTAATAAATAAAATATTTTTTTGATATTTTTCATCATAAAGTATTCATCTTCTAATGAACTCTATTATTCTGATGATGTCCTTAGGACTATTTAGCTTCGATAAAGAAAGAATTTATCAATTAGTCCTTAAATTTATTCACGACTAATTGATAGGCCGTTAATTAGGATGACAGCATCTATTGAGCATAGGTCACTGTATCCCATATAGGTTGGTTGTCTTCTTAATCAAGGAGTATGGAGATACTGGTATGGCATACAGATGAGATGTTTGGATACATCATCATTGAATGTGACCAACTTCAGAGCATTTTACTATCGAGAATGTCTCTAATGGGATATAGATATAAGTGTCTCTTAGACCTAAGATCACCTCATTGACTTGCAAGCAACTCATTGTGCTTTGGTACTAGACTAACTGAATTTCTAATTCAGTAATGGAAGGCTTCTTGGCACAGTCATGTACTTGTAAAGTCAGAGTGTGATCAAGATGAAATTGACCACTCCAAGAGTTGGAGAAAAATGTATCATTGTATTTCAATATAGCAAAACCTTGGTCAGGATAATCTGTTAGATGGATTTGATATTTTGAAATACAATGTGGATAACCTGATCAGAGTTAACAATTGAACTCTAAGGTGTTCTATGAGCATTTTGGTCAAGGAGATGAATTATATAGAAACTATATCCGCATGGGTTCTAAGGATGTTGTTCTACACATTCGACCTATCCAGCCATTGGATATTATTGCTAGATGGTGACTTTAATTGGTACAGAAATCTATTCCTATGCTACCAACTTAGATTCAGACCTATGAGGTCACACACATTAGAGCTCATGATCTGATCAGATGGTTGATCAACAATTGAGAATCGTTCTAGGGTTAAACAATCAATATGATTGATGTTTAACCTACTACAAGCATTGTAGAAGGATCGATTAGCAATTAGAATACTAGTTGGCTTAATTTGATTAAGCTAGAGGAGTAAAATTAAGTTTAATTAAATATAATTTAATTAGATTTAGTTTGGACTTAATTGGATCAAGTTCAATTGGCTTATTGGATAAGCCAAGTGCAGGGAAGAACTAGTCCTAGTTGAACTAGGACTCCGATCAACCTAATTTTTTAATTTGATTAAAAAATTAAATAAAAATTAAATTTAATTTAATCTAATTTAATTAAGTTCTTAATTTGATTAGGGCCTAATTTAATTCGATTGGGTTACTTCTGATTTAATTTGGTTTAAGAAACCAATTTTTGATCAAGTCAAAATAGGAGTCCTAGTATGACTAGGACTCCCTATCCTTGCGCCACCTATATCCCATGCCCACTCTCTTTATTTTTTGTACGATAGAGAGTCGCTCTCTGGTCTTCATGCATTCCCCTTCTCTCCCTCTATTACTTTTATGGTAGTTTGGTGGTTGACCCCATCAAAAGGAGAAGTTAGTTTTGATTTAGGATTCTATGGGATAGAATCCTTATAAACCAAAACATCTCCTTCTATGTATGCCGCCCCTCTCTCGTAGACTATTATTGAGGGTAAACCCCACTCCCATTGAAGTTTGACCTGATGTTCAGCCAAATGTAGCTTGTAATCATAGAAGAGCTTCAATCGCAACTTCTCCATCAGTCGAATTCCTTCAGTCGGACTTCTCCATCCCAGACAGGCTCCTTTCGACATTCCTCTAGCCAACCTTTCTCGATCATGAGTCTTCTAAACTTTTCTTTCAGTTGGACTCCTCCATTAGTCAAACTCCTTTTGGACTTCACCCTCAGTTGGACTTTTTCATCAGTCAAACTCCTTCTGAATCCTTCTAGCAGACCTCCTTCCGAATTCCTCTAGCAAACTTTCTTCAGGATTTCTCCAGTGGACTTCCGAACCCCTTTCGGTCAAACTCCATGCAGTCGCCTGAAAGAGAGTCTACACCTACACGGATCCAGCAGTCTGCATAGCATGAATCAACTTATGCATAGATGATCTTGAAGGAGTCCAAACTCCTCTAAAATTGATGAAACATGAAGCTCTTCGTCGCCAACGCCTACCTCCTCCGCACTTCAACTATTAAATCCTAATGGATTGGCATATCACGACAACAGATACTACAATCTGTAACAAACTTCACGTGGCCCCGAATGGCCTACCATCAAGCAGTTATGGCTATCACCATCAGTTTGTTATAGGCTCCGTCTATAAAAGAGATCCTCTAGATATGTTTTCTCCAAGCTCTCATTCTTCTTCTCAAAACTCTACTACTTTCTCTATTGAGCATTCTATTTCTGTTGGCCGAAAGACCTAACTTGATCATCAAAGGATCTTGCTAGAGCCACCACCCCCAACTCCAGACGAGATTTATTTTGCAGGTCACTGATGGCGACCTCATCTTCTCCAACTCCAGCCTCGATTTTGATGACAACCAGATTTCACAGCAACATTGGCTATAGTATGTTCATTGTAGGAATTGGTTCGCACCAAGATGGGATCTATCAACCTCGATAGAGGAGGAGTGATCCTATGATGATCATAAGAACAAGTTCTTAAGCCCATGGTATTGGCAGAGTGATATAATAAAAAAGAGTTTTCTATTATAGTTTTACATCGAACTTGGATCGAATGATTCAATTATATGATAGGATGATTGGGTTTGACGAGTTTACCTTAACCCTAATCCTATTGGGGCTCATAATAGAAGAACTCAATCACACAGATAGCTGCATCGAGAGATTCATATTCAGTTCTGATGGATTACCACCATATACTACTAGGTGTCACTGATGAATTTTGGGAGCAATTAGAATGAACTTGATTATCGATCATTTTAATTGGATGAATCGAAAGAGTTTTGATCCATCGAAAGATGTTTCGATAATATCGATGATAGAGATCATGACATGTCTTATTATCATACAAAACTAAAACTAATTAGATCACACAAATAAATATTTAGATCTAGATATCATCAATTGAGCTAATCAAGTTTGATTGATTTGGATTAGATCCAATTAGGTTCAAGAAAATCATGCTAGCACATGATTGAACCTAACATTCTCCTTCTATAATCTTTTTGGTTCATCTCGACTAAGACAAATTGGTTTGGACTCATCTAAGAATCCTATATGACTTTGTCCTAGTCTGACTAGAGCTTGTCCAAGTCAAAATAAGGTTATCCTAACCTAATCTAAGCTTGTCCTAATCCATCGGATGGAAATAGGACATGACCTGCCAATTCCTATCACTGTTAGGACATAGGGTCAAGGGTTAACCCATATGCAAAGGGCAGGGGCGTGCACCCCCTAGAGACTTTCTAGGGATGCGCACCCCCTTGGGTTTTCATGCACAAATATGTGCGCACACCCCATGTTGGCTTGCACACATGGGGAATAAGAGGACAAAGTCCATGAGGATGGGACTCTAGGGTTTCTTGGTTAGATCAAAAACCTAGACACCAAATAGTTGTACTCATCCAAACTTGGTGCCACATATGGAGGGTTTTTGGGGTCTTTAATCTGATTGGATCAGGTGACATTGTGTGGTCAATCAGATTAAAATCAGAATAAATCAACCAATGTGATTGGTCGATACTGTGTGGCACTGCATGGCGCAACAGAATTTATTTAAACCACTACTGTGCTTAAGGTTCTAATGTGCCAACTTCCACCATGCCAAAGTGCTGCTGCCCCCTCTTCTCTTCCATGCCCCTTCATCCTCTTCCTCTCCTTCTTCTCCATGCCCAAAGATTGGGCAATATTCCAGCAAGGAGATCCAAAGCATTGGCATAAAGATCAAGCAAGAGATGACGTGTTCATGAGACGAGCGCGCTGCCTTCAATCTTAGTTTTGAGGACTCTATAGATCAGATCTAGATTTGATCTTTAGAGATCAAATTCAAGAGGAGAAGACATCTAGAACTAGTCTGAGTGGACTTTGGTAGAGACTAGGTGCTTGTGTGGCTAGATTCAGAACCCCGAGCAATGGCAGATCATCATCAGGGTAATTATCTACCCTGAACAAGTAACATTTGATGTTCTAGATTTAATTTTAATTTTATTTTTAATATCAGATTATAATGATCATATCTAAGAACTCTTAGATCTGATCAAAAACTCATAAAAAATTTTTAAAATTTCTCTATAGATCAGATTAGATCAGATCGATCTTGTGGCGGAAAACTAGATTTTTTCTTCAACTGGTATTAGAGCTGCATTTATAGTTCTTCAGATATACTTTAAATCTTATTTTTAATTTATTTTATGATATAATATTAGTGATTTTAGATATCACATTAGATGTGATCAGATCTAAAATTAAAAAATTAAAAAATTTTAATTCATATATGTGATGTATGAGATGCATGTCAAGACTAGGTTTGTAGATTTAATCTATGATATGTCTAGAATAAATTTTATTTTGATATGATTAATTTAAAATTTATTTTTAGATGTTATATTAGATATAATTAGATCTGAATCATGCATGTAAATGTTTATTTTGACACATGAGATGTATGCAAAGCATGTATAGGTTAGATCATCAATTATATATGCGATATATGATTTAGATCTAACTTGTTTTATAGTGTACATTAATTTTTGATTAAGGCATTCTCCTTGGCCGTTTGGTCATAAGAGTAAGAAGAGTTTAAAGGCCCTCTCTTTGCATTTGATGGGATGCTCTTATGGCGTATAGGGGTGATCAAGAAATCTAAATTTACTTTTCTGCAAAACCCTAAATCCTAAAATTCTAGAACTTTTTATACATGTTTTATTTATTGAACCCAAACTTAATTAAAAATTAAGTTTATGAAATCAATTAGATCTAAAAATTATGAATTTTTAGATCTAAGATATCTTCATAAAATTTGGTTTGGGTATGGGTAGCTTAATTAGGTCTAGCGATTGATCAAACCAAATTAAGAGTTAGTTAGGGGAGATCAAGAGTGCTTAGAATTACCAGTCCAATAGGATTAAGTCTGAATCAAGATTGACTCACAGTCATATATGATCGACCAAGTCAAGACCTAATTTAGCTCCATGGTTCGAGCCTGAATTGTAGGCTAATCCAATTAGTTTTGGTTTGACAAATCGATGTCTAAGGTAAGTTTGGCAGATATGACTAGTGAACATTAATTGGAAGCTACTCGACCCGAATGCATTCACGATGAGTTAATATCATATTCCTCCTACTGATCTCACTTACCTGGCTGATTGGGTTGACCTAGTTCTAATTGAGGTGGCTAATGGTTCGAGCTAACCCATGCTATTAGGTTAGTCATAATTGTCATGACTAAGTCAAATCAAGTTTAAGAGACCTAAATCAAATCTTTCTAAGAAAATATTAAGTCAAAGGTCTTCCACCATTGTAAATGTGCAGGCCCTTTCCAAGGTTGATTGTTCTCGACTGGTTACAGTGATTCAGTTGCATCAGAAAGATGCAATCATGTCTATTTGACTTGGCAGTGAAGAGGAGCTCTATTTGATACGGTGAGAGACTCCATTATTATGGATGTTAGATATATGTGCCCTAGAAGCCAGAATTGGCTGACACTTGTAATACACTTCTAGGGGCAAAATTATAATTTTGACTATAATCAATAAAATGGGTTATTTTCTATCACATATGTGTATTTAGTGTCTGTGATACATCCTTTGAGTTAATGGTAATGATAATTCATATTTTCAAGAGTTGAAAATTTAAGACATGAATAATCATTATTAACTCATAAACAGCTCCCGACCATAGGATCATCACGAGGATGGTGATTGATCCGGAAGGTTGGTGTACAATCGCTTCTCTTTAGTAGATGAGTCTTGAGTCTACGGTGTGGAGACACCGGAGCGAGAGTACAGGTACTCGTTAGAGAACGAGGGCACTGAGCGTGACCACCTCGAGTAGTCATTAGGGAGTCTACCTTCTCGTCAATGACTGACTCGATGCTGCAGTAGTGTGTCTGGTTCTTTGACCTGAGATGCATCGGCAGTTCACCTTGAGGGTGTTATAGTTTGACTACACCATTACTCGGTCTCCTAGCCATATGGAACCCTGAGGTGTATGTTGGCTATAGCATGTTCATTGTAGGAACTGGATTGCATCAAGATGGAATCTATCTACCTCGGTGGTAGAGGAGCAGCCCTATGATGATCATGAGAATCAAGTCCAGAAGCCCATGGCCATGGCAGAGTGAAATAATAGAAAGAGTTTCTATTTAGATTTTCACATTGGACTCGAATCGAATGATTACATCATATGACAGAGACTAGGGTTTGACGAGTTCACCTTAACCCTAATCTGATCGGGGCTCAAGATAGAAGAACTTAATCACACAGGTAGCTGCACCAAGAGGTTCGCATTCAGCTCTGATGGGTTGCCACCATATACTGCTAGGTGTCACTGGTGGATTTTGGGAGCAATTAGAATGATTTAGATGATCGATCATTCTAGCTGTTCGAATCAGAAGAGTTCTGATCCATCGAAAGGAGTTTCGATGATGTCGATGATAGAGATCATGACATATCCCATTACCATACAGAACTGAACCTAACTGGGTCACACAAACAAGGGTTTGAATCTGGTGATCATCAATTGAACTGATCTAGTTCAATTGATCTGAATGAGATTCAATTAGGTTCAAGGAAATCGTGCTAGCACTCGATTGAACCTAACGTTCTTCTTTTGCTATCATAAATAAGTTGTCCTGACTGAGCCAAAGGAGTTTGTGCTCAATCAGAGGCCTTCATATGGTCTGACTGGAGGTTGTCCAAGTCAGAAAAGGTTGTCTTATTTGTAAGACATTACCTGCCATTTTTGGTCACCTGCCATTTCTTGTTCTTTGACTTTGGTCAAAAGTCTACCTTTGACTGGTCAAACGTTGACCATTGACACTTTGACTTTTGACCACATGTCATGCACCTATTGGAGAGCTGGTGGGGGCCTGTCCCCCTGCCAGAACCTGGCAAGGAGAAGGGCGCACGCCACCCTAGGCGTGTGCCCAAGTTGGAGGCGCCTAGGAGTCCTTGTTGGACAAGGACTCCATCTCCTTTTTGGATTCCAATTAGAGTTCTTCTAAGAACCAACTTTGACTGGTCTTAGGCACCCTCTAAGGAGGAATCCAGGGGTCTCTATTCCCACCAATCAGATTTAGATCTGATTTCACAAAGGGTTGTGATTGGTTGGGAGGAAGAGGAGTTGGATCACGCTTAGTCTATAAATAAGACCCTGCGCCCAACTCAGATTCTAATGCAATTCAATTGAGAAACCCCACGCCCCAAGGCTGCCTCTCCCCTCCTTCTCCATGCCATAGTCTCTTCTCCCCTTGCTCTCCACGTCCAAAAGGAGTTTTGGACTTTGGTTGGTGCGATTCAGATCAAGAAAAGGCGATCAAAAGCAAGAAGGCTGCGCTGCTGCAAAGGACGACTGCTGATCTTCAAAAGAGTTTTGAAGATCCTCCAGATCAGATCCAGATCTGATTTTTGGAGGTGTGATAGAGAAGAAGAGGATCTCCAGATCCAACCCGAGTGGATACCGGTAGAGGCCAGGCGCTTGCGTGGCTAAGATCCAGAACCTTCCGCTGCAATCAGGATCATCTAACAGGGTAATAGGATTACCCAAATCAGGTAAATTAAATTTGATTTAATTTATCTTATTTTATTTTATTTTATTAAAATAATAAGAATCAGATCTGAAAACATATCAAGATCTGATTGGGATCAAGAGAAAAATTTTTGAAATATATCTCTTGATCTGATCAGATCTGAACGAACCTGGACCGGGAAATCAGGATTTCCCTTCAACTGGTATCAGAGCCATGGTTCTAAATTATTTAGATCTGATTTTAATTTTATTTTAATTAGAAAATAAAGTGATTTCAGATGTCACATGAGATGTGATCAGATCTGAAATCAGAAAAAATTAAAATTAAATGAATTTGGATCTAAGATTAGAAGATATGCATGACTAGTTCTAGAATAGAATAGTTCTATAGAATAGTTTTGCATGTCTTTTGATTTAATCTGATTAAATCATATTTTAGATCTTTTTATTTACTATTTTTTGATATTATAAGTGTTATAATAACATCTGAAAAAATAGCAAATAAAAATTATTTAATTTTAAATATCATATGAGATATGATTGATGCATGTCTAGACTAGTTGTAGAATAGTTCTACATAATTGTCTAGATTAGAATTTATTTTGATTAGATCAATTTAAATCTAATTTTTTAGATTATTATGAGATAATTTAGATCTGAAAACATGCATGATTATGATACATGAGATGTATGCAAAATATGCCATGATTAGATCTACTTTATATATGAGATATATGATATAGATCTGATATTGTTTTGTAGTATTGAATGTTCCTGATTAAGGCGTTCCTCTTGGCCGTCCGGTCATAAGAACGAAGAAGGGTTTAAAGGCCCTCTCTTCCCATTCGATGGGGTGTTCTTATGATGTGTAGGGGTGCTGCGTGTTCGTCCTTAATCAGAAACCCAAAACTTACTTTCTGCAAAACCCTAGATCCTGAAACCCTAGGATTTATTGTGCATATTTTGTTTATGAACCCTAACTTAATTAAGAATTAAGTTTATGGAATATTAATTAGGTCTAAAATTGAGAATTTCAGATCTAAGACATATTCATAATACTGGGTTCGGGCTTGGGTAGCTCAATTAGGTCTAAGCGGTTGATCAAACCGAATCAAGAGTTGGTTAGATGGGATCAACAATGCTTAAATTGACCAGCCTAATAGGATTAAGTCTGGGTCAAGATCGAGTCACGATCAAGCAAGACCTAATTAGGCTCAGAGGTTAGAGTCTGGATTGTAGGCTAACCCAATTGGTTCTGACTCAACAATTTGGTGTCTAAGGTAAGTTTGGCATAGACGACCGACTGGTTTTTAATTGGAAGCTACTCGACCTGAATGCGTTCTTGTACGAGTTAATGGCATATTCCTTCCACCGGTCTCACTTACCTGGCCATATCTGTTGACACAGTTCTGATCTGAGGTGGTCAATAATCCGAGCTAACCCATGCCACTAGGTTAGTCATAATTGTTATGACTAAGCCAAGTCTAGTTTAATGAGACCTGAATCAATTCTCCCTAAGAAAAGATTAAGTCTGAGGTCTTCCACCATTGTAGATGTGCGGGCCCTTCCCGGGGTTGATTGTTCTCGGCTGGATACAGTGGCTCAGTTGCACCGGGAAGATGCAACCATGTCTATTAGGCATTGGATGCTATGGGCTGGAGGATGAGTTGGGCTCAATATTTCGGATACGGTGAGAGACTCAATTAGGAACCCAGTCTATGCAAATGGTGGGTCTGACTTAACTAAGGAGTGGATCAATATTCCGGATACGGTGAGATTCATGAATTAGAGACCAAGTTTGGGTGCACCATGATTAGAGAATCATTGAACAAGAGTTGTTCACTCATTGGCTAACCCATCACCAATAACTGTTAGGTGAGGTGATGAGTCAGTTGGTGAGACCGCACCACCCACTAGAAATCATTAATCGTGGAGATTTTCGCATCTCTACAGAGGGAGTGTAGGGATCCGAGAAAATAGTGGGAGCTAATTTGTTTAAAAATAAAATCCCTAAACAAATTGGTCAAGTCAAAATTACAGTATCTAACTAGAATCTTTGACTCTCTACAGGAAAATGTCTGCGTCCAACCCATTGGCACGTATCCTGGACACACATAGACTGACTGGACCCAATTATAAAGATTGGCTCAGGAACTACAAAATTATTTTGGGTTCCGAGAAGTTAACCCATGTTTTGGACCAGGACCCTCCCACATTACCAGCCCGTCCATCTGTTGAACAGAGAGCGTCTCTGGAAAAATGGATTGACGAAGATAATAAGGCCAGATATTACATGTTGGGCTCGATGTCTGATGAGCTCCAGCGCCAACATGAAGATATCGGGACTGCTCGCCAAATGTTGGCTCACCTGCAGGAGATGTTTGGTGAACAGAGTCGCGCAGCCAAATATCAAGTCACAAAATGACTTTTTAAGGCTAAGATGCGTGATGGGCAGTCAGTCCAAGATCACTGTCTGACAATGATCAAGGACATGGAAGAGCTTGAGAAGCTCGGTGTGAAGTTGGACTTGGACCTGCAGAACGATATTATTCTGCAATCCTTGACTGATGCATATGGGCAATTCATCATGAATTACCACATGCATAAACTTCAAAATTCCTTGGCCGAGTTGAATGAATATGCTGGTTACCGCTGAGCTTTCTATGAAAGGTTCTAAAGGCTCAGTTCTTGCTATGGAACGGACTTCTTCCAAAAGAAAGTCTTATGGAAAGAAAAAGAAGTCTGTGAAAAAGCAAAAGGTGGAAGGATCAAAGAAGAAGAAGGCAGAATCCGAAGAAAAAGGCCGATGGCAAAGGAAAGTGTTTCCATTGCAACAGCGACGGCCATTGGAAGCGGAACTGCCCTACTTACCTGGCCACCCTGAAAGAACAAGAAGGAAGGTCCTTCTGGAGGTATGCTCGTTATTGAGTCTAACCTTACGGTTTCTTCTGCATCCAGTTGGGTGCTTGACTCTGGTTCTAGTGCTCATCTGTGCACTTCTATGCAGGGTCTTGAGGATAGCAGGAGGCTGAGGGATGGAGACATGATCCTACGCATCGGTAATGGAGCAAGAGTTGCTGCAGTAGCCGTGGGAACATACCCTCTTCGATTACCATCTGGTTTAGACTTAGTTTTAAAAGACTGTTATTATGTGCCTGCAGCTAGCAGGAATTTGATTTCTGTTTCATGCTTAGCACAAGAAGGTTATGTGATCACCTTCTTTAAGGACCATTGTAACATTCTTTATGAAAGAAATAAAATTGCAAATGGTTTCCTTATTAATGGTCTTTATCAGCTTGCATATTGATGTACCTATTTTAACTATCGAGCAAAACGTGAATGCCAAACGACCTAGGGATAGTCCAAACGACAGATATCTATGGCACCTGAGATTAGGTCATATAGCAGAAGATAGGATTAACAAATTGGAGAAAAATGGGCTATTGAGTCCATTGACTTTTGAGTCATATCCAACTTGTGAATCTTGTCTTCAAGGCAAAATGACTAAACTCCCTTTTGTTGGACATGGGGAGAGGGCCACAGATCTCCTTGCCCTAGTACATACTGATGTGTGCGGCCCATTTGATGTGCCGGCTAGAGGCAATTTTGTCTACTTCATTACCTTTACCGATGATCTGTCTAGGTATGGGTATGTGTATCTTATGAGACACAAGTCTGAAGCTTTTGAAAAGTTCAAAGAATTCAGACATGAAGTAGAAAAACAAACTGGAAAACCCATTAAGGTTCTTCGATCAGATCGAGGAGGTGAATACCTTAGCCGGGAATTCCTAGACTATCTTAAGGAAAATGGCATAGTCTCTCAATGGACTCCACCAGGAACACCTCAACTCAACGGGGTTTCAGAATGGAGAAATCGGACTCTATTGGATATGGTTCGATCCATGATGAGCTTCACAGACCTCCCTGATTTTCTTTGGGGACATTCATTGTTAACTTCAATCTATCTTACTGAATAGGGTTCCCTCTAAAACCGTTCCTACCACACCGTATGAGATATGGCACGGTAAGAAACCAAGTCTGAGTCATCTCAGAATTTGGGGTTGTCCGGCTCATGTCAAAAGACAACAAGCGGACAAGTTAGAGTTTAGGTCCTTCAGAGCTCGATTCATAGGATATCCTAAAGAGTCATTAGGATACTATTTCTACATTCCAGAAGACCACAATGTGATTGTGAGTCGACATGCCATATTTCTTGAAAAATAGTTTATTCAAGATAGCGGCATTGGAAAGCAGATTAAGCTTGATGAGAAAGTCTCACAAGCAGAACGAGCTAAGGACCAAGTGGAACCAAATCAGGTTGAGCCAATAAGAACACTACCTCCTCCACCTCGTAGATCGGAAAGAGTTTCCCGTCCCCCTGAAAGATACTTAGGTATTATTTCAGAGGATGTAGAGGAAATGTTCCTCATAGGTAATGGTGCTCATGGTGATGATCCCAAAACCTACAACGAGGCGATATCAGATATCGACTCCGAGAAATGGCTTGAGGCAATGAAGTCAGAGAATTGACTCGATGCACTCAAACCAAGTCTGGACCTTGGTAGATCCACCAGAAGGTATAGTACCTATTGGGTGTAAATGGATCTTCAAGAGAAAGATTGGTGCAGATGGGAATGTGGAGACATTCAAGGCTAGACTGGTGGCAAAAGGTTATAGTCAACGCGAAGGCATTGACTATCAGGATACCTTTTCCCCGGTAGCTATGCTAAAATCCATCCGCACATTGCTTGCTGTTGCAGCCTATTTCGATTATGAAATATGGCAAATGGACGTGAAAACGGCATTCCTAAATGGATATCTTGAGGAAGATATCTATATGGAACAGCCGCTAGGTTTCACATCCAGTGATACTGATCACAAGGTTTGCAAGCTGCAAAGGTCCATATATGGACTTAAGCAAGCATCTCGGAGCTGGAACACTCGTTTCAATGATGTGATCAAAAAGTTTGGTTTCATCAAAAATGAAGAGGAACCATGTGTTTTCAAAAGGGTCAGTGGGAGCGCTGTTGTCTTCCTCGTATTGTACGTGGATGACATCCTCCTTATTGGGAATGATATTCCCATGTTGACATCAGTCAAGATGTGGTTGTCCAAGGAATTCTCCATGAAAGACCTAGGTGAAGCATCCTTTATTCTAGGAATTAAGGTCTATAGGGATAGACCGAATAGGATGCTAGGACTTTCACAGAAGATGTACATAGAGGAAGTACTAAAGAGGTTTAGTATGGAAAACTCTAAGAGGGGATTAATACCCTTCAGACATGGTATTCATCTTTCCAAGAAGATGTGCCCCAGCACACCTGAGGAAATAGAACGCATGAGCAAGATCCCTTATGCTTCTGCAATAGGGAGCCTCATGTATGCCATGCTATGTACACGACCTGATATAGCCCATGCTGTGAGTGTCACAAGCAGATATCAGTCAAATCCAGGTGAAGAACACTGGACTTCTGTGAAATGTATCCTTAAGTACTTGAGAAGAACTAAGGATATGATGTTGGTCTTTGGTAATGGAGAACTCCAAGTTCAAGGATACACAGACTCGGACTTCATGTCTGATATAGATGATCGAAAGTCGACATCTGGAAGTCTGTTTGTGTGCAATGGTGGAGCTGTCAGCTGGAAGAGTTCCAAGCAAACTGTGATAGCAGATTCCACCATGGAAGCAGAATATATAGCTGCATCAGAGGCTGCAAAGGAAGCATTCTGGTACAAGAAGTTTGCTGCAGAAATTGGAGTAATGCCATCAGATGCCATTCCTCTTTACTGCGACAACAATGGCGCCATAGCCCTTGCTAAGGAGCCGAGGTCTCACCAGAAGTCCAAGCACATTGAGCGGCGATATCATCTCATCCGCGATTACCTTGAGAAAGGTTACGTTGAGGTCAAGAGAGTCAACTCCGCAGATAATGTGGCAGACCCACTTACAAAGCCGTTGGGCCAGCAGAAGATCGAAGCCCACCTTGAGAAGATGGGACTTAGACTTGTAGCCAATTGGCTTTAGGACAAGTGGGAGATTGTTAGATATATGTGCCCTAGAAGCCAGAATTGGCTGACACTTGTAATACACTTCTAGGGGCAAAATTATAATTTTGACTATAATCAATAAAATGGGTTATTTTCTATCACACCTATGTATTTAGTGTCTGTGATACATCCTTTGAGTTAATGGTAATGATAATTCATATTTTCAAGAGTTGAAAATTTAAGACATGAATAATCATTATTAACTCATAAACAGCTCCCGACCATAGGATCATCACGAGGATGGTGATTGATCCGGAAGGTTGGTGTACGATCGCTTCTCTTTAGTAGATGAGTCTTGAGTCTACGGTGTGGAGACACCGGAGCGAGAGTACAGGTACTCGTTAGAGAACGAGGGCACTGAGCGTGACCACCTCGAGTAGTCATTAGGAAGTCTACCTTCTCGTCAATGACTGACTCGATGCTGCAGTAGTGTGTCTGGTTCTTTGACCTGAGATGCATCGGCAGTTCACCTTGAGGGTGTTATAGTTTGACTACACCATTACTCGGTCTCCTAGCCATATGGAACCCTGAGGTGTATGTTGGCTATAGCATGTTCATTGTAGGAACTGGATTGCATCAAGATGGGAATCTATCTACCTCGGTGGTAGAGGAGCAGCCCTATGATAATCATGAGAATCAAGTCCTGAAGCCCATGGCCATGGCAGAGTGAAATAATAGAAAGAGTTTCTATTTAGATTTTCACATTGGACTCGAATCGAATGATTATATCATATGACAGAGACTAGGGTTTGACGAGTTTACCTTAACCCTAATCTGATCGGGGCTCAAGATAGAAGAACTTAATCACACAGGTAGCTGCACCAAGAGGTTCGCATTCAGCTCTGATGGGTTGCCACCATATACTGCTAGGTGTCACTGGTGGATTTTGGGAGCAATTAGAATGATTTAGATGATCGATCATTCTAGCTGTTCGAATCAGAAGAGTTCTGATCCATCGAAAGGAGTTTCGATGATGTCTATGATAGAGATCATGACATATCCCATTACCATACAGAACTGAACCTAACTGGGTCACACAAACAAGGGTTTGAATCTGGTGATCATCAATTGAACTGATCTAGTTCAATTGATCTGAATGAGATTCAATTAGGTTCAAGGAAATCGTGCTAGCACTCGATTGAACCTAACGTTCTTCTTTTACTATCACAAATAAGTTGTCCTGACTGAGCCAAAGGAGTTTGTGCTCAATCAGAGGCCTTCATATGGTCTGAACTGGAGGTTGTCCAAGTTAGAGAAGGTTGTCTTATTTTATAAGACATTACCTGCCATTTTTGGTCACCTGCCATTTCTTGTTCTTTGACTTTGGTCAAAAGTCTACCTTTGACTGGTCAAATGTTGACCATTGACACTTTGACTTTTGACCACATGTCATGCACCTATTGGAGAGCTGGTGGGGGCCTGTCCCCCTGCCAGAACCTGGCAAGGAGAAGGGCGCACGCCACCCAGGGTAGGCGTGAGCCCAAGTTGGAGGCGCCTAGGAGTCCTTGTTGGACAAGGACTCCATCCTCCCTTTTTGGATTCCAATCAGAGTTCTACTAAGAATCCAACTTTGACTGGTCTTAGGCGCCCTCTAAGGAGGAATCCAGGGGTCTCTATTCCCACCAATCAGATTTAGATCTGATTTCACAAAGGGTTGTGATTGGTTGGGAGGAAGAGGAGTTGGATCACGCTTAGTCTATAAATAAGACCCTGCGCCCAACTCAGATTCTAATGCAATTCAATTGAGAAACCCCACGCCCCAAGGCTGCCTCTCCCCTCCTCCTCCATGCCATAGCTTCTTCTCCCCTTGCTCTCCACGTCCAAAAGGTGTTTTGGACTTTGGTTGGTGCGATTCAGATCAAAAGAAAGGCGATCAAAAGCAAGAAGGCTGCGCTGCTGCAAAGGACGACTGCTGATCTTCAAAAGGAGTTTTGAAGATCCTCCAGATCAGATCCAGATCTGATTTTTGGAGGTGTGATAGAGAAGAAGAGGATCTCCAGATCCAACCCGAGTGGATACCGGTAGAGGCCAGGCGCTTGCGTGGCTAGATCCAGAACCTTCCGCTGCAATCAGGATCATCTACAGGGTAATAGGATTACCCAAATCAGGTAAATTAAATTTGATTTAATTTATCTTATTTTATTTTATTTATTAAAATAATAAGAATCAGATCTGAAACATATCAAGATCTGATTGGGATCAAGAGAAAAATTTTTGAAATATATCTCTTGATCTGATCAGATCTGGACGAACCTGGACCGGGAAATCAGGATTTCCCTTCAA